>JANVCC010000047.1:8515798-8583626 GCA_025345505.1 Todiramphus chloris collaris | reverse complement strand
ATAGACCAGGTACTTCTACGCAGTAATACAAATGTTTCTTAGACTGTGCCTGTCCACCTGTGAGGAACAAAGAAAGCTGATAAACTACAAGAGCCTGTTGGAATGAGAATGAATATGGATAATTTTGGGTCCTAGGTGGTAGCAAACTTAAGGATCAAAAGGAAGCAAATCCAGATCTCTACGAACTGAAAACAAGAAACAGACGCTATCTGAGTGTGCTCAGTGTCCTGGAAATATGGAAACAGCTGGAGTGAAGCTGCAAAACCAGGCAATAAACTCTTACTTTATGTATCACAGGATCACAGACTGGTTTGGGTGGGAAGGGACCTTTCAAGCTCACATGGTCCAAACCCCCTGCAGGGAGCAGGGACATCTGCAACTAGAGCAGGTTGCTCAGAGCTCCGGCCAACCTCACCTGCAATGGTGCCAGGGATGGGGCAGCCACCACCTCTCTGGGCAACCTGGGACAGGCTCTCACCACCCTCACTGTAACACATTTGTTCCTTGTCTCCAGTCTGAATCTCCCTCTTTTAGCTTAAAACCTTCAACCCTTGTCCTGTCCCAACAGGTCCTTCTCAAAAGTCCCTCCCCATCTTTCTGACAGGCCCCTTGAAGTGCTGAAAGGCCACCAGAAGGTCTCCCTGAAGCCTTCTCCTCTCCAGGCTGAACCCCCCCAGCTGTCCCAGCCTGGCCTCCCAGCAGAGGGGTTCCAGCCCTCCCAGCATTGCTGGGGCTCCTCTGGCCCCACTCCAACTCATCCCTGTCTCTGCTGTGCTGAGGACTCTACAGCTGGCCCCAGAACTGCAGGGGGGTTTCCCCAGAGCAGAGTTTCAGCAGATTTAATGTGTTATGTGAAGGGCAATGCTTTCTGTGTTAAAATATCCCTACTTGTACAATGCTGTATCACAAGTCAACTGAGGTCCTTGACACTTCAGCTTCTCTTATTGCAATATTTTTTTTTTTTTCCCAGCAGACCTCCCCAAGCAGAACTTTACCCATAGCCAAGGTTCTTCTCTGGTGGCCAACCCTACCTCCTTTCTGTCTGAGCAGTGTAAGTCCCTGTGCTATCAGGTCAATGGTACTGATCTATTTTTCCCCTCTGAGGATCAACACCCACTAAGGCTGAAATGCTAAATGCAATTCTGCCACACTCATACAGACTGACCCCATTGTCACCCTGGGTTTTCCATTTCTAAAGGTCTGAGAGAGAAGAAATTCTTTATCTTCCAAGTCACAAGACACAAAACACATCTTTCTGCTACTATAGGGAAGGGACGTGCTCATTTCATCCAAACCCAAACAGCACTTGCATGTCTACTCTCCTAAAATGGTGCACGGAGGTTTTACTGATGCAAAAGAAAATGAAGATCAAGCATTAGGAGGAAGTCAGTACAGAGATGTTACTTGAAAACTTTTAATGAAGTCTCATGTTCCATAAAACTCACTCTCCTGCTCCACCAGTGCCGGCTGCTTCCTCTTTGAAAGGGGGATGCAAAGAGGCTGCTTGAAGCTATAGATAAATAATAGATGATGCTCTTCCCAATGGAAAACCAGTAAGTGCTTTAAAAGCACAGCAAAATGAAGAAAATCTGTGCTAAGAAGTTGAACAGAGCTAGGATTTCACACAAAACCAAAGTGCTGCTCTGTTGAAATTTGGAAATGATGGCTGGATTTCTGGGTCAGTGCCCACTCCCCAGTTTCAATAACTTCTGACACATCTGAAAGTGGTACTCACACTACTTCAAAGAGAAGAGAGGAAAAAAGAAAGAGACCTTTCAATACAGAAAACTAATCCACATGAGGCAAACAGTCCCCAGGTATCTGGAATTGTGAAATACATGGTAACTTAATATTAAAAGGTTAAACTTCACTCCATTACAGAGGAAAGCATTTTATTTCCTGGTTCATTTTTAAATACAGTCACCAAATGCCACAATTATTCTCCTGAGCCCAGGTGAAGATTTCCTTTCCAAGCGTGAAAGAAAGAAATGTATACTGAATTCCGCCCCGCAAGACCATACACGAGGTCCCGAAACATGCAGATTTCATGAATCACACTAATTTTCTCCTCCCCCTTTTTTTATTACTGCTTTTAGGCTTCATTTTCTTCAACATATCTTTGCACTCAAGAGTGAAAAGCTAAGAAGCACAGGCATTAGTTGAGCAAGAAACGACAAATGAAGGGTTCTGGTCACTTATCACCTCAAGCGTGAGCCAGAAAGTTACTCTGGTTTCCATCATAGCTCTGTTCTCAAAAGGCCAAGTCAGCACATGGCTGAAAAATCCCAGCAGTGGAATGAGAACGTTTTGAGATAAATCCTCATTTCTCATGGCAAAAGAGCTCACTCTGACAGCAGAGGATGCTCCATCATCACCAAGAATGACCACACTTAGCTGAAGGAGATCAGCACTGCCCTGAAAGAGCAATTTCCAAGAAGAAGAAGAAGAAGAGAAGTTTTCTATGTTTTTGAGAAGTTCTGTCCCACTCTGAGGTTCCACTTAAAAATTTTGTCCCATTAAGTCAGATCAGGGACATGTCTAAAGGCGGTTTAGGGTAGAGTAATCAGATCCTCATAAGAAACTTCATAATTACACACACACACTGTCTTTGTGCTGACCTGCTCCATGAGGATGTGTGTGCAGAAGAATGCAACAGGAATAAGAAGCAAATTCCTGAGTCTTATTTGACACACATATACAAACCCTGACCCTGTTTGAACTGTAGAATCATTTTGGCTGTAATAGACTTTTAAGATCGTTGAGTCCAACTGTTCCCCCAGCATTGCCAGGGCACCACTGAACCATGTCCCTCAGCATCACATCTTCATGGCTTGGAAAGCCCTCTGGGGATCACAGGGACTCCACCACTGCCCTGGGTAGCCTGGGACAGCCCTGGACAACCCTCAAGGGGAACAAATCATTCCTCAACTCCAACCTAAACCTCCCCTGGGGCAACTTGAGGCCAGTTCCTCTTGTCTTGTTCCTTGGGAGCAGAGCCCAAGCCCCCCTGGCTCCAACCTCCTGTCAGGGAGCTGTCAAGAGCCAGAAGGTCTCCCCTCAGCCTCCTTCTCTCCAGGATCAACAAGCCCAGGTCCCTCAGCTGCTCCTCACCAGACTTGTGCTCCAGACCCTTCCCCAGCTCCGTTGCCCTTCTCTGGCCACGCTCCAGCCCCTCAATGTACTTCTGGGAGTGAGGGACCCAAAACTGACCCCAGGACTCAAGGTGCAGCCTCCCCAGTGCCCAGTCCAGAGGGATGATCCCTGCCTTGGTCCTGCTGGCCACGCCAGTGCTGACACAAGCCTGCATACAGCCTTTGGTGTCTTCACCAGAAGGCCCATCACCTGGCAGATCTGAAGAGGCTTAAACAATTCCAGTTCATCAAGGCCCTCCTGGGCTGTTGCCACAAGGTGCTGCAGCCACCATTCCCCAGGAAGCAACCCAACCAACCTGGGCAGCACAACATGCAGTTTAGCTCCTGCCAGGGCTCACCCAGGCTGTTATTTTTGATCTTAGCCTATGCTTGTTCATGTCATTTTTAACACTTAATTGACTGGTTTTATGATTCTCTTCAGAGACTATTACGGCATCTGATGCTATTCAGACAACTGCCACTTAGCTCACCAAACCTAAACTACACTTACACACATTTAAGGTGAATTCTTTCATTGTAATCACTGAAAAAAAATGGGACCACAAAACCCAGACTCTGAATTCTCAAAAAATGTCCCTTGCTGGTCACCTCAAATCACTTACTTTTCTTCTTCCTTCCTCAAAATTTGCATTCTTGATTGCACAGTGACTCTTTAAGCTCAGACCACATGGAAAGGGAAGCGCTGGGCAGATGGAGGACTCAACACACCCAGTGGGGATGAGGGAATTCCAAAATCCAGGTATTGTACCTCCTAGGTAACAAGGCTACCAGGAAAAAACTTGTATCATCACCCAAAACATCATCATTTCCTTCTCATCCAGGCATGTATTTTCTTTTCCAGCTTAGCCCACCATATTCCAAGCATGCTCTGAGTCTACATAGCAAATCAGACAGGACCTTCAGGAGATGTTTAGTTTGTGGATCCCATTGTTGGTCCTGCCAAGACACTGACTGTGCAAAAACATGAAGTAATGTTGAAGTGCTGGTAGGATCTCTCAGTATTCCTCTGCATTGCTGCTTTTGGCAGGTACTTACTGTACTCCTGCAAGGCCTGCAGTTTTGATAAGACAGTTGCTGCTATGAACCCAAGAGATGTTAGTGTTCTATACTCCCTCAGGCTAAAAGAGTTATTTACTTATACAATGTAAGACTTAAATTGACAAGTATCCCAACTTGACGCTCTGAAAAAGCCCAGATCCTGTTTTATCCCTGTGCTACAAAATGGGCAAACCCGTTCAGATTGAAAGGCAGATGGGATTTTCACTTTTCATTTGACACTAGCCTCTCCTGATGTGTATGTAAAGAATCAAGATCTGGCCATACCATCAGCTCCACATAAGCCTGATAAGTTTTCAGCTGAACGAGTCATCATAACAGGAGAAATGAGGGAGCTTGGATCTGCAAGGCTTCACTGATGTAACTCAAGACATACTTCAAAACCCATCAGATTCCTTCTGCTGTTTTATCTCTTGATGTCAAAGGAGATTTCACTGGCAAGTTCAACGGGCCAGACACTCTACCAAGTGTTTATCTTGATGATGTATCACATGATTAAAATGGGGCTTGTAAGTTCCGAGTGAAGCTGGAGAGAGTCGCCCATTAACACTTAAGAGATGCAAAACACCTTAAGGAATAACAAGCCAACACTGTGTTGATTCCAAAAGTGCAATTTTCTTGCCTTGCCAGAAGAGATTTCATAAATAATTTAAGCAAAAATATGTGCAAGGAGATAAACAGCTCATAATGTGAATTTGTATTTCTTTGCATAACAAGTGACCGCTTAGAAAAACACCACACACGAGTTTGAGTGATGCTTTTAGCACACTGTTCAGTGAATGCAAAAAGCAAAACGAGTATGTCTAGCAGGTCCAGGGAGGTTCTCCTCCCCCTCTACTCTGCACTAGTGAGACCACATCTGGAGTATTGTGTTCAGTTCTGGGCACCCCAGTTCAAGAGGGACAAGGAAATACTGGATAGAGTCCAACAGAGAACTATGAAGATGATGAAGGGACTGGAATGTCTCTCTGATGAGGAAAGGCCAAGAGCCCTGGGGCTGTTTAGCCTGGAGAAGAGATATTACGAATGTTTACAAATATCTGCAGGGTGGGTGTCGAGGAGAAGGGGCCAGGCTCTTGTCAGTGGTGCCCTGTGATAGGACAAGAGGTAATGGTAGCAAGGTGAAACACAGGAAGTTCCACCTCAACATGAGGAGAAACTTCTTCACTGTGAGAGTGACAGAGCCTGGAAGAGGTTGCCCAGAGAGGTTTTGGAGTCTCCTTCTCTGGAGATTTTCAAGACCCACCTGGATCTGTTCCTGTGTGGGCTGCCCTGGGTGACCCTGCTCTGGCAGAGGGCTTGGACTCGACAATCTGCAGAGGTCCCTTCCAGCCCCTACTATTTTGTAAAAAGGAAAGGCACCCTTTGCCTAATTGGCATTTTTGTTAAGGGTTAAGGAAAAGTCAAGGTGCTTGGGCTAAAGCATTTAATCTCTCTGTGCTTCCTAAGTGGTAGATTTGTGACAGACACACTTTATTTGGAAACAATCCATTTTCTTTCTTAGCACGAATTTCCAAGCACATCACGTGGGGTTTTATGCAAAGCCAGAAGGAGGTATAAAACATGGATGTTTCCTCACGAGATATATAGTCGATATAGGATCGAATCACACATTTAGAAACACTGTCAAATTAAATTGAATTTCAGTGCAGGATAGCTTTTTTTGTCCCCTCCCCCAAACTGCTTCTTTTAGGCTCGACACAAGGAATTAAGTTAAAGTCCACTTTGAAGCCAGACCATGGTCCAGTCCATTGTCAAGAGCAAAACTGGACACTAGAGCCTTTCCCAAGCTTCCTGTAGATAATACAGGTTATGTAGGAACGCATGGACACTGGGTCTCATTACTCTTCTGTGATGCTTCCTGTGACACTCTGGGCCATGAATTTTATGGTCACATGTATTTCTAAGCTAACTGTATCTTCAGCCGTGGCTTCAAGTGATGTACCTGTCCTCTGCAACCTATGTGGTAGATAGATGCTCAAAGGAAAGGCTCAATGAAATTAAGACTAACCTAAAAAAGATACTTATCAAGTGCCTTTCAAAGAGACACCCAGAATCATAGAATTGTCAGACTTGGAAGGCACCTTAAAGATCATCTAGTTCCAACCCCCCTGCCAATGGCAGGGACCCCCCGCCCCCCCAGATCAGGTTGCTCAGAGCCGCATACAGCCTGGGCTTAAAAACTTCCAGGCATGGGGCTTCCACCACCTCTTTTGGCAATCTGTTCCAGTGTCTCACCACCAGAATGGAATGAATAAAATGAACCCTACTCAGTAATAATTTAAAAAAAGTTAAGAGGTGGCAGATGAGGGATTAGAACAACAGTATCCACCAAATCTTTCTCTAAGAGGTTCCTGGTCTGATCCCAAGGAAGCCATATAAGTCTGTTCCAGAAAAGGATGGGCTGGGAGGGAGGAATGAGAAATATAAAATAGAACGATAACCAAACCACAAAAATATAAGAGACAAATTTGAAAGTTCAAAATACTTGGATTTCCTCCCTGGTTTTGAACACAACAATACATAACAATTCTAAAAACAGGTGTCTGCTATTTGAGCAAGATAGAAAAATATTAATTGGAAGAATTTAGGAGGACAAACTAGACTCAGAATCTGAATTTACCAGGTCACCAGAGCTATTAATACTCTTTTCAAAATTCTGTAAGATCACAGAATGTTTTGAATCAGAAGGGACCTTTCAAGCTCATCTCATCCAAACCCCTGCAGGGAGCAGAGACATCTGCAACTAGAGCAGGGTGCTCAGAGCCCCAGCCAACCTCACCTGCAATGGTGCCAGGGATGGGGCAGCCACCACCTCTCTGGGCAACCTGGGACAGGCTCTCGACACCCTCAGCAGCAACAATTCCCTCCTTCTCTCCAGTCTAAATCTCCCTCTTTCATTTGAAAACCACCACCCCTTGTCCTGTCGCAACAGACCCCCCTCAAAAGTCCCTCCCCATCTTTCTGACAGGCCCCTTGAAGTGCTGAAAGGCCACCAGAAGGTCTCCCCAGAGCCTTCTCCTCTGCAGGCTGAACACCCCCATCTCTCCCAGCCTGGCCTCCCAGCAGAGGGGTTCCAGCCCTCCCAGCATTGCTGGGGCTCCTCTGGCCCCGCTCCAACAGGTCCCTGTCTCTGCTGTGCTGAGCACTCCCGAGCTGGCCCCAGTACTGCAGGGTGGATGTCATGAGAGAAAGTCTTTTGAAGAAACTATTATCTACTTTGGATCCGACACCAGTTAATTTATTAAGATATAAGCAGCAGCACAAATTAAATACGTACTGTTTGTGCAAATGAACAGATCTGTATACAGAAAAAAGCACCACAAGAGAAGATAACCATAGCAAAACCAGCCAGAGTTCATTTTAGAAGGTCAAATGATTATCCATGTGTTGGAATGTTCTGCAGCTCGCTGAAGGAAACTTAGCTTGCTGAGGAGACAAGAAGCACATCACCGAGACAGACAAATTATGTCCTGTCCAGACTGAGAGAACAGAGCTGGCTTCTGCTGGCTTCTCTGTGATGTGCCCATGTTTTAATGAGCTAATGGTTGTCCCTTAGAACCAAAAATGGGGTGAAAGTTCCTTCTTGATATAGGGAACAAGAAAGAACAGACACCAGTATTTCTGTTTATTCCATCAAGTTCTATTCTGTCGAGATTTAGCACTTGCACTGACGTGGGGCTATTCCCACACTGCCTGTTCTATCAGCTATGCTTCAGGGACTAAGAAAAATTTTTATTCTCTGCCAAAATTGTGGCCACATGGGTGTGAGTTTTAACCTTCTGAAGAAGGCACAACTAAATTAGGTTGGAGAGAATATATCTGCTTTCTTTTCCTGCCTTTCTCAGCTAGGTAAGGACTTTTCAGAGTTTAATGTGATTATACTCTGCTTGACTAGGATTTGCCCTGAACTGGCTCTTCTGTGTTGAGGGTATGGGGAGTCACTTCAAAGTGCCTCTTAAAATCCCCCTTGCATTATGGATTCATACAAACCGTGTTTCTCTCTAGTTGTGGAAGCTGTGTTTTACCCCCAGCAGCACTTGGGCTATTTCTAGTATCCACTCCTATGAGAGTTCTGACTAAAATGAAATTTATGCTACTTTCACATGGAAAAAAAACCCAAACAAACCAAACCCCCCCCCCCCCTTTTTTTTTTGTTGTTGTTGTAAAAGGAGAATGGCAATTCTCAGGTAATACCAATGCTACTGGGTAAAAATAGTGGACGTGAAAAAAAGATTTACCAGGCACCATGTTCTAGACCACTGAGTATCCCAGCTGTATGGGAAGTTGATGTTCTCCCTTCAAGAAACAACTGTTAACCTATCTGACACATACTCAGCGTTGACATATAATGACAAAAGTATAGCCAGCAAGAGCAGCAGCTGAATAATTCAACTTTGGACTCACGGCCAAAGAAGCTGAAACAACTCACATTGAAAGTCAACTTTCAATGCACTAGATGACCTTTAAAGGTCCTTTCCAATCCAAAGCAGTCTGTGATTCTATGAAGTGTTCTTGGAGTTTTTCCTACAGTGATGTCACCTGACGCTGTGCCCCTTGCTTTCTGCCACCATAAATAAAAATAAACAAGGTGATTTAGTGATAAAGTTATTTCTCTTCTGATGCTGAAGTCAGTCCATGACTTTATCCAACAGTACTGGTGAGGCTGGGCAAAACACCTCCTAGAGCCATCAACTGCTAATTTGACAAGGTTAAATTTCTGATGGAGGACATAATTTTTCATTGTTAGTTTGTCTGTTAATTCAGATTTTTTGAAAAAGAAAAACAACAAACCATGGAGAGATTTGAATGTTTGCAGTCTATTTCTCTATCATTTCACAAATGACCAGTACAGGGATAAAACTAAGGTATAAAAGTTAAAATGAACTAAGATGGTTGACTAAGTGCACAAATTGTTTTCCTATAAATAGCTAAATTCACAAGAAATTAGGGATTCTCTGCATGCCATGTGGGATTAGGTGTGTCCTAAATTAATGTGGAAATTTGTTCTAACAATGTTCACTATATGAAAAAATAATGTTTAAGACAACATCTCCATTTTAAAAAACCTGGCTTAAAACCATTGGAATTCAAAGATGAGTTTTCAGACTGATTTTGCAATTTGTTGTATCAGCCGCTTGCAATAGTCTTCTTCTGGAGGCTAAAACACAGCACTTCAAAATTCAGTGAGAAAACTAACAACAGGCTCATTTGGCCCAAAAGCAAACCTCAATGGGATTCCTTTGTTGAAACGGCCTCAGGTTGGGCCAGGGGAGGTTTAGGTTGGAGCTGAGGAACAATTTCTTCATGGAAAGGGTTGTCCACAGCTGGCCCAGGCTGCCCAGGGCAGTGGTGGAGTCCCCATCACCCCTGGAGGGGTTTCAAAGCCCCACATGGAGATGTGGTGCTGAGGGACATGGGTTAGTGGTGCCCTGGCAGTGCTGGGTTAATGGTTGGACTGAATGATCTTAAAGGTCTTTTCCAAGTGAAGCAATGCAATGATTCCCTGATTCTCATTTCTGTCAGATATTATGCTACACTAGAACAAGGTCTTGTCACATGTTGTAGAAACAGATATTGCTGAAGGAGGACCAGAAGCAATGTATTTGCTTACAAACACATGGGACTTGGAACCTTCAGAAATGCTTCCAACTATGACCAACCAGATAAAATGTACACACACACACATCTATAAAAACAGATGCTGTACTCATGCACAAAACATATTCAAATCCTACGTTATGCATGTAGACGCCAACAACAGATATCTAAAAACTAATCTCCTGTGGAAACCAAACATGCTGGGAATGTTTTGGGGTATTTTTAGTGAAGGTGCGGGGACTAGTGCAGCCCTTGACTTCCCTTCTGAATCTTGGAAGGATGCTTCCAAATAACAAACATAATTAGGCATAATTACCTTGCACTGAAATAAATGAGGTTTTTAAGTGTAGTTTTTTCCCTAGGGGAATTTAATTTCTAAAATAAAGCCTTTGCAGATATAAAGGATCTCAGCTTAAGCCTAAAACTCTGGATTTGGAGTCATTAAAACAGACTGCAGTCACAAAATTTGGGATGATCTGAATGCCCATGATGAAACAGCCTCTTGGCCTACAGCATGATGCCCTGACAGACTGGAAAAGAATTTATTTTCTCAGGCTGACACTTCAATTACTGTATATGTGCAAAGGGAAAAAAAGGATAAATTCTTTAGAACTAGATACAACTGAGGTTTATTCCACAAGAGAATGCAAAACCCTATTTGTTTTAAAAGGAAGAAAAATAAGGCTTATTCATAAAATCATTTAGGTTGGAAAAGTCCTGCAGAAGCATACAATGAACACCTAGAGCTACGGCTCACAGGACTCACCTGCTTTTCCTGGCACAAATGTAAAGAAGGAAGGTATGGAAAACAATGGATAACAATTTTCCATCTGAGGAACACGAAGCAGAGTAAAAAAGGGAAAAATAATCCATTCAGTTGCCATATGAGCTGTGGGGATGAGACACACAAATCCCTGCACCACTTTAACAACCTGCCAAAGATACGTTTGTGGAGCTTTACCAAGTCAAACCATCACTCACGTACTTAGGCTGAAGTAAACCGCACAGTTCCACTGGAACTTTGGGCAATAGCTTGAAATTGCACTAAATCATTTATTCCCTAGAATTACTTTGTAGTTCTAACAAGGGAAAACAAATGAAATTCTTCCTATCACGTGTTGTAGTCAGGTGTGTCTCCAAGGAGAAAAAAAGAGGCAATTTTGCCACTTTTGCTGGAGCTTTCCTTGGGGAAGAACCATTTCAGGTCAGCACAGACTTTCCAAGCAGCCACACGTGGCAGAGGTTCTGACAGGACACCTCGAGTGGCAGACCCCACTGGTTTCCAGCAATACAGCAGTTTCTCTTCAACATTCAGCTGGTGGCTCTCCAGTGCCTGTCTTTCAGCAAGGTGGAACCACACCTGCTACCCACCACAAGAGCAAGGCCTCTCCATGGCCAAACCCTTAAACCCGTGTGTCTCTAGCTGGTCTCTAATAGAAGCAATTCCTGCTGGTAACTAGCACCATTCAAGCTGCTTTTGGGAAACCTCTCTTTTCCCCGTGAGAAATCCTGCCAACTACAATCAAAAACTTGAAATGTCTCCTCCACAGACTGCCTTGAGGTGTGACAGTTCTACACAGATTTTGGACAGGATTGGTACCTGCCTCTCAGCAGCCTTCTCACTGTTTCTAGGTGACCTGATGCAGAATTGATACACAGGCATTAAGAAAAACTTAAGGGTAAAACTCAATGATAAAACATAAGGATGAAACTCAAGGATATTGCTGTTCTGTTTAGGACCTTTATCGATGATCTGGACAAATGGATCAAGGGTACCCTCAGTCACTTTGCAGATGACACCAGGTTGGGTGTGAGTATGGATCTGCTGGAGGTTTGAAGGATCTACAGAGGGGTCTGGCCAGGCTGGATCAATGTGTCAAGGCATTTGCTGTTACTCCAGTTCCAGTGGGATGAGGTTCAACAAGGCCAAGTGCCAGGTCCTGCCCTTGGGTCACAGCAACCCCCTGCAATGCTCCAGGCTGGGGAAGAGCAGCTGGAAACTGACCGGTAGAAAATGACCTGGGGAGGCTGGTCAACAGACAGCTGAAGATGAGCAAGAGAGCGCCCAGGTGGCCAAGAAGGCCACCAGCATCCTGGCTTGTGTCAGCACTGGTGTGGCCAGCAGGACCAGGGCAGGGATAGTTCCCATGTACCTGGCACTGAGAGAGGCTTTGCCTCAAATCCTGGGTTCAGTTTTGGGCCCCTCAGTCCCGGAAGGACATTGAGGGGCTGGAGCATGGCCAGAGAAGGGCAATGGAGCTGGGGAAGGGTCTAGAGCAGGAGTCCGATGAGGAGCAGCTGAGGGACCTGGGCTTGTTCAGCCTGGAGCAAAGGAGGCTGAGGGGAAACCTGGTTCTCGACAGCTCCCTGACAGGAGGTTGGAGCCAGGGGAGGTCGGGCTCTGCTCCCAAGGAACAAGCGACAGGACAAGAGGATCTGATCTAATGGTGGAAGAGTGTGCTTCTTGAAAGCAAAGATACTTCTTCTGGTCTTACAGGAAGGCACTCAGCTTTCCCTGTACTGCCTCCCAATTAAGCAATTTCTGGTAAATAACTGGTAAATTCATGGAATTTTTCTGCAAAGGGTGAGAGTTCTGAAATGGCAGATTTGAAAAATATATTTAGGATTTGGCTTTTTTTTAGCTTTCATAAGAAATAATGAAGCCTGATGAAGAAGCAAGCAAGCTAGTAGTCTTCTCATGTGGTCTTGGTATATTCAGTCTGGTCATTGTCCCCTTTTTACGTGCTATTTATCTCAGATATATTCAAATTCTGAATACTGGGACTCTTCTCCCCCATTTCATTCCCATCACCTCTGCATGTACAGATCATCAAAATCTATGGTTTTCGTTTGTGTTTGGATGTCGATATGCTCAAGGAATTTTCTTTTGAAAGTATCTTGGTTTACTTGAAGAGGCAAACTGAAGGCATCTACTCAGCAATACATGAAGAACTTAATTCTCATTCTTATTTTCCCCCCTCTTCCAACCTAATATATTTCCAGTTTTCTACTCTTGCACATCATGCTTTGCACACAATCTGCTTGGATTGAAATCCACTTTGACAAATGGCAGGGATTTATTTCAGAGGACCCATGAGCTTAAATTCACCAGCTCAGATGTACCTTACATATTGTCCAGGGTCTTTTTATTTCACTTGGCTATGCCAGGATATACTTCCTAGTGAAAAAAGCAGCAATGAAGTCAGCGGCAGAGTTGATCAGGAATCATTTTATCAGCCACAAAAAGACAAATACTGGATTAATTTTTCTCCTCTATAAACTCCTACCTTGATCTTATTAGATATATAGTAATAGAGCAACAGGTGTCAACAGCTGGAAATGCTCTCCTTCCAAAACCCCATATCATTCCATTACTAATGCAAGCTTATCTGAGAGAGCTGTTCCCAAATGCTCTCCGTGCTGCCAGCTCACTGAGTGCCCACCTGGGCTGCAGAAAGGCAGAACATCTCAAATAAGATGGCAAAAAGGATTCCTTCCTTTCTGGTAGTTTTATCATTTGTCCCACTAACAAAAAAGATGAGCACATACCCTGGTACCTCTGGGTATCACTGGAGATGTGGGATTCCGTATTACATCTTAGACAGTTAATATATTTCTGTTAATGAATAAATACAGGTGATGGCAGCAGAATTCACTGGTGAATACGACAGGCATTTGCTGTTACTCCTGTTCCAGACTGGTCACTACTACCAAGACACCTGAGTCACAACATTTCAGAGAATCACAGAATCGTTCTGGTTGGAAGAGACCAGCAAGATCATCACATCCAACCATTCCCCCAGCACTGCCAGGACACCACTAACCCCTGTCTCTCAGCACCACATCTCCACGTGGGGCTTTGAAACCCCTCCAGGGATCATGGGGACTCCACCACTGCCCTGGGCAAAACACAACCTTAAATATTAGAACAATATTTTAAACTGGGGTGAGCTATTAACTGTCTATCTAACGTGCGTGTAGAGAGGTTTATGTGAACATATATTACCATTACTTTGTGAAGACGCTTTGTTATTTGCACAACACTTCCAGTACTACCATAAAATCTTTTTCATCTTCCTTTTGAATCACTACTAGATAGATACACTTTCACACAAGTTTTGAACAGTCTTTTCTTCTGGACAGCATTACAGACCAGACACCTGGAAGGACATTCTTCTATCTGCTAAGGATTAAAAGAAAAATTAAAAGACAAATATAAAAACAACAAAAAAAAATATATATATATATATAAAAATATATATATAAGTACCTCTAACAGAATTTATTCTGTATTTTTCAGTTCAACTACTGCTTAATTTGTGGCAACTTTCCAAACCAATTAACGTTGAGAGGAATAAGAAAACAACTATGTACTAAACAAGTTCAATCTTGCATTTTATGAGAGGCTTCCACAGGCTTAAAGTGATTTTTTTTTTTTTTTTATTATTATCTTTTTCAAGGTTGCTGAAATCTTGGTCTCTACAGAGTACATTTTATATGCCAAATATATCACAGAATAACCATTCCAACAGTCGGAAATTCTCACTCAGGGAGTTGCTCCAAAGCTGCTGAGAGGTGGAGTGCTGAAAAGTGAAATCTTAAAATGCTCTCACACTGGGGAGGTCGTTCTGCTTCTGAATCCTGGCAGCTTAGCCCAAGGTTTTATCTTGACAATAACATGTGCTTCTCCAATCTTTTGCTGCCTTTTGCCTTTTTATTTATGAAATTAGGACAGTAATTTTCTATTCCAAGGTAATTAAATGTTAACACAGTGAGCTATGACTGTGAATTTAGAAAATAGGTAACAAAACAGGGATAAAAGAGTAACAAACCTCCAATTCTGTTGCATAAATCTACTCTTTGCTTGCTTTTATATTCCATCTCTGCATACCTCCTGTTTCCAGACTCTACTGAAATGTATTTTTTCTGGAGCAGCCACAGAGAGTGCAATGACAAAGTGTGGTAAAGCAGTTCTGATTTCTATAGGGTTGGACTAACTGGTTACCATTCCTTGATGCCTACTACTGCCTATCCAGGCAGCAGCAAATCTAGCTTAAAATCAGTTTTTGTGGATATGACCAACTACAGGTGAATCCTGCTCTCCATCCATCCATGCATCGTCACAACACACTGATCCACCTCAGCTTCCTCTTTAAAGATGTAATCATTCCTTAAGAGAGAACTCATCTTGCAATGATCCTGTTCTCCTCCTTAAAGAGGATTTCTAAGATCTTAAACTGCATTCTGGTTACATCAGGAAAACATCTTTCCTCTTTGTCCCACTGAATGAAGACCAAGTCCTTTCAAAATAACCAAACCCCATGTATTTTAACCAAAAGCTCTTATAAAACAGTCTCAGGAAAGTTTGAAAGCAGGATGCAGGAGTAGAACAGAGGAATAAAGAAGAGGAACTATCCACCTGCCTCATCCACCAGCAACGCTACAGGGCTTCGTGCTCAGAACTTGGTGTGGCCTTGGAAATCTCAAATCAGCAGCTGGCACTTCTCAGTTTGAAAAAGAGAAAGGGAGCCAGAGAGAACACATAACAAGTTCTCTTTTATATTTTATCTTTGTCCAGAACGGATTTTATAGTGTACCTGAGTTACAGTTGAGTGACCTGAGCGCCTAGAAGAGCAGAGAGATGAGAGGGAGTCTGTAAGGGTGCTCAACATCTGGAGGGACGCAGCAATAGAATGCCAGGCAGACTAAAGGGGAGGGAAGAGGGGAGAAAAAAACCCTAAAACATTAAGATGATGTCTTCAGTTCTGAGATAACCACCTCCTGGGGAGAATCATGGACACAAGGTCATCTTAATGGGGAATGCCCTAAAGCATTGAGTCACAAAGTCAAGAAGATGAGGCCAGACTCTTGTCAGTGATGCCCAGTGACAGGACAAGGGGGAATGAGCACAAATTGGAACCCAGAAGGTTCCATCTGAGCAGGAGGAGAAAGTTGTTTGGTGTGAGGGTGTCGGAGCCTGGCCCAGGCTGCCCAGAGAGGTTGTGGAGTCTCCTTGTCTGGAGAGATTCCAAACCCACCTGCACACTGTGATGCTGGGCCCCCTGCTCTGGGTGACCCTGCTGGATGGAGCAGGGGGGTGGAACCAGATCATCTCCAGAGGGCCCTTCTAACTCCCACCATGCTGGGGTTCTGTGATGATAAAATACAAAAACAGATCAAAGGAAACATGGAAGGTATTTTGCTGTAGCAACGCTACTTTAAATTGGTATCTGTATGAGGTTTATAGGGATTGACATTTACTGATTTGTAGTTGAAATTTTATATACCTAATTGATTTGACGTATAAAGCGAACAGGATTTAGACAAACTGCAGACTCCTGTACTCTAAGTGTTAACTGAGACTCTGCATATCATAAACTTTGAGGCCTCTGTGTGATGTCTGATCATTCATTTTACACATGCAGCTCATACAAATACTGGAAATAAAGTATTTTGGATTTTTTCGTTACAGGGCTATCTCACTAATTTTGAAAGCTATTAGTTAAAAGCTGGGGTTTCCAGTTTCTCTCTACATCTTCAGAAAAATGATGAGAAATGAAAGCAGCAGTCAGTTTTCAGAGCATTTCTCATGGATGCAGAAGCATAAACATCTGCTTTTGTGTTGTCTTCCCCCCCGCCAAGTTTCACCAGGCTTGAAAAATAGTTATGCACCATAAATATCACTCTATGAGTCATTTACTTAAGCCAACAGCTGCCTGCTAATTAGCCAAATGCTCTCCATTTAAAATCACACAGTTAAATGAACACACTGCACCAGGCACAAGAACCAAGTGCAGGAACTTTAGTAAGACGATGAGATGGCAAAACCTGATTCTTTTCGTAGCAGCAAAGGGCCATTCCCTTAGCCTGTATCTGTGGACTCAGACACAGCACCATCGTTTGCAGCAGCCTCTGGATCTGAATATGGAAAGCAGGCCAACACCACAGAGTCTTGGGTAACTGTAGGAAATGATGCAGCTTTTAGAGCACCACTGTTTTCTGCTCATTTAGTAACGCCAGCATTGTCTTTTCTCACAAAACTGCTCAGCAGGGCCAGCATTTGAAGAGCCACGTCAACAGGCGTTAGCAAGGATGGCTCTTCACGGTTACTGCAGGACTCTTCTGTTCCACAGTGATTTAAGAAACTAATTAAATCCAGACAAAAGACAAAGTAGGGATGCCTTCTGGAGGAAGCCAAAAGGAAACAAAACAAGGCACCTTTTTATCATGACCAGGCTCATCCATCATTCAAATTCTGTATATTTTTTTTTTTCCATTAGCGGAATTGTTGACAATGACATAGTTGACAATTACGTTGAACCGGACAAGTCTAGACTTCCCTTTGAGCCCCATATCCTGCCTTCCTAAAGAGAAATTCTTTTCATCTTAAATACAATAAAAAAACCCTCCACAACGTTGACCCACAGTTCCCAAACAAAACTCCATGAGCATAATAAGGACAAAGCATCTGATCTGACTGTACCTAATGTGACACAGGTCCACCTTTGAAGGTCACTCAACTTCAGGCATGCTTTGTCAAAGTTACTTTGGGACAGGATTGAAAGAGTTTTTAATCATCTATTTGAATCTTCAGGCAACCACAAAATCAATTAACATGGGAGCTAAGAAAGTCAGAGCAGTAGGATCCAGGAAAACAGTATTTGAAATTCCTACTTAAAGTACATTCTTTTAATTAAATTCTCTATTCAGATTAAACCTGATATAAAAAACCAAACAAACCAACAATCAATGAAAACAAACTAAGGAAAAAAAATATTCAGATAATTATTTTTTCCTCAGAAACTGTCACAGAAAACTTCCACAGATTAAAGAGAAGATTATGATGCATGGATTGACACGTTCTGACCTGATTTTCACTGAGAGGAATATAACACACATTTCGTCTTGTTCTATGGTTTTAATCTAAAAGAGGGAGATTAGGATGAGACAGAAGAAAGAAATTTTTGATACTGAGGTGAGGTTGGCCAGGGCTCTGAACAACCTGCTCTAGTTGCAGATGTCCCTGCTCCCTGCAGGAGGGTTAGACTAAATGAACTTGAAAGGTCCCTTCCCACCCAAACCATTCTGTGATTCTGTTCACTGAGAGGTATACTTAAACAATTCACCAGATCTACAATATCATTACAACAGTGACCTCCAGTGAGAGATAACCATAAAATGAAGCACTCATGGGATACTCACAGTGAGGAGCTTTAAAAATTAAACTGCTTTGCAATATTGGCCATATTTCTTTTTTCTTTCAGAAGCATTCAGTAGAGATAGAAGCTGTGAGTACTTTATGAACAGCGTTTCAGAAGGCCAATATTCCATGCTTTCCCTTACACTATCAAAATAATTTCCAAACGGGTGTATAATGCATTTAAAATAGAATTGTGCGGGATGTGATTGTTTGCAAGAGAAAAAGATTTGAAAACCACCCCCTCCCACCCCACAATGCTTTAAAATCCTACATTCACAAGGAGAATTAATGCAGAAAAATCTCAGGAGGTACAGGTACTTGGTGTTATTTTAGTATGACCCCCGATAATGCTTTTCTACCATCAGTTACCAATCAGACCCTGAACTCTCATTTCAAATAATCTTATGTTACTATGTTTTTGGGGTTTTTCTGTAAATTAGTTTTCTCATCAGTGCATCAGGTTGGGGGCTTCACTGGGACATACAATTAAGTGTGTCTACCTTCCTGATGGTTTATCAATTTTAAGAGTGATCCTCTCCTTCACCTGGTCCCACACTCCTGTGAAATCTGTCCAGTAATCCAGGTAAAACTACAAACAAAAAATCCATTCCCCACAGACACAGGCTGGAAATGAGTGTCCACAGATCCTGCTGATTTGGATTTCAAATGCAGTCTATTGCCTTTGGAATTTGGGGTTTGCTGTTGCGATTCTGTTCTTGTTTTTTAAGATGGCAATGACTACTTGAGGCTTGAAGACTATGAAAGGAAATGATGAGTGGACAAAGAACTTCTGCTGTCATAGGTGCTACCACTCAGGGATCAGTTATTTTCACAAAGGTGCGTTGCAACCTGCTCCTTTGGTTCTGCTTTCCTCCAAGCAGTGAATGTACTACAGTAGCTAAAAAAGATTTATCACAAAATCAGAAATAGTCACAAATTGAAAAGCTTTGCACAGAACCTCAATTGTCTCACCAAGGACTTGGAGGGCAAAATTTGTTATTAAAAGATGCAGCTGCCATCTGCTCATTGGGAAAATAAACTGCATCACTCACCTAGTATGTGTCTCATCCTTGCCAATAACCATGATTCAAACAGAAGTCACATTTTTGTAAAAATTATTCATTTTGCACATGAACACTTACTTTTGAAGCAAAGACAACCCTTTTTTTAATGAAAGAGTGACCTTTCAGATCACTGAGTCCAACTGTTAACTCAGCACTGCCAGGGCACCACTAACCCATGTTCCTCAGCACCACAACTCCATGTGGGGCTTTGAAACCCCTCCAAGGATCATGGGGACTCCACCACTGCCCTGGGCAACCTGTGACAGCCCTGGACAACCCTCAAGGAGAAGAAATTGTTCCTCAAATCCAGACTAAACCTCCCCTGGGGCAACTTGAGGCCAGTTCCTCTTGTCCTGTCACTTGTTCCTTGGGAGCAGAGCCCGACCTCCCCCCGCTCCAACCTCCTGTCAGGGAGCTGTCAAGAGCCAGAAGGTCTCCCCTGAGCCTCCTTTTCTCCAGGATCAACAACCCCAGGTCCCTCAGCTGCTCCTCACCACACTTGTGCTCCAGACCCTTCCCCAGCTCCATTGCCCTTCTCTGGCCACACTCCAGCCCCTCAATGTCCTTCCGGGAGTGAGGGGCTCAAAACTGCTCAGATAGTTCCTAAGAGTTCATGTTCAGGTTTATGAAACCAGCTTTGACTCTGGTTCAGGAGTCCGGGCACAACCAAAAGCTTTTTTGGCTTGAACTGCCTGTAACTGTTCTGCCTACACAGAAAAAACACACCAATGTCCCCAGAGACATCCAAAAGCCAGAAGACAGCAGTACATTTAAGAAAAGCATGCAACGGTCAAAACCTGCGGCAATAACAAGGAAAAACTGCACACATAATAATCAGAAGTTCTTTGCTTACATGGTCAATTATTTTAAATCAACTGTTTCTCAGGCAGAAGAATGAATAACAAGACACAGGAAGGAGAAAATCGACTTTAGATGGATGGCTTCATTATTTCTACAAAGTAATGATATGTCTCTTTCATTTTAAACATCCTAAAAATTGGTCTGAGGTTCTTCTCTCCATAGGGTTTAATGACAGATTTTTCCTCTTTCTTCAGAACACTCAAACTGACTCAAAGTCACCTCAAACTTTTGGGCGTCAGTCATGGGTAAGGAAGCCACGCAGCCCGAAGCAAATGGAAAAGCAGCCACTGTGTTTGAAAATACAGGTTGTGCAGCAGTCTTAAACCAAAATTAATCTGCATTCCTAGATTAAGGGGCAGAAAAATCAAGAGTAGCTTCCCTTTCTCATTCACTCCCTTTGTCACTTTCCAACCTCATATACGTACTCTATAGCACAGGGTGTTCTCATATCTGTCTTAAACTTACAATGCACTATTTTTATGATTTTTTTTCAATAGCCTCAGCTGTAGGTCAGAAACCTTCACGCAGCTGAACGTCTTCCCAGCATGACCAGCATAGGACTCTGTGCATCCTACACCCTGAGACAATTCAGTGCCCAAAGACTTTCCATCTACCTGCACAGTTACAGAAGAGAAGTTCACAAACTTACCATCTTCAGCCCTGTACCTCTCCAGTGGGAGTATTGTGAGTACTGGGCTGGGTGTTACAAAAGGATATACTTCATTTAAAATTTAGCAGGGCCTGTTGGGACAGGACAAGGGGTGATAGTTTGAAATTAGAAGAGGGAGATCTAGAGCAGATAGGACTAAACTGTTGATGCTGAGGGTGGTGAGAGCCTGGCCCAGGGTGGCCGGAGAAGTGGTCACTGCCCCATCCCTGGCACCATTGCAGGTGAGGTTGGCTGGGGCTCTGAGCAATCTGCTCTAGTTGCAGATGGCCCTGCTCCCTGAAGGCAGCTGGACTGGATGGCCTTCAAAGGTTCTTTCCAACCCAAACCAGCCTGTGGTAAGAATTTACATATTGTCTCACCAGTGCAGGTGAATTAAACTGGGACTGCAGAGATCAGTTTACCATCTCTAGCTCTTTACTCCTCTCCAACAGATTCCCACCAATGCTGCATGGATGGGCAAACTGTATATGAAGCGTAGCCTGAAAACCATCACAGTTAACAGCCTGATGCTTTCAGGCAAATCAAAATTGATTCTGGGCTGTAAATTGCAGCTGGAGGTGCTCAGCAACAACCTCAGTAGTTTACACAGTTTGAGTAGGGCAGGCTGCTCAGGGGAGTTGCTTGATCAACCAGCTCAAAAACCTGTCCCTGCCCAACCACAGTACTTAAAATGGATCTAAGCGGCTTGATGCTTTGAAATCATGCAAGTGCTAAACAGGGTTTTTTTCAGCAACATCATTTCATGTTTGCTTTTGCAGGTATTTCTGTTAGTCTCCTGCTTTGCAAACTCAGAAAAAATAAAAAGGAAAGCAGGTTTGTGATGGTGGGTCCTGTAAGAGCCTGCTGAGAGTGTGCAGCTCCTCCAGGGAGTGATGGATCCTTCTCCAAGACAGTGAGCTGAGACATGGAATGGATTTCTGAACTCTCACCATTCCTTGATCACAAGGCAAGACTTAGTGATGCTCTCAGATAACGCACCTAACTTCTAGATGTTCAGCTGGACATCTTCTATACTGAGCAAACCTCAGTGCTGATTCAGGTTTCTCCTTACCACGTATTTCCTCTTTCCTCAGAAAAAAAAGGAAAGAGAAAGGCACTTCAGCGATTTTGTACACTAGATTAGCATACAAAATTACTTTACAACCTGTCTGCTGAATTTTGACATTAGAAAGTTTCTCCTAATGCTCAGCCTAGATTTTGCCTCCTCTATGCTATCATAGAATCACAGAATCATTCAGCTTGGAAAAGACCCTTGGGATCATTGAGTCCAACCATTAACCCTACTCTACAAAGTTCTCCCCTAAACCATGTCCCTCAACACTACATCTAAATGACCCTTAAACACCTCCAGGGATGGTGACCGAACCACCTCCCTGGGCAGCCTATCCCGGTGTCTGACTACTCTTGCTGGGAAAAATGTTTCCCTAATGTCCAGTCTAAACCTCCCCTGTTGCAGGTTGAATCCACTCCCTCTTGTTCTATTGCCAGTTACCCAGCACCAACATCTCTACAATGTCCTTCCAGGTAGTTGTAGAGAGTGATGAGGTCTCCCCTGAGCCTCCTCTTCCTCAAACTAAACATATCGTATACTCTTAATTACATTCCCTCTTTCTCCTGTGCTAAGTAGATCCACCGTTACCATTCATGGAATTTAGAAGGGATGTTTCAAAGTCTAAAAAAGATAAAAAGAGTTTGTTCTTGTGTTTGGTGAGTGGATACCGTATCAGAACAAAAGGAAAGAGAAGGCTTCTGAAGACAGCCTTGACTTTGCCTTATCCAATCACCCTGCAGGGTTCTCAAATCTCAGGGATTCTCCATGGGATTGTCAGGAGAGCAGACGAGTCGGGGGCTGAGGGAACACTAAAGCTACAGAGATCATTCTTGCTACTGTGCATGCCTTACTTATTTCCCACCCAGACCAGAATTTGTGGATTGTTATTAATGATGGTAAAAACGTGAGACAAAAAGTATGAGGTGAGCCGTCCAAATGCTTTCTCATGTAAATTAGTACTCAAATTCCAGCTTCAATATTATATAAATAAATTTTAAAATTTGCTAAATTATTATCACTAAAACTGGACACTGATGTGCTATAATGACTTCTGCTCATGCGGTCTCCACAACTCTGTTGAAGAGATTTTGCATTTAAGTTCTTTTTCTCAACAATTAATCTTTTTTTGAAAAGAGGAATAAGAGGAAGCTGCCTAAATGACATATTTTCCAAATTCCAGCCAGACAAGGTTATTTTCTCCTCACCTCTAAACACCTCACTAGGTGCCAGCATCTAAGATCATACCCCACATGTTATGTATATCTGAGAAACTAAAAACCCTACTAAGAATGGTCAGTTTAGAATAAATCTCCCAAATAAAAAGAACTCTTTTTACTCCTTTAGTTCCATAATGTTATTTTGAGACTAGAATTTTATGGGGTCACTACCGTACAGAAAAAGTTTGAGGCAAAGTTTATCCACCACCGAGTCAAAAACAATTTTCTCTTGAACTTTACGATGGTATGGAAAATAAATTAGAAATAAAGGTCAATTTGATACATTATATAAAAAAAAACCCCACAAAGTCCCAGAGTGGTTTGGGGAAAGGAGAGATGCATAAAGAAAAATCACATCTAATCGCTGAAAAAAAATAAAATAAAATGGGTACTGATTTCTAAAGTTAACAGAAAACTTTGTCAGGTAAAGTAATGATAGGGGCCAGTGACACCTGCATGTTCCATATTACGTTTGGGTATGAATTAAGCATACTGTTAATTTCTGCAAAAGCCTATCATTTATTATAATGTAAAATTATTGCTTCTAGGATGATTTATTATTTGTATTGCCTTTGCAATTGTGAAGTCTACTTTTTCAGCAGCTCGTACAAGTGGAAGGCTGACTTATTAAGGCATCTGGCTACTCTAAAATAAACTGATAAACAGGGATCGATACAATATTCCTAGAAAGGTTGAGATCTGTTAAGAAACATATTGAGACTGGATTTTCCTTTTTTTTTTTTTTTTTTTTTGCAGATAGCACATCTGCCTTTTTTTGCAAAGGGAAAAAACCCAAACAAATATGTATCTGCACAGTTAACATTGTATTTTGCAATATTAACTCAATATGAAAGCAAATAGTATCTCACCTCAGACATCCAAAATGTCAGCAGTTATTTTGTTAGAATTCATGAGAATTCCTTGAAGTCACACGGATATTTTGATAGATTTTGAGAAATTAAAGTAAAAAAAAACCCTACTGAGGATACAGAAATGCACAATGCAATTTATGAAGAGATTTTTTACCTGGAAAAAGAGGGGGAAAGTAAGAGGGAGAGCAAAAACTGGAATGAGAAAGAGATTTCATTGCAGTGTAAATGTACGTTACTGTGCTTCTAGCCTTAAAGGGAGGAAGAGTCTACCAGAAAGCACAGCATATAGTGTAGTAAATCATGTTTTAAGTCAAACAAGGAAAATTAAAAAAAAAAAAAAGAAGCCTCAAACGTGATTCATTTTAAGGGTCTCTTCTCCCTTAATTACAGATATTTGATGTGACATTAACTGAGGACCAGATTGTCAGTTTTCATCATCAGACACTTAAATAAGATGACAACAAGTAGCTTTTGAAGAAACTGCTGTGAGCAGGGGCATCTTTACAAGCAATCCCTTGCCATCACAAGAGGGAAATGCTTCTCTGAATTCCACTCCAGGGCAGTGCAGAACACTTGAGTGAGATGAGAAAAAGACCAAGAAAAAGGTGAAGGGGGGCAGAGGAGCATGAAGCGGGCACTGACTGGGGCAGTCCAGGGGGACTTGAGAGGGCAGTGCAGGGACCCATGTTTCTTGTGTACCTTGCCTTCAGGGAGTAAACAGCACCGGCTGTTTTCAGAAGCCTCTATTTTCACCTCTTGGATTTAATGCTTAATCTGTGACAGAGCCTGGTATCTATGGAAAGTGGAGGTGGATATTATGAAAAACTGGGATCTGAAGTTTTCCCTCTATTTCAGTGTTCAATCATCAGTGAGGCACTGACAGCCAAGGGGTTGTATGAGGACCAAAGAGTCAAGCACTGGTGAAACACCTTGAATGTCATAGAATCACAGAATGTTAAGGGTTGGAACAGACCTCAAAAGATTATCTAGTCCAACCCCCGTCCCAGAGAAGGACCACCTAGAAGTAGGTCACTTAGGAACACATCCAGGTGGGTTTGGAATCTCTTCAGAGAAGGACACTCCACAACCCCCCTGGGCAGCCTGTGCCAGGCTCTATGACCGTCTCAGTGAAAAAGTTTATCCTTACGTTTCTGTGGAACCTCTTATGCTCTGGCTTACATCCGTTGCCCCGTGTCCTATCACTGGACATAACAGAGCAGAGCCTGGCTCCAGCCCCCTGATACTCACCCTTTAGGTATTTATAAACATTAGTGACATGAAATATGTGCACAACAATTTAAATGCCAAAATACTGGCTAGGCTGAGCCCAAGTAGAGCTGGCTTTGCACCACCAGATAATGCTGGTTTTACAGTACCTGCACTCAGCCAGGGCTTTCTGAGGTTGAGAATGACCTTACAACATCATCCCTCCTTCCCCACTGAACCTCGCAGGCTGCAGGCTCTGCGGCTGGACACCACGATTGGTGATCTTACAGTTTGTTCTGGAAGCCAGTTAACCACACGTTCATTGGTACTTCTGTGATTCACCTCCTGAAACAGAACAACCGCCCGCAAAATCGAGTCAAAGATATTTGTTTGCATTAAGGCTCCACAGCGATGCGTCACTAAATTGTGTAATCGCTCCCGTGGATTTTGCTCACCATCCTCAAAGTAGTGATTCAAGAAGTGGTTGTGAATTAAATGCCTTTTAATCTTATAAATGAATTCCTCTGAAGGTAATTTTAAACTTCATCCTTCTCAATTAAGGTGTTCAGCAAGAAAAGGTATTCTACTTCATGTATTAAATGGCATACCACATAATAAATAGCATCACAGAATTGTTTTAGTTAGAAAAGAACTTTAAGATCATCAAGTCCAACTGTTAACCCATCACTGCCAGGGCACCACTGAACCATGTCCCTCAGCACCACATCTCCACGTGGGGCTTGGAAACCCCTCCAGGAATCATGGGGACTCCACCACTGCCCTGGGCAGCCTGGGACAGCCCTGGACAACCCTCAAGGGAAACAAATTGTTCCTCAGATCCAAACTAAACCTCACCTGGGGCAACTTGAGAACAGTTCCTCTTGCCCTGTCACTTGTTCCTTGGGAGAAGAGCTTGACCCCTCCCTGGCTCCAGCCTCCTGTCAGGGAGCTGTCGAGAGCCAGAAGGTCTCCCCTCATCCTCCTTCTCTCCGGGCTAAACAAGTCCAGGTCCCCCAGCTGCTCCTCACCACACTTGTGCTCTAGACCCTTCTCCAGCTCCATTGCCCTTCTCTGGCCATGCTCCAGCCCCTCAATGTCCTTCTGGAAGTGAGGAGCCATTTCTCTTTTTTTTTTTTTTTCTTTCTTTTTATTCTTTTTACTTTTTTTTTAATAGAATTTTTCATCTGCCTCTTGACCCTGACTGGGCAGTCTATAGACTCCCAATACGACACCTGCCTTGTTGGCCTTCCCCTTGTTCTTACCTCAACCTGATTGTCACCATCATTAAACTCAACACAACCAAAATCCTCCCTAAGAACCAGGGCCACTCCACCACCTCTCTTTCCTGTCCTCTCCCTCCTGATGAGTTTAATAATTGCTCTCCTTAAACCTCACCAGGCTGTGGAGAAGCTCCAGCAGTTCTTTGCTCACCTGCAGTGCTCTCTCTAGCTGCTTCACTTCCCAGAATTAACATGATCATGTCCTCAGCTTTGATCAATACGGATGCTTTCCAGGTTTCACTCTTCCCGGGAACAAAAACTTTAAAGGTGACTTAGATAAATTGCATTCATTCATAATAACACCCTGGCAAGTTCTCTACCCGCTGAAATTTAGGTACCATGTAATTATTTCAATCCTTTACTCTCACTTCATTTTTTTTCCAGAGGATTTCTAATGTGTCTCCCTCATCTGTTAGAGCCATCAGGGCTTCCTAATGAGAAGGTTCTAGGGTAGTAATTGCTGCACTACGGAGAGACGAGGTCCTAGCAAATAATCCCTTTTACTTTTATTTGTGAACTTTTGTCTGAGTGGCAAGGACGTTTAGATATTCAAGGAAAAAAAAAAAAAAAATCAAACAAATCAAAACAGCACAGGTATACCATAGTTACCTGAATATCCTAGGTTTGTTTGGTTTGGGTTTTTTTCTTAAAATTAATTACCTGTACATGTTGCAGTGGTGTAACTTGAAATGAATTGCATGTTCTGGAGATTAATAGATTCCCCCAGTCTTAAAACTGACCAAAAGAAAAAAAAAAAAAAAAACCAAAACCCAGCCTCCCCAATCCATTATACGTTCCTTCACACTCATCTCCCAGTTTTCTGGCTCTCATCCCCTTCGTAGTCCAAGCAACACATCTCACTTCTTGCTATTTACTTCCTATAAATTCTGCAACATGTCATCATCTATGCTGCAATTTCTATGGAGAGCATCAGTCCTGAGAAACACACCTGAGAGAAACATCAAACCAGTAGTTTCTTGAAAGAAACTATGACAGACTGGAAGGTTTGCCCAGAATAGAATGTTGGGGGTTGGAAGGGACCTCTGGAGATCATCAAGTCCAACCCCCCTGCATCACACACAGTATCTCTGAGCAGCTCTGGGGAGAAGGACCTGGGAGTCCCACTGAAGAGTAAGTTCAGCATGAGCCAGTAATGGGTCCTCATGGTCAAGAAGGCCAATTGACTCCTAAAGTATGTGCAGAAGTGTGTGACCAGAAGGTCAAGGGAAGTTCTCCTGCCCCTTTCGTCTGCACCAGTGAGGCCTTCTCTGGAGTACTGTGTCCAGTTCTGGGATCCCCAGTTCAAGAGATACAAGGAACTACTGGTGAGAGTCCAGGAGAGACTGTGCAGATGCTGAGGGGCTGGAGCATCTCTGTGTCCAGGAAAGGCTGAGAGCCCTGGGGTTGTTCAGCTGGAGAAGAGCAGCCTGAGAGGGGAGCTGAGCAATGCTGAGCAAGAGATAAAGGACCCCTGGGGGCAAGAGGATGGGGCCAGACTCTTGTCAGCAGTGCCCAGAGACAGGACAAAGAGCATCGGGTACCACCTGGAATCCAGAAGGTTCCATGTGAGCAGGAGGAGAAAGTTGTTTGGTGTGAGGGTGTCAGAGGCTGTGCCAGGCTGCCCAGAGAGGTTGTGGAGTCTCCTTGTCTGGAGAGATTCCAAACCTGGCTGGACACTGCGATGCTGGGCCCCCTGCTCTGGGTGACCCTGCTGGATGGAGCAGTGGGGTGGAACCAGATCATCTCCAGAGGGCCCTTCCAACCCCCACCATGCTGGGATTCTGTGAAAAAAACCTCAAAAAATTTCAAGTAACTTCTTGATGTAATTTTAAAAATAAAGTGCCCAAAACTAAACACAAGAAATACTGGTTTCATTAATGCCACATCTGGAGGTTTTCCATGCCCAGATCGACCTCTGTGAGTATGGACTCTGTACACCTTCTGCTTCTTTGTCCGTGTCTGGGATGTTTTTGATAAGCAGTACTGAGCAGAGGCTCTCAGAGCATGAAGTTGGGGTGGCAGGAGGGAGCTGGGGAACAGCACGGCTTCTAATTTGTGTAGTAGCTTCATCTACCCAAGGGGAGTTACCTTGCAAAGACCCCCTGCCTGACAAAATACTCTGCACAGTTTTGGGAAAGAATACTCAGTGTGTGTGATGAATACATGCAGGGCAGGAGCTTGTCAGAATCTAGGGGAAGAGCATTGCTGAAGGTGAGCTACTGCAGCTCAATGTTATTGTGTGCATCGTTATCACCCACGCAAACCTTTTGATGGACAGATGAATAATTCCTGTGTGGGGGAAAGTAACACCAAGTGACGGATTGAACCAGCATAAATATCACCAGCAATTATTTGGAACAGTTAAAAAAAAGAAAAAAAAAAAAAAAAAAAAGAAAAAAAAAAAGAAAGAGAATAAAAAAAACCCCAGTACAGTCGACACTTCTATTTGGAAACATATTAATTTTGAGATAAGTAATTGTAATTGAGAGTTTTCTACACCATGACATGAGAGCCTTCAGAATGAGATGAAATTTGTTCTCCCTCTACTACAATTGCAAAAGAGATGCATGAACAATGAAACATCTTTCAAAGGACAGTGAAGAACCTTTAAGTTCAGTTTTACATCTGCTTTGCTAATAGAAAGTGTGAATATCCTTGTGTAATGTCATCTCCATGTGGGTAATCCCTCACAAGTCATGCAATGAAATTCTCCACACCCAGTATTTGACCAGCAAACGTTTAACATTATTACGGATAAAATCAGGTTTGCTTTTGCAGGGGGGTTGGGGAGATGATCTCCACTGGTCCCTCCCAACCCTATCGATGCTGGGATTCTCTGAAGATACTGTTTCTACAGGCATTAGGTATTGACTTATTCTGGTTCTCAACTGAAGGCTGTGACTTTTTTTTCTTGGCTTGGTTCCTGTAGTTTATGTGGCACATCCACATTCTTTCCATCAGTTTTGGGAATACTAAGCCTCCAGCCCTAATTTCCTTCTTTTTCCTTAGACACATCTCTTGCACTTATTTCCTACCCTTAAAACTGCAAAGGCCCTTGAGTTCAATGCAGATGGCAAAGCCTGTAGTTACCAAGAGTTCTTCAGAGGAGACCAATTCAGTTAGACCTAGATTTTAAGAGGTTACTGACTCAATTGACAACACTATTTCAAATCATACCTTATGAATGTTCATATTTTAAAAAACAAAGAAACAATTTTTTGTATCTTTTGGAGCAAGGACAGAGAAAACAGTTTTTGTATTATGAGTATGATGGCTTGAATCATCTGAAAGGAAGTGGACACATTCAAGAATGACAAAGCCCCATTTGTCCATTTTGGATTCATGCAACTGTGTTTTGTGTTGTAATTGTGCTTTTTGACACTTCACTTATAAACCAAAATGCATTGTGGTATGGAAAATACATATAAACACACACACAGTCATTTGCTTTATATTAGATTCTTCTACAGTACGTGGCAAACAACTGAAGCAAAACTTAAGACTGACAGCAACAGTCCTTGTGAGATTTGTATTCTGCTGATTGCTGTGTTCTGATGATTTCCTGGTGACCATTAGGTGTCTGTCTTTCCTTCTTCTTAAAGGTTCACTGCATTTGTTTTCTCTCCTCTCTTTTTCAGGTGCAGAATCACTTTGCTTCCCCTCTCTACTCAATTTTGAGTCAGAGGTATATACACTCCTTACACATTTTTAATGATCTTGTCCCTACGGTATCTAAGCTCCAAAATAAAACATTTATGTGCAAGATCTTGTAGACCAGAGACTCTTTCCTGTGTCTATACAATAGATTGGCTTTAAACTTAAAAGGCAGGTTGAGGCAAAGCTCCTTTTTCTGTATTCCTTATGGATCTGGTCACAGAAGCTGAAAAAGCAGCTACCTACAGTAAACACTTCTGTTGTGGAGTTTAGATTGTTATTTTTGGACACGTGGTGTTTTCGATGCAATTCCTCAGACCCATCTATACACTACTTCCAATGCCAGGCCACTGCTTAAGTATGTTTAAAACTATTCTTTTAACTCTGATTGAGCTGGTGGAATTGCAGTCACTGTGTGAAGTAGCTGACTGGTGTACGTCTTAGAGGCAAAGCTTCACTGGAAACAAAACATTAGTACAAAGCTAAAAAGTAGATGGGGGAGCAAAAGTAAGCACCTGTATACAGGGTCTTAATTAAGCTAATGAAATTGGCTTAATACCAGTAAAAGTTAGGGAAAAAATCTCTTTCCTCTGGAGACAAGATCTAAATGAAGTTCAGCATTACAGTACATAGTAAAGATAGAAACATCAATCCAGCAGGTTACCACAGATGGTTTCACTGTCATTTTCCACATTCTGCTACCAAGCAAAGAGCTGAAGAAAAATGAAGCAAACTATAAGATTATCCATACTTCTGAAAGCAGTATACCATCGAAAATTCTGTCCCTCTCTTGACCTTCCTTGACTGGAAATGCCCCAAAGGACAGAGAAGAAGATATTCTGGCATTATCTGCCAGCTCATTCCAGAAAAAGCCAACTGGCTGCGTCTCACCCTGGGCTGAGCTGCCAGGGTCCTGTGTGACCCTGAGTTCATCTTCTGGGAAGCCCATGTCTCAATTTATTGATGTTTTACAAACAGGATGACAGATGACACTTATCCACTTATTTAAGGGGCTCTAAGGAAAAATGCTTATTGCTTTTATTATTCTACATATTATTCTATAGAAGGAAAAATATTTACTGTTTTTATTATTATATGTATTATTTCATAGAAGGAAAAATATTTATTGCCTTTATTATTCTATGTATCTTATATTATTATTATGTATATATCTTGTTGGCATTTCTAGTTCCCTTGTAGGAATTTCAGTATCTTAATTTTTAATTTTTTAATTTTTTTTAAATTTATTTTCTTTAGGTTTTAAGAAGCAAATCTGACTGTTGAATTTCACTTCATGTATTGACTGAATTGAAAGAGTCTTAAAAATCAATGAAGAGAATGGAATATTACTTAAAGAAGCAGGAGAAAACACTAAAGCAGGCTGAAGAAACCACTTGAGCTGTGACTTCAGCATGGTAGCTAATGATTCAAATGAGCCTGGCAAAGGAATTTGAAAGAGGCAATCAATGCTTTGATGTTTTTTAATCACAGTAAGCAGTAACCGTATCTCAGGCTGCACAGCTGAAAAGAAGCCTTGGGGAAATTAGAGCACTGGGCCCATCAAGAGCACTGGGCAAAAGAAAAATTTAAAATCACTTTAAAAAGTATCATTTCAACTACACTGGTGGACAGAAGGCATTTCTGCTATGTGCTTTACAAACGGAAAGGCTATGCTGGCCTAAGCTGCTGATGGTATCTCACCTGAAAATGACAATATATTCTGCTTTAATGGCCTTTTCTCTCACCTCAGAGGTTGACAAGATGATAAGTAAAGTGTCACTGACAATTCCATGCGGCAAATTTCTCAGCAAACAAGTCAAAATTAGTTTCTGTATCTCTTCATTCCTGAGTAGAGATTTCCAACAATTGGGTGGCCTCCCAAGACATTGCAGTGAAGGCCTCAGAACAAAATACTGTTGCCTTCAAAAAAGTACTTCGGGAAATGTACCGCAGGGAGCTGACCTACTTAAAGTCTCTCACTTTTTTTCAAAGGTTACTTCGGGTTTTTTGGAAGTCATTTGGACATAAGCATTGTCCTCCTTGCTCCCACACAAAGACTGTACCCCCGACCTCAAACCCCAAAATAAACCTGAAAAGCATTTCATTGTCACTGACAAGAAAGAAAACACTTCTGTAGGCTTTGTTAAAAGAATACGCGTTGTCTGGCCACAACTGAACACTGCTCACAAGCACCACTACTAAAAAATTAAAAACATTCCCATATTACTACTCCCATTTCATCTCCTTTTACTGACAAAAATAGGAAGTGATGGGACTTCTCATCAAAAGTTGAAAGAGATAACATAAAGGCCATTTGGGGCTTCTCAATGTAAATAACTCATAGGTGTATGAAATTCTTGTAAATTCAGACTACATGTTCGTAACACTACTATTAGTAAGTAAGAGTGGTTCTTTCTGCTACCTTCCTTTTTTGGAAGTCTTGTTTATTGGCCAACGATCAACTGATTCTTTAGTGACTGAATTTCCTGGTATGTGTTTCAATCTCTTTGATCCTTATCTAAAGTTTGACGGAATGAAGATGAGTCCTTCCAGAAACTCTCATTCACCTGTGAGGCTGCAGAAACTCAATGGCTATCTTTTGACTTATACCTTAAACCAAACACAAAGAGCAAGATCTCAGATTCTCCTAGAACAGATTGTTTTGGTGGAGGTTTTTGAACGCTGAGTTTATCAGCAGCTGTCTACCCTCTGCAGTTGCTGAGGGTCAGGTACAGGATTCTAAACATGGTCTCACTGCAGGCATTTAAAAACCAGAAATGTTATCACTCTACTCATGTGTCAAATCTCTAAGATGAAGTTGCACTGAATTTTTTTTTCCTGGCAAACGGAACAGCCGGTTCCGAACACATCTCGTGTCCTCTAATGTAACTCTCATGGCACAAAACTGCTTTCCAAGTGCTCTGACTTCTATAAGGGTGCATATTTTTGGCTGCCTTTCTTCAAATTGATCAGTTTTCATTTGTTTTCCAAGATGAACATCTGACATTTTATCTAGATTGAGAAACAAACAGGTCTGTTGGTTGGTTTTTCCTCAAGGTGCTTGCAACATCTTTTTAATTGATAAAATCACAGAATGGTTTTGGTTGGAAGAGACCTTTAAGGTCACTGAGTCCAACAATTAACTCATCACTGTCAGGTCACCACTAAACGATGTCCCTCAGCACCACATCTATACTAAAATCTGCACACTTCATCAGCATACACTTCTATTTTTTTTCCTCAACTGTCACTTCACTGTTAATGTGCTGCAATCTAACCCTGTCTCCAGGTTTTCTCTTTAAGATATCTCACTGACTGCTGCAGTTGACCAATTTTGTTGCAGTTTCAGGGCAGAGCAGTATTTTATTCAATATACTGTAGGTAAGTAAAGTAGACAGCATATGTCAGGAACATTACACTGAAGGCTGTGTTGGTTTAGTTCCCTTCCCTACCAGCCTCGCTGAATCACTGGAGTTGCAGATCACACTTGAGCCGCTCAGTGGAGAAACTGTCCTGGCTATTTGTGTTTAAACCAGAGCACTGCAGATCACTGACAATTGATCCCAAATGCAGGAGCCTTATCCACTCTCAGCACTATTTGGCAAACACTTGTCCTACCATAGAACATCCTCAGGGATCTGCTTCTGCTACTGGATACTTTTTGAACTGTAATTACATCCTGCTGGTAGTGGAGCACACAAACCTTCCAAGCAAGAGCTTGGAATTACAGTGTTGTGAAACTTCTGCTGCTTAATAGAGCAAATTACCACTGACCACTTTGGTACAAGTCAGCAGACAGAAATCACTGGTACGGCCAAAGGAGGGAAGGTTGGTGCTGGTCTCTTCTCACAGGTAACTGGCAATAGAACAAGAGGGAGTGGATTCAACCTGCAACAGGGGAGGTTTAGACTGGACATTAGGGAAACATTTTTCCCAGCAAGAGTAGTCAGACACCGGGATAGGCTGCTCAGGGAGGGGGTTGAGTCACCATCCCTGGAGGTGTTTAAGGGTCATTTAGATGTGGTGTTGAGGGACATGGTTTAGGGGAGAACTTTGTAGAGTTAATGGTTGGACTCAATGATCCCTAGGGTCTTTTCCAACCTGAATGATACTATGATACTAAGGAGAAACAGAGGTGGCTTTACACCACCTTCACACTTCACCCTCTCTGTGCTGCAAACACCCCGCTGCCCTACATTGTTACACGATGATAGCTGAGGTAAGCCCATGCAGAATTTATGTGCCAGAGTGAGTATCAGGAAGCAATTACAGCAATTAATCTTGTGACAAATATGTGTCACACATGGTTTTGTCAATGTTAAGCTTCCTCTGCTGCAGGGTCTCCAAACCAGAGTCCAACGTACTCCTTCTCCTAGCAACAGCAAGACCGTGCTTCGTTTCAACGACAGCACTTTGACAGCAGAGAATGTACTTCAGGATGTTCCTACAGCTAGAATAAAACTCAGTGAAGGCACAATGCAAAATAGAAAAAAAAAAAAAAATCACCACTGATAAAACAGAGAAACTTTGATTGGACAGAGCAAACCCAAACCTAACCATGCTGCTGTAGTCAAGTTTAGAGCCACTTAAGGTGCAGAGAGTAGCTCCAGAATGGACATACAGGTCAGACATTGTATCAAAAGTTGACTGACCTGAACATAATTCAAAGAAGGTGCCAATTTGAAAATAAAATGGCTGCACCCAGAAGACTCTGGTGGTGGGCAGAGCCCTTACTTCCTGCCAAATACAAAGCTGGTATTTTTAAATCCTGAGGGATTTGCAAGTGCAAGGTGAGCTTGAAAGGGGTATTTACATTTGGATGGTATTTTAACAGCCTGCACTAGCTGATGTTTTAATTAGAAGTGGCAGTATGTTTAGAACTGTCTTCTCAATGTTCTCCAGCCTGAAAACATGTAGATTCACTGAAATTTCAGAAAAGTCACAAAAAGCAACACTGGACCAAGTTTAGATGGGTGAGAATGTTTCACATCCCCGTGAAAACATCTTACAAACCTTTCCACGGTGTCCTTGTGAGCACCATCTCTCTTCTAAGCTGCCTTTATATATGGAAAAGCCACCAGAAGGTCTCCCCAGAGCCTTCTCCTTTGCAGACTGAACACCTCCAATTCTCCCAGCCTGGCCTCCAAGCAGAGGGGTTCCAGTTCTCCCAGCATTGCTGGGGCTCCTCTGGCCTCGCTCCAACAGGTCCCTGTCTCTGCTGTGCTGAGGACTCCAGAGCTGGACACTATACTCCAAGGTGGGATCTCATCTCAGTATAACTTGGGTCTCATTTGAACAAAAAAACCCCACCACACCAAAACAGCAAAACAACCCCAAACAAAACTCCTCCAAGAGAAACAGAAAAGAGATATGATGGATTTTTAAAGGTACGTTTGTGCAGACAGAGATCCTGCCTTTTTTGTGAGATCAGCTGACAGAGCGGAAGGAAACCAGGGGAGCTCTCAAAGCACATAAAGTCTTTCTCAGCCCTAAATTGCTACGTGCCTTTGTGCATCCATCCTAGTCAAAACACACTTTCAGTTTTCCCAAGCCAAAAAAAGAACCCCCGCCCCGAATTACCCTTTGAGAGTACTACAGAAGTGCACATGGAGACAAGAGAGACCAGAAGGTCTGCGGATGAGAGACTGAATTAGCTATGACTTCCAACTGTGCAGCTTTCAAACACCTTTGTCAAGATTGCTTTGTATAAACATGACAATTGCCTCAGCCGCTCCTGAGGAACAAGCAGAATTCTCACAAAACGTTCAACACAACTGTGCCTGAACTGGTCTAAGTCTGCACGCTACACAAACTGGTCTGGGGTGAGAAGGGTGAAGGAGGCTGCACAGCAAATTCTGGCTGCGCTGGGACTTACAACCCAGAGGCTCTTTGTCAGTAATTCAAACAATTAAAACAATATGGAGCAGGACCTGGGCCTCAACCTCAAAAGAAAACTCATTTAAAGCTATTTCTGTGGGTTTTGGCCTACATATAATTTAGGAGAAAATAAATGGAAGGTCTAAACAACTTGGCTTGTTTGGGCATCACTGAAAGTACACATCTGAAGAAACTGCTGGAGAGCAAGAAAGCAACAGTCCAGCTTCAATTTTAGATACCAAGTAAAGCTGACAGACCTGGATTCTGAAATACATCATTTTATGAAGAAGATGAAGGACAGCAAGGAACATGAATGATGAAATGCCTACATGGGTTTCTTTAGAGAACTATTTTCTTCAGTCCAGACTGACACTGAGCTCTATTTTACATTACTGAAACATCATCTTTGAAAAAGCCAACAAGCCATGTCCAAATTTTACTTTTTTGAAGACAGAACAGAGCCCAACAAGTAGGAATGACTTACTGGAATTTATTAACTATCATACAGCTATAAGCTGGGATCCAGTTAAATCTGTAAGCAATGATCTAGTTGGAGACGTGCCTGCTCAGTGAAGGGGAGTTGGACTAGATGACCGTGGAAGGTCCTTTCCAACACAAAGTAGTCTATGATTCTATTTTAATAAGACTTTGTTATGTATAATAAGAATGTGGAATCCCATTGTAAATCTCAGACGAAGAGAAAAAAAAGAGAATAATGAAAGAACCAATGGTCACTGGAAAAAACAGACCGTATTTTTCTATAATCAGTTACTATCAGAAGGAATAACTTGATGCAATTCCTAAGGAGTTCTGTGGATCTGTTTGAGCAGGTATCAGGTGAGTTAGTCCCCTGTCTCAACAATGGAAGAACAATCCTTGAACAGCCACCTCATTTATTGGGGTGTTTGCAAGAAGCCCTCAGCCTGGTGGGAAAGCCCAGGTCATCATATTCACCACTTGTACCACTACAGACAATGCCATTTGAAGGGTGTCTGTGGTTCTGCTAACCAGCAGATCTACAACATTCCTCTTTGCTGTCTTCAGGCACGTGAACCAGCTGCTTGCAGCTCCACTCATGGAAGGGGGTAGTGGGCTCCCAGTTATCCCACCTGCATCTGTTCCTGTGGGACCTCCTCTAGGTGATCCTGCTCTGGCAGGGGGGTTGGACTCGATGATCTCCAGAGATCCCTTCCAACCCCTACCATTCTGTGATTCTGTGATTCCCAGTCCTGCTCTCAAGGCCCAGTACGCTACCAGTATCCCATCCATACGCAACTGCCAAGCTCATCTCCTTCTGATGAAGGATGTCTTATTTCATTTGCAGCTTTCTCATATGTGGTTCTTGCCTAGGCAGATAAAGGAGGCTGCAACTATTTAACCTGAAAAAGCTACCATCATAAAAAAATTACTTTTTTGGCAAGCTTTAGCTAAAAAAAAGCAAAAAGAAAAACAAATTAAGAAAATGGTCAAATATAGGCTCATCCCACATTCTTTCAGCTGCGGAGCTGGGCTTCTTGAACTGAATTTCAGCCATCCCATTAAATTCAAGAATGTTTTTTACTGCAAAAGGGCTGAGGTCTTTCCTTGTTGATTTTATTAGAGAATTTCTCAGTCTTTGGGAAAGGAGAAATGAGATTCCTCTGAATTAAAAATTCACATTTTCCTACCCCAGAGAGACAGAAACTGCATCTGTGGGTGTTGTGTTATTGGGATATTGATAGTTCATGGTAATCTGGACAGCTCAGGAACAACTGGTGGTCCAAGGATACTTACACTGTACCATCTTGGATGACACACTCTACTGAACACTACCTTCCACCATTCACTCATCAACCTTCAAGCCAGTGCTCCCACGTACCATCCTCCTGCACTGTGGGCTAAAGATATTTCCACAGCTTGTCACATTGCTGTCACACCACGGGCTGACTTGACACTATAAAAGATGCTAATGGCTATGACAAGGGATTTAATGTTTTCACCCCTTTAATTATCAAACGGCTAGTTAAGTTTGTCTGTCAGCTCTGTGGAGAGTTGGGGGAGGCAGACGCTTCTCCCTTGGTCATGGGGTGGTAGCCACAACAACAACATTCATGTAATTTTTTCCTCATGAGTAAAAACTTCTTTGTTGTGAGGGTGTCAGAGGCTGTGCCAGGCTGCCCAGAGAGGTTGTAGAATCTCAGAGCGATTCCACACCCACCTGGACACTGCGATGCTGGACCCCCTGCTCTGGGTGACCCTGCTGGATGGAGCAGGGGGATTAGGGGTCTCTTCCAACTCCCACCACACTGGGATTCTTCCTTCAGGCTGCAGACACTGCCTGCCTGAGGGATGCTGCAGCAGGTCCTGCTCAGCCAAAGTGTCTTCGTCCACAGCTTGCTTCACCCATTGCAACCCCCAGAGCCTTGCTCTGAGCTGAGAACCACAAAGTGCACATCCTGATTCTAATGCAGGGAGCACAGGGACCATGAAAAGAAAAGCAGATGGATTTGTCTCTTTAATGAGGCAACAAGGAAGCTTGACCTGTTCAAGATCTCCTTTCTTTGTTTAGGTCAAAGGCTACCAGGAGGTAGCTGTTCAGAAAGGTTTTCATAGAATCACAGAATCATTAAGCTTGGAAATGACCTTCAAGATCATCAAGTCCAACCAACTGTTAAACATTATCAGGACCACTAAACCTTGTCCTGAAGTGCCACACCCAGATGTTCTTTGAACCCCTCCAGGGATGGTGACTCCACCTCCTCCCTGGGCAGCCTGTTCCAAGGCCTCACCATTCTCAGGAAAGAAATTCTTCCCAATATCCAACCTAAACCTCCCCTGGAACAACTTAAGTCCACTTCCTGTCATCCTACCACTAGTTACCTGGGAGAAGAGGCCGGAAGGATGGCCGAAGAAACATCATTTCTATAATTAAACCTGTAAGTTACTGTGGTCTTTAGAAAAAAATCCGAGATTCTCACGCACATGCAAATTTGCAAAGAAGTTGTTGAAATTAAGGAAACACCGAAGTATTCTGCTGAATTTGGATGTCAATAAAATAACATATGGAATAAACATTTTCCAAAGGAGACGAAAGCATTTGCATTAGTGAGAAAAACCTTTTTTTAAACCTGAAACGTTATTTAGGAGGAAAAGCTAATTTAAATGGCATTTGGTACGTCAGCGATGTCTGAGTTTATATTTTATATTAATGAAATATTATCAAATGTAATCTAAACAATTTAATGGTTGGCTAGGTTAATTAGCATTTTTCAAAGACTGATAATTAGTATTTTTTTTAACCTCAAGGTCACAGCTCAGACCCAAGATCATACTAGTTAAAGCACTGACAATAACTAGGAGGACAAATAGAGCATTTCATCTGTAACGTGATTAACTTGTGCACATATCTCCTCTAGACACCTACAAGTTAAGTGACAATTTTTAAGGCTTGTGTTACAAAGAAGTAGGCTGAGACACTGACAGAAACTTAACATTTTCTTCAATCATTATAGTAGAACACAGAAGGAAAAAAAAAAAAATTGCACCCAGGCTGGTAAACTGTCTTGACAACTTTGCAAGGCTGATAAAAATACGTGTCCCTTTTTATCCTCTTCCAAATCGGGAGTATCACTGTTGAGCTGGCACAAACAGTGTCATACAAATACTTAAAAGTCCTCTCAGTGAAGGCAGTGAGGGTCAAAATGCTCATAATCACTAAGACCGCTGAACATTTCCTTTATTTAATAAAAACTTCCCTTTAGTAGAAATTCACAGAATCACAGAATGTTCGGGGTTGGAAGGGAACTCTAAAGATCATTGAGTCCAACCCCCCTGCCAGAGCAGGGCAAAACTAGAGCAGATCATACAGAAATGCAGCCAGACAGGTCTTGAAAGTCTCCAGAGAAGGAAATTTCACAACCTCTCTGGGGAGTCTGTTCCAGTGCTCTACAACTCTAACAGTAAAGAAGTTTCTCCTTATGCTGAGCTGGAACTTCCTGTACTCGAGCTTGGATCCATAGCCCCCCATCCTATCACAAGGCACAAGTGAAAAGAGGTTGTCCCTGCCTTCTTGACACCCAGCCCTCATGGATTTAGAGACATTAATTAGATCCCCTCTCAGTCTTAGAATCACAGAATAGTTCCGTCTGGAAGAGACTTTCAAGATCATCAAGTCCAACCTTACTCCTAGCCCTATCGAAACCACTAAACCCTAAGCGCAACATCTACACAGCTTCTTCTCTCCAGATTAAAAAGCCCCAGGTCTCTCAGAAGACAGCTGTTCCAGCCCCTTCATCATCCTCGTAGCCCTAAATTCACCTATTAATTAAGTACAAGACCGCTTGTATAGAACTCACCAATATGAAACTGCACTCCATACAAAAGTAATTGATGTACCCTTCTGAACACCATTAACATTAATTGGCACACACAACTCCTATGTAAACTCTCATGACCTTTACAGTTCAGGGCAGCTTAAGTCCCAAGAGCTTCATCTACAAATAGCAGATCAAAGAGCTCCTTTCCCAAATGATTTATCAGCTTTTCACTCCTTTACTACCATTTATACTACTTAGGCATAAGAGACACCTGCTTCAGATGACAGCTAAGCCATGGTGTCTGCTAGCTCAGAAACGTCCCAGTTGATCTAGTCAAGACAGATGAACAGCAGGGAAAAGGAAATATTAGGCCATTTCATGCAACTGGAGCAAAACCACCAATATATGGGAAAAAAATTTGACAGCAGCTAAGCAGAAAGCCTATAGAGAAAACTCTGTTTGGTGCCTTAGCTACAAGACCCTCCAAGTGGTACAACAAGCGGCAGGATTCTGGTAGCTCCACATAGGCATCTTGTGCTGCCCCTCAGCATCTGCAATTTCTGAGATGTTTCTGTGGGGCTGGCAAGTACAAATGTGGTGTGAGATCTGAGCAGTGCCCTATTGCAGCAACTAGGACCTGTTGATGCATCAAGCCAGTCAAGGTGACTTCTTACAGCATCTAAAATGGCAAAAGATGCTCAGCTCCCTAAACCCAAGTCCAATATGTTTGGTTCATGCCTGAGACAGAGAAGAGGCTCCAGTATTTTAAACAGGGAAAGCCAAGGGATCCTGATCTTTTGGTTTGGGTTTTGTTTGATTTTGAGCTCCACTTGAGAGAAGTGGTAGAAAGCTGGTGTGCTGCCGGAATCTGGTCACCACTAGAAAATTCACCTTTCATGAAAGATCTGTTAATGTAATACAATGTTAATGATTCGATTTTCAGAATACCTGATTTTCTTCTACAGACTAATGACCTGTATAACCATCTCCACAACTCCTCACTAGTACAGAAACACTGTCCCAGGTTGCTCAGAGAGGTGGTGGCTGCCCCATCCCTGGCACCATTGCAGGTGAGGTTGGCCGGGGCTCTGAGCAACCTGCTCTAGTTGCAGATGGCCCTGCTCCCTGCAGGGCAGCTGGACTAGGTGACCTTAAAATGTCCCTTCCCACCCAAACCATTCTATGATTAATACAGTAAAATCTGGAAAATTAATTAAAAAAACCCCAAACTCCTCATTATAATTATGGATTTTCATAGAAAGGGTGGTGCACTGGACTGCACACTACATTTTTCAGGTTTACGTCTCTTCTATGAAACCATTTTAAAAAACCCCACAAGCTACAAAAACATGAAGTATATGAGGCATAAACTGATCATACCCCTAGGTACTGACAGTTCTTGCATATGCACCTCCTGAATTCTCTTAAACATTTTGTGCTCCATTCCAAGAATGATAGAACAGTTTGGGTCAGAAAGGGCCTTAAAGATCATCTAATCCAACCTCCCTGTCATGAGCAGGGACACCTCCCACCAGGTACCACCCCAACAACAGCCCACCCGGGACATAATTCTTGCACTAATTTTCATCCCTTCTTCAGTAAGTTTCAGGGCATCTAGAGAAATTTCTTTTTTGGTATAAAGTCTAGGAGGTGCCTTTATTCTTTGATCATAAGGAACCTGGATAAATGCTAAGAAAAAAAATTTGTTGATTACATTCGTAGGACTGAAAAGAACAAAATTCTATCTTGTCATAGTTGCAAAGCACTAAAAAGTGTAATTTTGGAAGCATGTATTATGCACGCATGTCTCGCCGTCCCTGGCGGCTCCAGAGCTGTGGATCAGACAAAATATTTGCAGTGGAGCTCAAATCCAAATCTGCCTGTTTGATTCTGCAAGATATTTGGAGTGGAAATCAAAGGCTGCTCTGCTTTAGGAAGCAGAGGTGCCCTGTGCTGTGCCAGGCACGCAGACCTTGGGTTTGTGGGAAAGGGCCTGAAATCATCCTTCTGCTGACAGGCGTGCTCAGGGAGAGAGAAGGGTTGTTTATCTTCATGTCTGCAGCTATCTTCTGCAGCCTATTCCCACTAAATGGAACAAAGCAGCTTGGAAAACATGCTACTGACGTAATTCTGTGCTCTGGCTGAATAACATTAAACAAAATTGATCTACCCTTTGAAGAGCATCCTTTTTATTCTTTATTCTAAATAATAAAATAAGTTGAAATTGAGGCTTTCATGTTAGCTGTGCCATCCTTATCTCCCTTTGCTCCAGCAAACACAATGGAAGCTGGGCAAGGAAGGGGACAGAAAACTGCACATCTGCTGCAAAAGTTGTTGGCATAACAGAAAAAAGAGATCAGAACTTCCACAAATGTTCACAGGAAAAGTTCTACCTACACTTGCATTTTACTACCCCCCCCCCCCAACCCCAAAGACTACAGGTCAAATTCTGCATGTGTTTACACTCAGTCTATGGCAGCCCAGAACAGAGTCCTGCTTCTCAGTGCCATGATTTGTTTGACCCCAGACATTCATGCTTCAACGCTAGAAGCATGTGCACTTTTCCACAAAGTTTTTGAGCCCTTATCTGTATTAAGTACTTTGTCATGTCATCAAATCACACATGGGTGTGGGTGTGAAGGGACCTTTCAAGGTCATCTAGTCCAATCCCCTGCAGGGAGCAGGGCCATCTGCAACTAGAGCAGGTTGCTCAGAGCCCCAGCCAATCTCACCTGCAATGGTGTCAAGGATGGGGCAGTGACCACCCCTCTGGGCAACCTGGGCCAGGCTCTCAACGCCCTCAGTGTCACAAATTTCTTCCTTCTCTCCTGTCTAAATCTCCCTCTTTGAGTTTAAAGCCATCACCCCTTGTCCTGTCCCAACAGGCCCTGCTCAAGAGATTGTCCCCATCTTTCTGACAGGCCCCTTGAAGCACGGAAAGGTCACACCAGCTGCACCACTCAGCTTGGTGCCATCTGCAAACTTGCTGAGGGTGCACTGGATCCCACTGTCTGTCATTGATGAAGAAATTAAACAGCATTGGTCTCAGTACAGACCCCTGAGGGACACCACTTGTCACCAATCTCCATTGGGACATTGAGACAATGACCACCACCCTCTGGATGTGACCATCCAAGCAATTCCTCATCTGTTGACCAGTCCATCCATCAGATGTGAACAGAATGAAGCATGCCTCATAAACATGTTGAGTATTCCAGGTTAGTATCTCCATAGCACAATACAAACCAGATCTGTAACAGCCTCACACAGATTAACACAAATGACTAATTTTTTTATTAATATATGCAATTAACTAGTGCCTAAACACTTGCTGGCTTCCAGACTAAGATATTTTTGTCAGGTGTTTTAAAAGAAATTGTCAGAGTGCTCTCAGACAGAAAGGTCAAGGTTCCTATGCTGAATTTGAAGGCACTGACTCTCTATATGCAGTTCTCTGTTGCATGAGGACCCAAATAAAGCCTGCACCACAGGATCCTACCACATGCGGAGGAATAATGGACACCACACATGACCAATGTGATCAAAGTAAACAATGACGACCTTTTATTGCAATACAAACCTGGTTTATATAGCTCAGGCAACTAGCCATGTGCCTGTAAACAGATCACGATTGGTTGTAAGTGTCCATGCGTCCTTTCTTGATTGGTTCCCTGCAGGTATTCAGGCAGCAACCAGTCTATTGCTATAGCTTTCCATACCCGGAGCTGTGTTGCCCTGCTTCCCTTTCCTGACACGCACACCACCTACTGTCCTTTAGTCGATCGCCATCTCGTTATCCTTCAGACAACGGGTTATAGTTTGGATTGCCCATGTGTACTAATATCCCACAACCGCAGGAGCAGGAGGACAGTGCTGGGGCTCAACTGACATGTGCTCTTCCCATCCCCGCTTTGAAAAAAACCTGGGGAGCCCAGCATGAGGCAGCGGCCCAGGGTAGTCAAGGCAGGGATGTGCTGCACAACAGCAGCTCCTTTCTGACTGCTCTGCCAAGTCAGGCAGCTTCAGGGGACAGTCATAAAATAATTTAGGCTGGCAGGCATCTCTGAAAGTCATCTGTTCCAACCCTTTGGTCAAAGCACGGGCAATGGCAATGTCAAAGCTAACTTCAAAGTAAGATCAGGTTGCTCAGGGCCACGTCTACTCAAGTGAGTACCTCCAAGGATGGAGATGCCACAGCCTCTCTCAGATCTGCTCCAGTGCTTAGTCACCCTAGCTGTAGACTTTTTTCCCTAATATCAAACTGGAAGTTGTTTGTTAAGTGGTAGAGTTGAAGACAGCAATACTGTTTTCTGAGCAAACTCAGCTCTCAGCCTCTCCATGTTGCAATGCCCTTAATCATCTCTCATAAAACCATCAAGGTTGAAAAAGACCTTTAAGATCATAGAGTCCAACCATTAACCCTACTCTACCAAGCCCACCATAAAGCCATAACCCCACGTACCACATCTAGACGGCTTTTAAATGCCTCCAGGGATAGTGACTCAACCCCCTCCCTGGGCAGCCTGTTCCAACACCTGACAATCCTTTCAGGGAAAAAAATTTTCAACATCCTTTCAGGGAGTTGTCAAGAGCTACCTTGATGGCCTTCCTCATTGTATAGTGCCAATTTTAATCCTCTCTTGTTTTGCAGCTTCCTACCTTCAGTAGCGATGGTCGCTTGTGAGAAGGGAAGAATTACTTAGTCCTGAGCAATGGCCCAGCCCTCAGGATATCTGAGCTCTGCCTCTCCTTATGTTTTCCTTGTGTGAATATGAGAAAGTCACCTCCTTGGGCTTGGTTCTAGTAGGGACCGTGGAACTCTACGACTTGAATTAAACTTAGCCAAATTTAGTCAATCTCATATGGAAAAATGCTTGTCTACTCTGATTCCATGAGCAAGAGGGCAGCTGGGCCCCCAAAACAGCCATTTGGGTTAATCACCAAAGGATTAGGACCTCACGCAATACAAGAAGGGAACGAGAAGAGCTTGAGCTACATCTGGCCAGCTGTGGTGTAACAAACACCTGTGTTATCAATAGCAGCAACTCTGAATTTGATCACTTTTTGTGCGGGCTCTTAATGAAAGAGAACAGTCAAGGCAGAGATGTTAAAGTGTAAGACCCCCAAAACCAAGAGTCAGGGAAAAAAAATTATGAAGGCTTTAAAGAAGATCAAGCCTGATTTATCTATTTGCTCATCATCCACCTCGTTTCCAGTATCAGTAATAATCACTTTGCTACTCCTGGCAAACACACAGCCAGTTTAATATCCCTCCAGGGGCACAAGCTCTTACCAGGGAATCAGAATCCCATGGTGCCGGGCCACGAAGCTATGGGATGCTGCTGCACTAGCAAAGCACCTTGGAACACAAATTCACCAAACCCTCATCACACAGAGATGCCCAAGATTCTTAGACGGAAATGTCAGTAAAAACCTGCTGAGCTGTGCAGGATTCAAACTGGACCTGGGAGGGAATGGCTTTATGCATGACTAGAAATAGCTTGAGACATCCCATGTCCTTAAAGAACTTAGGTTACTTCTTCCAGAATGAGCTGGAAGACAAGCTTATTACCTCCAATTTTAACAGTTTTGTAGCTGACATCAGCAGAAATCCTGCTTGTAAGAAGGGGGCAAAATATCCCCCAATAGGCTCTGAGCATTTAGATGCATACAAAACTGTTTTCAGAGGAACAGTTTTCCTTAGCTGAAAACATAAAAATGAACATTATCACACCATTCAAATCAACTAAGCGCAAATGGTTTGCAATACAAAAATTATTTTCCATAATCTCGTTGAAAGACTGGCAAAGGCAATGAGTCTTGATGCCAAAGCAACAGAAAGCTGAAGTCTGTTCCCAGCTCGACTTAAAGCGACCTTGAAGAAGCCATCCAATATTTGCTTTGTGAAAATGAACCACTGAAAGACACCGTCAAAGTCAGAAACATGAGCTGTGTGTCATGTGAAGGAAACAGAAATATTAACATCAATTAAGAAGACAGCTGGAACTGAAATTTATGGCTTCTGGGCTTCCTATCAAATGTATCTTTGTACATAATAAGAGGTACTGGCTGTATCTCTTCCATAGTCACTCTGGTTCAGATAAAATCCCGTGCTCTGGCTGTTTTGTTTATCTTAGTGCTGTATAGGAAATAAAGGAGAACAAGTGAGAATATTAAATGATGGAAGTCAGAAGGTCCAAGCCAGAATCAGTGGCACATAGAGGATGATCTTCCCCTAAATCAGGATGGTTTGATTTTTCCCTTCACAGCTATGAAATACAAGACTCCAAATACATTTCCTCAGTTTAAAAGTCAGATTATCATTTCACTGAAGATATGTTTCTAATCTTAAATAATCAAAAACACTTAAAGAAAAATTTATGATCCTTCCTAAAGCAATACAAGCTTCTCCCTTCTCCTAGAAGTGATGTCACCAGAAAAAGGATAGGCTTGCATTTCCTAAATGAGCCATTATTTATGTTGCAGAACTCAACCTTTAAATAATAACAACTGGAAATAATATAAATCTCACTTGACTCTCAGGAAATAAGCTGAAGCTGCAACACAGTATTTTTATTCTTTTTTTTTTTTACTTACAAATTTAAGACTTGAGATGCTGTGACATAGACATAGGCCACCACAAAGCTACTTTTGCTGTTACTTTGAAGGTAAAGCTAGACGTGAAAATACTGGTGTAGAGTTTTCATAGCATTAGAATAATGAGAGATGAAAAGTGTTTAGCGTTTATTTCCAGTAGAATATGGTAACATGACAGTTGTCAGGACATCTGGAATTTCTCCAGACATCTAAACTATATACTTTAGATCAGGATAGTATTTCATTATATCATGTGACTTTAAGTCTTATAATACCAAAATGGTTTAAAATTTTTGTATGGAATTGAATGTATTAATAGTGACTGCTATGCCACTATCATAATGACCGAAATAGGAGGAAAAACTTCCTTGGTGCGAGGGTGCCTGAGCCCTGGCCCGGACTGTGCAGAGAGGCTGTGGAGTCTCCTTCTCTGGAGAGATTCCAAACCTGGCTGGACACTGCGATGCTGGGCCCCCTGCTCTGGGTGACCCTGCTGGATGGAGCAGGGGGGTGGCACCAGATCATCTCCAGAAGGCCCTTCCAACCCCCTCCATGCTGGGATTCTGTGACCGTGCTGATTTCATAATCAGCAACAAGCATGTTTAAGAGCATGCCCTAGGAGACTCAAGAGGGGTGTTTACTTAAAAAGAACCACAAGCACTGAGAATATTAAACTGGGCTTTAAGCTGTCATTTGCTTGAGGGTGGTTCAAAGCCAGCTAAGACACATCAAAGTGATCAATCATGTCAGCTCTTGAGTGGAGTTCTCCAGGCCTCCTTGTTCTGTCAACTTTGTGTGCCTTGAGAGCCCCATCCGACACGACAGGCTGTTCCCTCACTTGCAGGCGGTTCAGTCAGAGGCAGCTGGCAGGACTGACAGCAACAGCTTTGATACTAAGTAAGCAGAAGAAAAGAACTGGATCTAGTGTTTGTAAAATCCCCCAACACTGTAATGATTCGTTTGCTTATCTTGCCAGAGAAGCGGAGAGATAGTAGCCCAGGACTAATGTCCTCAAAGAGAGCGGAGGAACTGCAACAAATGGGTTACACTTTGTAATTACAGGAGACAGCAGCTCTGATTTTCAGCCCCTTCTCTTGATTTTGAGTCGGGAGTCTAATTTTTTCAATTTTCCTTTTCATCAATAACTGTTTTCTTCCTGTGACATGAAAGGTTCATGATGTTGTTTGATGACATATCAAGTCCCCCACATCTGCCCGCAGAAACATACTACATATGCACCTCTCTGTACAGTTTTCTACCTTCTGTCTCCATAGATGAGACATGGAATAAAGAAACATCTCCCTAAGCATTTTCTAAATTTTAAGCTTTTTTCTTCCTTTTCAGTAGTGAATTACTCCCTTGCCCACCCCCCCAGTACCACATTTCATGTTCTCTGCTGGACAAATAGGGGATATTTTTGTTTGTCTGGATTTTTAGATCTGTTTTTTTTAATTAGAGAAGGTGGATTTGTAAAATGTCTTAAAAACAAATTTATTCGGATTTTTTTTTTTTTTTTTTTACCTTAGGAGCAAATTATCTGGGTTTTTTTTTTTTGTTTTTTTTTTTTTCCCTGAAGAGCTTTACAAAAATTCTCTCTAAAGGTGAAGTAATTAATTTCCCTTTTTAAGAGAACCATCATCCTACATTTAATGCTTCCTGCTCCTGTATTTGTCATCCTCTTTCATGAATCAAGCCATTAGCTCCAAGACATCTTTGGATGAACTAGAAATTAACTGTACTACAGGATCACGTTTCATTTACTAGATATATGTACAGCTTCTTCAAGCAGTACCACCTCAGCTCACCCGGAAAAAACTCCACTTTGCATTAGCACTACGTTCATATTTTATAGCATGTGACAAAGAACGTGAGAAACTCACTCTTTGCATTAAAAATAAAGTAAGCTGCTAATCCTCAGCTATGTGAAAACAAGATCTGAGGGAGTCCTAAAGACTTAGGAACCAGCAGAGGAATAAAAAGAATCGTAAGTCAAGGGTTTCTGGAGCTTGGCAGATGTTTTTGAACATCTGGAGTTGACATTGCTGACTTTATTACACATTTAAACAATGATAGGTCCACTGTGACTATCTTGTGCTGTATCTACAATGTATTTTACTTCCCAAGTTTTAGTGGTAGTTAAAGACCTGATGTTTTTTTCCTGCTCAAATACAATGAAAAGGCCTGTACCTTCACTACTTTATTTCCCTTAGCATTTCTGGTATTTTAAACACTGCATAATCTGAATGTGCAACAGCGCAATTGTTGCCAGTAAGCAGCTGTAGTGGTAGAGTTGTTTTGTGCTGTTGGTTGGGGGTTTTTTTGTTGTTTGGTTGGGTTTTCCTGTGTTTTTTTGTTTGTTTGGTTGGTTGGTTTGTTTTCTTGGTTTTTTGGTTTTGTCTTGGATTTTTTTTTTTAAATAACACAGGTTTGATGTATTTTACATTCATAATTATCATGATGCAACAGAAATTAAGGAGTTCAGCAGATTGGAGGCTTCCTAGTAACATCATCTACTCCTGTCTCTCCCTCCATGACTTGCTTGCAAGCATCCCATACAGGCTTGAGATCCATCTATAGGATTCGAAGTGGTGCATTGGAATTTAATTTTGCTCTTGTCCTCAGGGTCTTCTGAAAGACTAGAAAACGATGCATAACACTTGCCCTTGTCCTTTTTCTGCTTTCCTACAGGAGATTCAGAATGCCAGCTACCACGGAACAGTAATGCATGGTTCTGATTCCCTTGGAGAACACCCTAGGGAGACTTCTCAAAGAGTGTCCTTTGGTCCCTCCAAAAGATGGCCAGAAACAGCAGAAATTTTTTTGTCATCTGTAATATTCACATCCCCACCCACAGCATCATGGAACTCTGCAAGTATCAGCGCAGACTGAAAAGATGGAAAGTCACCCATTTTTACAGGAAGGAGCGAGCTATTTCTGTAGCAGTAAAGCCTTTTTTTGTATTAAAAGTTCAAATAAAAGCTTCTGTAAAATCATATGGGCACTAAAAAGCAAGCCACACTAAATGTTACAATTCCTTAATGCACAGTGCTCAGAGATGCTTATAACACATAGTTCTAATGCTATAAATACGCAGTGGCAATAAAATGGAAATATTTCATACCTGAGTGTGCACAGAAATTTTATCTACGGTAAAACATGATTACTTTTAGTGGAAGCAGTTTCATTACTGTTAGCACTCAGAAGGTCTCTCCTCTTTCTCCCTGGGGAGAGAACCAATGGCTGGAGAATGTCTTATCTAGTGTAGAATCCTTCCATAATTACCACAGAGATTTCCAACTCTAGGTGCATTTATTTCCTTTGTGGGAAGAAAGTCAACACCGCCTCTTTTTGAGAACCCTGCTGTGCCAGCATTATTGGTGCTCTAATATTTTCCAGCAGCCTTTCCCAGGTGTAAACGAGATGTCAAATCTAAATTAGCACTGGAAACATGACCTGCCCTGATTGTTTTGCTGTGAGCCGACATCTCAGGTGCGTCTGTCAAATGTGAACTCCCCACTAACTCAAGATTGGCACATTGCTGAACTGAACAATTTGCTCACAAAACAACACAAGAACGAGGAATCCCAAATTTCACTAACTCTATCTTTCACTTGTTAATTCATTTTTAAAAGATACTTAAAATTCACATTTTTAATTATATTTGAAAATTAAGTGTAGAGGGCCTCCCAAAGCCCTCCTGCTCTGCAAAAATACAGCTTTCAAATAAAACTCTTCCTCAAGAGAATTGCTTTTCCCACACCAAGTTCTTACATGCAGTCGTTTGGATTCTTCTTTGCCCCTTCTTTTATCCTCATGACCACAGAAAAAGGCACCAATTTGGGATAAGCTGCAGATGGTCATTTTATCAACACTGGCCAAAACTGAATATACCTGTGTACTCCTCAATCCTCCTTCCTGAAAAGGAAGCTCTGTAGATTTTCTCATACCCTTCACAAAATGGAAATATAAACTCTCTCTTTGTGGTAGCTCCCTGGTTAAGTAAGTTCATAGTATTGCCTCTTAATTTTTTTTTTTTCCCCTCTAAGCAGCTATTGTTAACGAAGCCTTTCCTCTCAATAATCACTTCCCTAAACTCGTATGATTTTAACCGCTCACTCCTGAGCTTTTTCTTGCAGGTCTTAACCTTTCCTGAAGCACAGGGTCTAAAACGAGCAGCAGCAATGCTTCAGCTGAAACCCTCCAGTGGCTTCTCCTTCCCTCCTGTAAAAAGTTCTAGGAAAAGTCTTTCCCAAACCAGCAAATAAATCAAAACAGTTCAAATCAAAATAGATAATACAGAAGAAAGACATGGTGAAACCTGTGTGCCTTCACTTACCAAACTTAGCTTATCTGCAGATCACCAAAAGAAAGAGAGGTTTCTAGTTCACATGGACTAAAAAAGATCCGAAAAACTTGTAAGACTTGTAAAAACTTAATGTTTCATGTCAGATAAAAGTAGAGATGAAAAGCTCCTATTCCTTTTTTATACAAATGATGAAACCATATTCTCCATGGACCCCAAAAAGAACAGGAAGCAGCAAAGCACTTTGTAAACTCATGCCATTGAATTCATAGAAAAGCAGAGGATGATCAAAAATGTTAAAGACTGGGAAGAAAACATGATGTACTATTTTACCATTGTGATTTTCAGTACCACATCTTCTATCTTGTCTGAATCTCCTTCTTTCAGTTTAAACCCATCACCCCTTGTCCTGTCCCAACAGGCCCTGCTCAAAAGTCCCTCCCCATCTTTCTGACAGGCCCCTTGAAGTCCTGAAAGGCCACCAGAGGGTCTCCCCAGAGCCTTCTCCAATCTTAACTTCAAATCTCCATTGCTCCACTATTTGAACAAAGTAATCTAACCAAAAGCACCCCTGCATTCCAGGATGCAAAATGCGACATGATTCCACAAAAACATAACAGAATAAGGAAGAAAAGCATCAGATTTTTTTTTTTTTTTGGGGTGACACAGGGTCATAATAAATATTTCTCACAAGTTTTTTTATCACTTCTCCTTCGACAATGTAACTGCCAAGCAGTTGCATAACATCAGCAGCCCCATCTAAAACAAACATGTCCTGTCAACAAATGACAGCCGCCCACCAGCAAACGCTGTGATAGATCAGAAATAATACAAGAGTAGGATGAATGAAGGGAATGTGGCATTCCCAAATTAAAAAAAATCACAAAACATTGACTGGGAGCAGTTTGTGAGAACCACCTGGCCTCATTACACTAAGATTTTAATATCTGCTCAGAACCGATCTGAGTTGGGGCACTATGTGCTCTGCAGGTGCAGCCACATTCCATCAATAAACTTAAGAGATACAGAATTTCTTAATGGGAGGGTTTGTGACATTGGGAAAAATGGGAGTAAACCAGTAAATATTTGAAATCATCCTTTCCCCTCTTCTGATAAGGTTTTTAATAAAGTCTTATTTTCATGTAGGAAGACAAGTCACTGATAGGTCATGACAGAGTATATTTGATATTAAAGTATCTAATTTGACATCAGTATTAGAGTAACAGAAGATATGAGAGTTAGAGCTCAATGTGACTTCAGCTTCTAATATTTCTTCGTCCCATCTGGAAACATCTCCTGTAACTTAATTATCTGAAACCTCTTTAATATACTTGTCCCTAAGCCAGTACATGCAATTTGATCTAAGTCATAAGGCAAAGGAGAGAAGAAGGAAGGAAATAACATTTTCCAAATCAAACTACTAGACACCGTTGATCATTAATTGTACAACTAAAAAGTAATGGACTGTCTTTTACACCAAGAACTAAAGTTTAAATAGGCCTGTCCTGAAAGCCCCATTAGCCTCTCAGGTTCCATGCAGGAGATGGGCCCAATGTGTCTTTACCTGTGCAAGATGCTCTCTTGAAAAGCATGACAAGACTTAAGAACTCTGCACGCTCTCCGAACGAGGCATCCAGGAGCAGTTCTCGGAGATATAAGAATTGGAAAAAAAGTGCTCTGGGCAGCTTTCCAGTCTCATATATAGAGGAAGGACACTCTCTTAAGCCCCTATAGACCATGAAGCACATCTCCAACAAACATACAAGCTCTAAGATGAGAAGTGTGGCCCCCACAAGTAGTAACAGCTCTTTCTACCAAGGCATTTAAAGAACAAGGGAACAAAATTAGGATATTTCAGCCTGGAAAAGAGAAGGCCCCAGGGAGACCTGGTGGCCTTTCAGGACTTCAAGGGAGCTTATAAGAAAGATGGGGAGGGACTTCTCTTGAGCACAGCCTGTTGGGACAGGACAAAGGCTGATGAGTTTAACCTAAAAAAGGCAGATTTAGACTGGAGAGAAGGAAGGAATTGTTGATGCTGAGGGTGGTGAGAGCCTGTCCCAGGTTGCCCAGAGAGGTGTTTGCTGCCCCATCCCTGGCACCATTGCAGGTGAGGTTGGCTGGGGCTCTGAGCAACCTGCTCTAGTTGCAGATGTCCCTGCTCAGTGCAGGGGGTTGGACTAGACAACCTTGAATGGACTTTCAAACCAAAACCATCCGACAATTCTACGAGATTTCAGACAGCTCAGCCTCATGCCTGTGCCCACCAGACATGTCCACACCCTGGGAGAAACAGAAAGGGTAGTAGCAGAAAAGAATCTCCCTGGCTCTCCCTGACCAGTTCCAATTCACAGCCCCACGCTGCCTATAAACTTGAAATCCACAGAAGCATTCTGGAGAAGGAGGCAGTTGGTTCAGCTGTTGGCTAATATTCATAATCTTTCTGAAGTTTTTATTTAGTTACTTAAAATAAACTCCTCCACACATCCTGCCCAAGCTGCTCTACCAGCAAGAAGCGAGAACGCCATCAGGTTTTCTCTGCCAGTCAGGAAATTGCTCCATTAAATCCTCGTGCTAGTGCAGAGAGCAGACCCTGCTCCCAAGTCTCCTAGACTCTCTCCTCGCCATCACAAGCCTTTGGAGGTGCAAGAATCGCTGCCCCACATGTTGGGCTACTCAGCTTGCCTGGGGTGCTGCGAGGAGCTGACAGAAAGAGCCATGCTGATCAACTGGCTACATTCCTCTTCCCCACTTCAACTGCCTGTGAATTCACACATCAAACTCTGGCTGAAAAACAGGGAACGTGCAGATCTGCACAGCTTCACAGGAAAGAGACCCAAGCTCTAGAGAGCCAACAACAGCCAGCCACGAAATGCATTTTTAACAATGCAATGACTCACAACCCCATGTCAAGCCCTCTCGTTAACAATCCAGCACTTCCGCTTTATCCAAATTAATATCTCAGTCCATAAATTTGCAGTTCAGACATTTTTAGGGACAGAAGCTGGAGACATTTTATGTGTGGCTGTGCCTTTGGACACTGACATTTCTGCTCCATCTCTGCAAAACAGAGGTTTTTTTCAATAGCACTGAGTTATTTATCCCAGCATGGTGGCGGTTGCAAGGGCCCTCTGGAGGTGATCTGGTGGCACCCTCTGCTCCATCCAGCAGGGTCACCCAGAGCAGGGGGCCCAGCATTGCAGTGCCCAGCCAGGTTGGAAATCTCTCCAGACAAGGAGAATCCACAGCCTCTCTGGGCAGCCTGGTACAGCCTCTGACACCCTCACAACAAAGAACTTTCTCCTCCTGTTCAGATGGAACCTCCTGGGTTCCAGCTGGTGCCCATTGCCCCTTGCCCTGTCTCTGGGCACCACTGACAAGAGTCTGGCCCCATCCTCTTGCCCCCTGGGGGCCCTTTATCTCTTGCTCAGCATTGCTCAGCTCCCCTCTCAGGCTGCTCTTCTCCAGCTGAACAGCTCCAGGGCTCTCAGCCTTTCCCCAGCACAGAGATGCTCCAGCTACATGCTGTTGAAGAAATAAGGTAGTACTTCTCAATTATATTACTATCATATCAAAAAAGGTGTGCAATGATCTCAGTACAATCTGTGTGAAAACCTGGTTCTATATTTTATGTGTTCTTATTCGTAGACTTGGGTAATATAAGCTATGGAACTGAGACTTCAAAAATACTCTGAATTTCTGAATAAAAAAAAAGTTACAAGAAAAAAAACCTGAGCTACCACTTGCTGGAAGATGTGTAAACAATATTTTGAACAGCAAAACTATTGAAAAGCAGTGAGGATCTGTCCAGCCTTTAATTCCCCAAAGCATGTAGTTCTGAGGAATAACTGTAGCTCGACTGCAGGTTTTTTTTCTTACAATGGAATCAGAGGTTGGTCACCTCCAAGCTAGATATGTCTTTTAATCCAAATCAGATGACTGATGCTGATCCCTGCCCCAGGGAGGGGTATATTTACACAAGAAGGGGGGTTTTTTAAGCCCTTTCTATAACACTTTTTATCCCGCTCTGTATTGTCACAAAGTCACCATGTTCTCAGAGACTTTCTCTTTCAAAACAATCACTCAGTGTCTGTGCTTCCCGGATTGACCACCTCAAAAAGTCACTTGAAAACAGGTTTTTCCCTTTGCTGACTGGAACAACTGAACAGCAATCTCTCCATAGCTCACGCCTGATGTGCAGCAGAATTATAGCCTTATTGGCAATATTTCCTACAACTGAAAGGGCCAGCACAGGCCATTTTAGTATTTATAAAACCCTGCTGTAATGAATTTCTTCTGGCCAGAATTAAAATGGAAATTGCTGCAAATATAAAATGAAAGGCAAAGTGAAATCTGCTTCTAGACTGAAATCTTGAACCAGGACATTTACAAATACAAAGGAACAGAGTGAAGAAAAATAAAAATCCATCAGCCTTATTAGTAAAAAAAGTTTATTTGAAACTAAAATTGTGGAAAGGCTGCTGCAGAAAAATAAGCTATTAACTCATAAAAACTTAAAAAGGTTGTAGCTGGAAAAGCAGGTGGGGAAACCTTTCTACTGGGGCATCATGGTGTATTCCAGTGCACACTATTATACCAGGTACAAAGAAACCTCCAATGGTACAAGAGTGCTGAGAGCTACAAAGACAGCTTAAGAACACTACTGATTAAAGATCACAGACTCATAGAATGGTTTAGGTTGGAAAGGACCTTAAAGATCACCTCATTCCAACTTCCCTGTCATGGGTAGGGACACCTCCCACTAGAGCACGTTGCTCAAAGCCCCATCCAACCTGGTTTTGAACACATCTGGTGATGAAGCATCCACAGCTTCCCTGGGCACCCTGTGTGTCTCACCTCCCTCAGGGTAAAGAATGTTCCTATTTCTAATCTCAATCTCCCTTCTTCCAGTTTGTAGCCATCACCCCTCATCCTGTCACTACAAGCCCTTGTGAAATCATGTTTATCAGATGTCTCCTCTATCAAAAGTAACCAGAGGGAAGATTCAAGGCACCAAGATGCTGAAATCTTGGCTATACTAGAAGTTATTTTGTTCAGTTCACTTGAATTGTGTTTGCTCTCCATCTTTACAGAAATGATTGGATTAATCATCAGCTAATGTAAAGAAATTCAGTCATAACTAAGCAATTTTAGTTTTATGAACATGAGATACCAGTAGATATCTCAAAAAGGTCCAGACTTCAAACAACAGAAACTGAGTTCAATTCTAAATTGTTAATCTGCTCCCATTCTTCACAGCAAGCCCAAGACAGTCTTAAATCAACTTGCCCTAAATGTTGACAGCTGCTAAAAATACATCTCCAGAATTTGTGTTGCTCACAGATACTCGCCAACTCTGCCTAAATACAGTGATTCTTTATAAGGATAAGCTCAGTTACATATATTGGATAAGAATTATAAAAAATAAGGTACAGTTGCTCTCCTGATTCCAAATGAAGATGCAGAGGACATGCCAGAGCTATTCTGTTCATCAGAATATGACAGCAGATCAATAAATGGTTGTCATCTGTTCAAGCCAGAAAAAGGCAATCTGGAGCTATTTAATAGGGGTTACTTATTCAAAACGATACCAGATTTTCTAATAAAACATTTTTATACTTTTTGAGTAGTAAGTTATATATATAATATGTACTTTTTAATTAGTGCAGTTTCCTCCTCTTGAAAGAAGCTTCTTTCACTCAACGTTTTAATGCTACCAGTGATCATGAAATGCCAGTTCAATAAACAAACTCCTTAATTTTAGTATCATAAATCTCCCAAGACCTAGTTTTGAGGTCATGGTATCCTAGGAAAGCATGTTTACTGTTCTTTCATTAGACATGTTTTGCAGCTTCTAGTCAAACAGCACATCATCTTGCTTATCTGTAGTGGGTCTGGTTGAGCTGCTTTTCCCCATCCAGCCCTCATGCTGTAGCACTGGGAGCTGGAGGGTGCTGATAACACACCCGTGTTATGGCTGCCAGTGCTCACACGGCACCAGAGGATGGGGGGCAGGATGGGGGAGAAGATACAACCAACCTGAGCTGACCAGTGGGATATTCCATACCATATGACGTCAGCTCAACTATAAAGGGAGAGGGCAGGAGGAGGATGGGGGGGCATTCTGCTTTGACCTCCAAGCGGCTGCTACGTGTTCCTGCAGCCCTGCTTCCTGGACTCGGCCCAACATCACCTGTGGATGGGAAGTAGAAAATAACATCTTGTCTATCATAACCCACACCCCTGTGCTTTGCGTCTTATTCTCTCCCTGCGTGCCGTGCTGAAGGGGGTCGGGGGGAGTGATAGAAGGGCTTGGTGGGTACCTGGTGCCGTGCCGGGGTCAACCCACCACATTATCCAAAAGGTGATATGAGTTAATAAGCTTTGTCCACCTCTGATTTCAAGCTCTGGTTTAAGCCTCTGAAAAAAACAAAATATTGTACTGTCTTATGTGTTTAAAATTAAAACCAGTAACTCAGAAGAGCGAGTTCTAAGATCTTTCTGATATTCTGGATCATTACACTGGGCAGCGCACGGCTTGAAAACAACCCTGAGATCTGACTGCAGATATTATTATCTCAGCTGGTATTTTGTAAGGAAAGATGCTTTTCATTTGCTAGCACTGCACCCAGCTAGTGATAAAACCCCTATCTGCCAGCCACTGAAAAACCAGCCTATTCCGAGAACACTTTTTGCTCTATGGTTTGTCATCAACTGCCAGGAGAGAGACATTTGTAAAATCCAGGGCAGAAGCCGACTTACTGCCTTACAAGCAAGAAAATCTCTATTAAAAATGTATGGGGCTTCCTGCATGAAACCCACTTTGGTTTCAGTCACTCGATATTTGTTTGTTCTCTGTGTGCTAGACGAAATTTCATGAAAAGCACAGAAATGACACTATGCCCTTGGGTGCAATGGAATGACAGATAAAAGGAGTAAATGGAAGACTTGCAGCTTCCTCCAAAGGGGAAAAAAAAAAGCTACATAAATACTTTCAAAGCATTTTCAGGAGTCAGCTTCTTCCCCCCCCCCCCCAGATCAAGAAAGTAATTATTTCATGAACCAACTCAAATCTCTTTAAAAAGTAGGGACCCTCATGCTTGGATAAGGCAATGGGTGGGACATGGAACTTGAGTTGACCCACAGTGATGGACTGCCTTCATAAGCACCTGAATTTCACCTAAAGCTCCATCAGACTCTCCCTTGTGTAAGGAAAGAGGAGTTGCATCATCAGCTGATGCATCAGAATGCTTGTTTCTGTTACATCACAGATGAAACCACCAAATGTGCTTCACCTCCAGAAACTAAATATATTTTAAGATATTTTGACCTTTTACCAGAACTTAAGGGAGACTTATGAAGCACAGTATAAAGAAGAGACAAATTTCAGTTAAATCAGACTGCAGGCTCATATGAATCAACAATTTCTATAAATTCCTATATGACAAATTGGTTAATAATCATACAGTGATACAAATAAATGACAAGTAACTAAATAAGAAGCATCTGTTTAATTCTCTGGTTTTCCTCCCCATTTTTAGACCTGCAGACTTCTGTGGTTCTCAGTCCTTCAAATCTTTCTCGGGAGAGCACTCTCCTTAATATAGTAAATAGTCTGCAGAAGGAAACTTCTTTTTCCTAGTGTTCTTTCCTAGACCTCCATGACATTGTCTATTGACTGTGAACATCCAAAGATCATAGGTTTCAAAAGTCATGGAAAACAGAAGAGTGGTTCCTTGAGCTCCACCAGGCAGTGAATTATCAAGGATAGAAAAGCAGCTAATACAACTAATACTACACAACGTAACTTTTTTTTTTTTTTTTTTTGTGTAATAAAACATCTAAATCCTATTCCAAATTAGAAAATTCAGCATGAAGGGAGATGAGGTTAAACCTATAAAAACAAGATGGCCTTTCTTCATAAATTATAAGATCACAAGGAACATCTAACTCAGGCTCCAACGGGCAGGCACTGAACAGCTCCCACTGCCCTCCCCTAAGCCTTCATAGAACACAGCCTGCGGTTGAGGAATTCTGCCAACAAGCTTCTTCTGAGGTTTGCACAGCCTCCAGTCTTGATACACAACAGTTAAAGCTGTCTCAAAAAGAGTCTTTTTACAAATGAGAATGCCCACTGAGTTGCCCTCCCCACAGCACTCCTCCAGAATCCTGCATCTAAAGCCTTATGACAGAGAAGAGAGGAGTCAGAGATGGCTTCACATGGGTGGGTTTTTCCACCTATGGAGTGGTGGAAAACCCATTTTCCTGCCTATGGAGTGTTCAGGGGAAATAACCTCACCTGACTCCCCACCTCTCCTCATCTTCCCTAAACCTACACCACCAACTCCACAGACAAAGCCTTGCTCCTGACACTCTAATCAAACAAGTAGCAGAAGGCGTTGTGCTATTTGACCAACAGTGAAAGTCCACCTGAAATTAGTGAATTTTTCAACTGAAGAAAATGGTGATAGCATAATAGCACTAAAAGGGACAGAAAGTGAAGACTTGATACTAAGCATGTAGGATTCTTAGAGCCTCAGACCTCCTCATGCTGCCAAAACTCTTTGCCTGGAGCAACTCAACAAGATGCTCCAGGAAAGATGAAACAGTGGAGAAGCAATAGCATTTCTAACAAGGGAGTTCATTCACTTCTGGATCCAAGTAGGATAGGGCACAGAAAAAAAAGAGTCTATGACTGCCCTCAAAAACACTTGCTTATGGGAGGAGTTATTTTTCAGAACACAGTTTCCAGAATTATAGAATAATAGAATTATAGAACCATTTAGGTTAGAAGAGACCCTTCAGATCAAGTCTAACCATTCCCCCAGCACTGCCAGGGCACCACTAACCCGTGACCCTCAGCACCACAGCTCCATGGCTTTGAAACCCCTCCAGGCAGGGATCATGGGGACTCCATCACTGATCCTGGGCAGCCTGGGACAGCCCTGGACAACCCTCAAGAAAAACAAAATGTTCCTCATGTCCAACCTAAACCTTCCCTGGGGCAACTTGAGGCTGGTTCCAGTAGTCCCTTGTTCCTTAGTAGCAGAGCCCGACTCCCCCCTGGCTCCAGCCTCCTGTCGGGCAAGAGCCAGAAGGTCTCCCCTCACCCTGCTTCTTTCCAGGCTGAACAACCCCAGGTCCCTCAGATGCTCCTCAGCAGACTTATGTAGAATGTAAGACTTCCCAAAAGCTGGGCAATGAGGTGACAATCCTCAATGTTCAAATTTAAGGTCATGACTACAAATGTAACTATTAAAGAAAACTAACCTATGGATTCATACTGCTGCTCTTGTATCAGACTTTTTCAAATAGAAAAGACACAAATACCATATTTGCATTATTCTTCAGTAATTTTACTGCGTGTTTAATAATCAAATCAAAGTTCTTTGTATGAATTTGTGCGAGATTCCTCCCCCCGGGGCAGACAGATTGATCAAGCCAGATCAAGCTTGGAAGTTAATGCAGATACCATCAACAAACACTCATTTTATGTGACTGTCACACAAGAAAAATATGCTTAATTATGGCAAAGTCTATAAAGTATTTCTTTATTTTTCTTCTTTACCTTCTAGCTCTCAGTCAGAAACAAACTGAATATTTGCACAGTGGGATTCATGGATTGTGATGTCACAGGGATCTTTAAGTAATTCTAAGATGCCCAGGATTTCTTACACACTTAGTGCTTCTGTTCTTTCTTTCTTTGTGACACACACTTGTTTTCCTCCTGAGAAATACCAGAGATGCACTAAATTTATCATGGCCTTCACTTATCTGATTTTAAGCCATCCAAGTATAATAAAAAACATTGGACTGACATGGCATGACATTCATGCCCCCACGGAATGTCAGCACAGGGCTTTTATAATTCTTAAGAAAGAGGGATTCCTACTCACCAACAAATTTGCTTCATTCAGTGGCAATGAAAGTACTAAACCATGGAGACTGAGGATTTTACTAAACACTTCTGACAAGGGCTTGTGTCAATCAACATTCAGACCACATTACACTTTCTGTGATTCTGCCATTCTTCTTTTGCAGGAGGATCTGGGGTTGGTTTCTCATTATTCCAGATGTGAGGATGCTATAACCTCTGGTTTCCTCTAGGAAAGGGGCTCTCCCAATCTCTCTGCAGTTTGCAAAGCCAAATTACCAAGGAAGCAGAACTCGATGGAAGAATTGCCACCTGAGCTGGATGAACAACAACATTTAAAGGAACCATAATTATTTCATCCTCACACAGAGTGACTCCCCCCACTTTGCTCTGTCCATCTGTCAGTACAATCCACCCCCCCAGCTCGTTAAACAAGGCACTTTGCAAAAATAGACTCTGGGCTCCTACTGAGGACAGAAAGTTTCAAAAGAAACCATTAACGAGGCAAGAAGTTCTCTCTTCTCTCTTTTAGCTTTTCCCACCTCTCTAAGGCTTTCCTGGTTCTCAGCCTAAGGCACATGGCACAACTCCCCCAACCCCATTTCCACGGGCTGTCTTCCAGATCACGTTTTCCTACGCATAGCAATATGAAGTTGCAGAGTAACACTGTTAATTAATAATTACCCATCTTAGAAGTTATCATCTAATACTTTCATAATTGATTAATCACAACATAAGTTCTACTGTGAAGTGGAAGCCAAGATGCTGTGCTTTGAAAAAAAGCTCTCTGATTACATCCACCTAAAAAAACAAGGCAGCCTTTGCTCCTCTAAACTTCCTTGCTTATTAACGTGCATGACACAAGCACAAATGTTCTTGCTCTGCATGATTCAGTGACTCTGAATTTTAATAGTCCCTTTAGGTAGAACTACCATAGAGAAACCTATTTAAGAAGCAAAATAAAAGTCAGTGAACAGTGACAGAACCCGAGGAATTACAGCTGATACTGCGATTGAAGGGTTTTTCTCAGAAACACACGATGTGTCACGACTACGTGCATTCAACAGAGAATGTATTCTGGATACAAAAGCTCCAAAACTAAAAATCAAAAGAGTTATTATAAAATAACCTTTAAAGTGTTTGTGGCTTGTGAAGAACACTGACAAAAGAATAGCAATTTACCTAGAATTTACATTTACAGTTGTTAGAAGGCTTTACTTTGCAAGTAGATGTTATGAAGCTGCCCAATTAATTCCTTAAAGACCATCAAAGAATATCATTAATTGCAGGAAGCGCTTAAAAGCAGATTCTTATCTTCGCTGCAAATGGAGCAGCCAAACAATAAAGGCCATTTATTTAATCCCTAATCTGACAGAAAGTCAATAGGAAAAGAGTCTGCATGACTCTTCCTCCTCATTCAGTTTATTCACTGTAGTTACCCAGTAATTATTTTGGGGTTTTTTATTATTTTTTTTTTATATAAACACATTCTATAGGTATGCATTTAGCTTAGGACTTGTGAAAGAGCTCAGTCTAGTAGCAGGCTGTTTGCCTGGCTGCATGCTGCAGAAGTGTGACAGTGGGTATCCAAACTCCGATAAAATAGGAAATAGGAAGGAGAGAACGGATCAGAAAGGATTAAGCACTGCAACCTAACTAGGGCACGATACATAATATACCTCTATCCATTACAGGTGTACATTATATAATACCTGCAAATCCTTCTTCTTTGCCTTTCGGCCAGTTTGGAGTTGACAAAAATAATCTGTGCTTGAGATGTTCTTGTAAAACCGATACCAGCAAACTATAAATGCCAGGGTAAAAATGAAGAAGTAGGATGCCTTTACCTACGCACAGATGATTATTTTGGGATGGTTGGTCAAAAATTACAGTAGCTGTCAAGTGTGGACACAAAGTGCTGAGGTGTCCTGGTTTTTGTCTCAAAATATAAGTTGTATTATTCTGTATTGAGTAACAATACCTGGCAGCTTTAGCATGTTACCATGTTAAGTTTTGCTCTATAATGGAAATAGAAAAAGCACCAATAAGAAAAATTCCAGTATAAACTTATTAATAATTAAATCCTAACCCTACAGAATGTATTTTCCCAAGACAGAGGTCAATCTTCCCACACCTATAGTATAATACTGATATTTTATTGTTCTTGCTATATAATAACATTATTGTTATTGATATATAAATTATTAAGAATGAAATCCTAACCCTACAGAATGTATTTTCCCAAGACAGAGGTCAATATTCTATAGTATAGTATTGATATTATATTGTATTGATACCTCGTTTACACACCTCATTTTTTTAGTACAAAAGTCCAGAAAAAGAGGAATCTGCTAAGTGCAAGCAGATGTTCTCATTTCATCCACTCTGCAAAAAAAAGGTCTATTAATAAATAACAATGACTTAAAAGAATTCAGTGGGATTCATATTCTTAAAAATCAGTCACTTAGTCTCAGCTCTTTGCCAGCGGTTCCTCTAGAGTTACAGAGAGAGACACACATCTAAAGGTGGAGGTGGGGTAGTGGTGGTCATCTGTCCTCATCATTTAGTGATTTGGTCAAAAACATAGCTTGTTGGTACTATTTCCACCACCCAAAGATGGACCCTAGACAACTGTCTTAGACTAAACCAGTAACTTTGGACTGGTCACCTTGGGTGAGATGCAATCACCTAGAGCACCTTGACTATGCCATGTGCGGGAAGCATTTGAAAATGTAAAGGAAAATGAAGCTTAAGAAGCTTCTTTAAGAGCAGCAAAACTGATCAAAGCTTCTTATAGCACAGCAAAATAAACTTGTGACTGATATTAAATGGCCATTTCAGAACTGGTGCAATAGGGAGCACCATCGTGATTCAACATAATTCAGTTCTAGGAAGAGCTCAACATTATATATATTGAAGCAAAATGTTAATTTATAGATGCGATTATTATATTCCCATCCACTACAATCTCAGGGTAGCTGTACATAATTTAAATTGCAAAATAAATAACACTATGCTAAGCAATAACATTCATCAATTACATTGCTGGTTTTTCTAGCCCAATTTAACACTCACTCATGCTTACATAAACAGATGAGCCTTGCCTGACCAAAGGATAATGGTTTCTCAGATAACAGCCTTTCCAGTGAGTACACACCTCTGCCAGCCTATACATTACACCCCCAAGCAGTTCAGCTGTCAAAGTTGAGAGCAAAAATTACAACATTAGCATTGACACAAGCTATTTGTGGGTTAAGTGATGGTGGCAGGTGAAAATTAATGGTGCTCAGCAATAGATTAATGTCACAGAGAATCCCACTCACTATAGAACAAGCTTTCCTTGTCTTTCCCAAATAAAAGACTTCCTCAACCGTGAGCCCACAGTAATGGCAGAGAAGACAAGTGTGCCAGCAGAAAGTCCAACCCTTCCCCCAGCACTGCCAAGGCACCACTAACCCATGTTCCTCAGCACTACATCTCCACTGCTTGGAAACCCCTCCAGGGATCATGGAGACTCTACCACTGCCCTGGGCAACCCTGAAGGGGAAGAAAGTGTTCCTCATGTCCAACCTAAACCTCCTCTGGTGCAACTTGAGGGCATCATGATGACCAGAATAGAAAAGTGCCATTAATAGGTAAAATAGGTTCTGTACAGGAATAATGTTTTATTTTCCTTGCTATAAATATATTTTTATTATATTTATTTTTTTAATAGTAATAAATAGTATATCAATACAGATAGAGATATTTTAGGCTCTAAATAATATTTATTCAGACCTGGACATGAAAGTCCCAGCTTTCGTAGATTTTTGGGTCAGGAGGATTACTAAAAACTACAGGGCAAACTGTTGAAGAGATAAAGAGAATTTATATACATTCAAATCAGGATTTGCCAGAATGATGTTTGATATATAAGTTACTCATGTTTGAAAAATACGGCACAAATCTGCATTCCATTTCCCTGAAAGAAGGCAAGGCAGCATTCGTGCCTCACACATCTCCCTCCCCTTGCTGCAGCACTGCTGAAGCCACGAATAAGGTCAGCAGCTGATATTATGCATTTAGAAAGTTCACCAAAACCCAGTAATATTTCCAAGTCAGAATTTCCCCTCCTTTTGCACAGAGGTCCAGCGCCCTTATGACAGGCATTTCATTTTATAAAGTTCAGGAACACTGTACTACATGCTTTAGAGAGCTAAAGCAAAGCTCTCAAGTTACTCAAGTTCTCCTCAGAGAAAATAAACAGGTTTTTTTGTTTCTCAAACATACCTGAAAGGAACACAGCCTGTTAGACCATGCAGCAGCACAAACTATCTGTAACTGTAACGATTACAGATTATTCCCACCAACCCTTTTCAATCATTCTAACCAAGAGGGATTTCTGAGGAAGAATCAAAATTGTTATCAAGAGCCACAACATAATGGTATTTTGCATATAGCTGGTAAATCAGATGGAGCTGCACTGGAGACAGCAGTTGTCATGCAGGAAAGAAGGGATCTGCTGATTCAATAAACTGCATTTGTCATTCTCAATTTGTTTTACCATTTGGATTGTAATTACAAATCAAGTACCTAATGTAAGCTAAAACCGCATAATTCAATTTATGCCAGGTATGCGCTTCCAGAAAGTAATCAATCTAACATTTTAGAAAGAGGACAAAGGAAAAAGAGGGGTTTTTTAGTTCATTATGATTAATTTGTTTAAAGATGAGGAAACCACTGAGAAAATAAATACAATCCAAATAAAACAGCTGTTCTGAGCTGTACATATAATGAAAGCTACTTAATCTAAGAAACATTTAGAAGTAAAGAGCTAAAAAGTATTGGCATTATTGATTATTTCTTGTTCCCTGACAGCTCACCAATTACTCAGACAAGACAAGCTACACACATACAATTTTCCCATATTATAATGCCCAGTAAAGATTAGTAATTGAAACAAAAAAACCCACCAAGTTGCTGAAGACTACAATAGTCAGGTAGTGCCGGATGAATAAAGTCGTGTCGAAGGAGGCTATCAGAGGACAGTAACTGTTTTCCTTTTTCTCAGATACTCAGGCTATTGATATCTCAACAAAAGAGATCAATTCATTACCCAAAGAGTCTCCCGGTATTCATTTGTCTAACCCTAAACCAGATGCTCTGTCAAAGAATTTCTAAAGCTCTGCCGTGTTACATCTGGTTCGGTCACGCTCTTCCCCACAGCACGTGTGGCTTTGCTGCTCCAAGACACTAATTCTTGCCATGATACTTTAAGAAATCTGACTGGTGTCAGCAAGTATCAAAGCCAGATCAGAAATCTTGCTGCAGGACAGAGTTCATCCTCGTTACAAACTGCTGCTGAAAAGAGAACGATCCTACAAGGGTTCAACAGCATGTGCAGGGAGGTGCTGGGTTTAGTATCACAGCTCGCTTAGTCCTGGTGAACTGAAATAGCTGCATCTCCCACCAAGCTGCTTAGATGTATCTGTCTGTCTTCTACTGAACTGCTCCTGATCTGAAATATAAGAAGCTCTGTAGTAACTTGAAGTTATGTTTCAACCCACTGGTGCTCTTTCCTTCTTGATGTCACACTGACTGCCTTCAGTCCTGCCAAGTATCACTTTGCTTTTGGACAGATTCCACATCTCATATTTAAGAAAATCTGTTTTGACCTAATCGGACCAATTTGTACCTCCTGGGACAGTTAGGTTGTCTCATCTCCTTGAGCACATTTTGAGTTATATTTTCAAATCAGAAAGGAAGGAAGAGGAAAGGGGAGAAAGGAAGGGGGTGGGGAAAAAAAAAAAGGAAAAAGAAGGAGAAAGAAAGGAAGGAAGAAAAATATATTTCTTTGTTATTTTCACAAAACACCTTAGGGAACCAGATATACATGTGTGCATAAACAAACATCTATAATGTAATATTAGGAATATTACAGTATAGGAATGTGATACAATTACATTACTTGCTCTCTGCAAACATTTCTCAGACTTACTCATCCAAGCCAAGAAGTGTACTTGCTTAGTTTATCAGAACTCCATTTTCACCGTGTTTTAACAAACCGTGGTTTTAACAAGGTCTGTCCATCAGGGTGCAGGGCACCCTCCAGACTCAGGGCCATCTCTGTGCAATGCTCTGGAGCTAAAATCCCAACATCCTCACAGGAAACTGTGACATTGCTTTGAGGCACAGAGGGAAATCAGAGTACATCATTTAAACAGCTGCAATATAAAGCTATTGAAGTTAACAAAGATATATGTTATTTTCTGTCTCATTTACATCACACTATTATTTCCTCCCTTCTTGAAACTCCAAATCCCACACTGCAAACATCTGCACTTTCACCTTCTCAGTCGCTAACACCAATCAATCACCTGCTTGGACACTGAGCATCTTCAACTCAAGTACCTGTCTGGAATGCCTTAAATCTCAAAATTGTAACAGATTTTAAAATTGGCTTAGAATTCTTTCTCTACCACTGGACATCACAATAGCTGTGGTTTAATTTGAACTTTTCCAAGCTGGGCAAAGAAAACACAGCTCAGATGTCATCAATAGTTTGTCTGTAATACATATTGCTTCATCTCCTTATTGGACTTGATAGACCACATGGAAGATCTATGGGATAATGATGAGAAATACTGCAATCTCATTGGCGTAATTTTTATTCTAATAATGAGATATAGTTCATAAAGATAACAAACAGCTTTTCTACACTGAAGTAGCCCCAACAAGCTAATATTATAACCTTGTTGTCACACTGATGTCTTGGATAATCAGATTTCCAAAATATTGATGATATATCAACTCCTACATAAGCACTTCTTCATCATTGTACTTTATATTTAACTCAGTTCACTTTTATGCAAATTATAACCATTTATACACTGATATTTTAACTCCGGGCTGACAGAAGCCTGGGTTTTTTTTTTTTAAATAAAAAAAAGCAAACTGTTGAAGCAGAACCCACAATTATAATTTCATTCAGTGTTAATAATCACAAGCAGACTATTCATTTT
>JANVCC010000047.1:8429380-8515698 GCA_025345505.1 Todiramphus chloris collaris | reverse complement strand
CACTTCTTCATCATTGTACTTTATATTTAACTCAGTTCACTTTTATGAAAATTAAAACCATTAAACACTGATATTTTAACTCCGGGCTGACAAAAGCCTGGGTTTTTTTTTTTTATATAAAAAAAAGCAAACTGTTGAGCAGGACACACAAGTTATAATTTCATTCAGTGTTAATAATCACAAGCAGACTATTCATTTTCTACATTGTTTTCATGTTACATTTGTACATTCTTGGAAAAAAAAAAAAAAAAAGGAGAAAAAACCACCCCAAAACACTGAAACCTTAATGTAGGAAAACCCCATAACCTTCAACTGCTCTATATTAGTGTTTATCAGGCTGAATTTGGATTTTTAGAGCCTCACAAAACTCAGGACAGAATCCAGCTGTAATTCAAGATATTTTCCTCACCCAAAAGTGACCTTTATTTTACTCTCCATGACCATCCCATTTCAGATACATATCTCTCAAAAGCAATACTAGGAATCTGTCTTGCAAATAGTACTTGTACTGATTGCAGACCTGGTTTACAGCATGGGTGGCTTTTAGCCAACCCTGGGCAGGGTTGTGTAAAAAAAGGAAAGTGAATAGATCATTTCTACAGCATGATCTGCAGTGGCCAGTGACAGAGAAGTTACAGCTTCTGCTGGTGTGGGACTAGATGTTTGATGTATCTGTGCAGCCCCTACCTCAACGTAACTCTCACAGAGGCAAATTCAAGGCAACTAGACTCACTGAATGGTATGGGTTTAGAACAGACCTCTGGAGATGACCCGGTGCCATCCCCCCTGCTCCATCCAGCAGGGTCACCCAGAGCAGGGGGCCCAGCATCCCAGTGTCCAGGCAGGTTTGGAATCTCTCCAGACAAGGAGACTCCACAACTTCTCTGGGCAGCCTGGCACAGCCTCTGACACCCCCACACCAAAGAACTTTCTCCTCCTGCTCAGATGGAACCTCCTGGGTTCCAGTTGGTGCTCAGTGCCCCTTATCCAGTCTCTGGGCACCACTGACAAGAGTCTGGCCCCATCCTCTTGCCTGCTCTTTAGATACTGATAATCATTGATACACTCATTTAACATAAAAGTTTTCCAGCTGTAAGGCAATGATCTGAAGTGATTTCTTTATACAGACAATATTACAGAAAACCAAGAAATGCTTGCTAAATACATCTAGCTAGTCATATTTCTGGACCTCCACTGGCCAACACACTCAGGCCACAGAGAAAGTCCTGAAACATGAGTGACCATGTCTGCTTTGGCAACCAAATCAGCTTCTAAAAGCCCAAGAGAAATGAAGGAGACGCTCAGCTGCTCCTCACCATCTACACACACAGCCCTGGTCTTTCAGTCTTTTCCCCACCAGCAGCAGAAGAATGGAGGTGAACCAGCATCCTACTGCTTTAACACAGCTGAATCAGACAGGTTGCCAGCCCTTCAACAGCAATCTTGAGTAGTTACTATTAGGTCAGAACATTATTTATCTGTACATTATTATCATGGACTAAAAAACAAGCACATTGACTCTATGAACAGAAGAGGCCAGGGGGACAATACCTGTGTGCACCACAGCAGACCATCTCATACCACCCCACAGCACCTTCCATCACACCCGGTTTGTGAATCAAAGCAGCATCCAGCTTTCAGCTTCGCTGCCTTTCTAGAGGAACCCAAGAGATCCTGGCGGATTTAATGAGTACATTTCAAGGATGTTTGAGCATCTAATTCCCTAAATTGCTTCAGCAATCCTAGCCTTAATTCCAAATGAAATCTTGCAAGTGACAAGAGCACAACATTGCTGGTGTTCCAGTAAGTATTTACTTCTGCTCAGAAATGCACACTTTGCTTCCATTTCTGGGTTTATCTCCCATCTACTGCAACTGTTTCTTCCATCACTTGTGAGCCACAGAATTTCAATATTTTACTGCCTCCTGCAGTGAAAAAAATCATCTTCTGACTCCTCGCCCCCAACCACCAAACCAAACTGGCTATTATTTTTAGTCTCAACCACTAACCTGCCACCTCCAGAATCCCCTTACAGCTGGTAATGTACCACACCGTCAAAAACCTTTTCAGAATTGTATTTTATGGGATCACATCCCCATTTTGTACTCCTTTAACCTCATAAATTAGATACTCTCTGACAAAAGTCAAACCATAATATTTGCCTGGTTTTGTATCAATATAGAACATGCAGAACAATACTTCACATAGAAACTCACCGCAACACATTTAAGGAAGTCACTCTTCTTGGTACCTATCACTTCACCAATTTTTGAACTATTTCCAGACTTGGTTTTGGATGATTTTATATTATCTTCTTTATATTATCCAAGAAACTGCCCTGATTTCCAGGATTTTCAAGATCTGAATGTTAGGTGTTGAAAAGACTTCCTAGCCAGCTCATAAATCTCACTGCACACCATTTCATGGTGCTGATTTTCTAACACTGAAATATTTCTTCTCTTTTTAAAATTAGAACAGTAAGGAGAATATTTGCAGGACATTTCTAACCTATTTAAACTTCAACAATGTGCTCAGAGAAATTCATGCTTTAAGAGGTGAGGCAATTCAGAAAGCCTCAGTAACAGCTATAATTATAAATTTTCTTCTTGATCCATTGTTAAACCATTATCCTTTTTTTGGCGGGGGGTTATATCTTGTGTGGGGTTTTTTTGTTTGCTTTTTAGTGTTTGGTTGCTTTTTTCTTTTGCTTTTGTTATTTTGGGTTTTTTTTGTTTGGTTTGGTTTTGTTGTTTTGGGTTTTTTGATCATTTGGTTTTGGTTTTGTTATTTTGTTTGGGGCTTTTGTTTGTTTGTTTTTTTGTTTTGTTCCGTTTTTCTTTTTGTTTTGTTCAGTCTTGAGAACACAGTTACTGCCTCCAACCATGACTACTGGTCTCTTTTGAACATTCATGTCCTGAATACCAGACGTCTTTGCCATGTCCCTTCTGCGACCCACTGCCCTCCTGCCCCTTCCCCACATCATTCACCAGCTGAGCCTGCAGCAAGAGAGAAGCTAAAAAGGCTGTCAGAAAAGGGCAACAAAACAAAAGTATAAACTATACAATAGAAAGAAAATGAATTGCAGGAACCATTTCAAATAGCCTTGTGGCAGAGAGAGTTTCATATAAAATAAGGATTTCAGAAGAACACCATTTTAGTATTCCCCAATGAGTTGGAAGAGGTAGCTAATGTACCTTGGGCAGATTTGTACTAGTCAGCAAGGGCAAATTTATGCTTTTATTTTGCACAGTGCAGATTCCATCCCTGTAACACTGAACTGAAAAGATTATCTAAAGCAGGTTTGGTTTGGGTTTTTCCCCATGATATTATTGCTTTAGTTGTTGTATAAAAATATAAAGACAGACCATGTAAGGAGAGAAGCACTTCCTAGACTCTTTCCAGTGTGAGGATACACATGGAGCCCTTGAATCCATGAAGCTGTCAGGAAGTGGCAAGATATTTATCACTGTGCCTCTGTCTGCTCACGATGAGCAACGTCATCTCAGGAGCAACACCTCTCCCTGCTGCAGCCGCCGAAACCATGGCCCCAGTTCCACAGATGGGTTTGTTTGCAGGACAGATTAATTTTTTCAGGGATATGATCTGATACCATGGGAGCAAACAGGATTTCCCACTGTGCTCAATTTGAAATTTTTTACTGGAAGAGCATGATGGGAACACAAGGAATACTCCCCTTCTCAAAGTTAATGGCGTTATTACTTTTGACCCACAAAGTAAGCTTCTTAGCGGCATCTGCTTCCAACACTGAGCACTTCCAGAAACAGCCATACTGGGGGAATTCAGACACCCACTGAGCCACTGCCAGTAACAACAGTGGAAGCATAAAAAGGTTGAATAATTTTGGTACATCCTGAGCTAGAAACGACCTCTTCTGAAGCTCAAAGAGACCTTACAAGAGTGTTATCTGTGTCTAATCCTATGTCCTTTGTGCATTTGGGAGTAGAATATATAAAATGTATTTTCATTTCAAATCTCCAGTTTCATTTCAAAGACAAGACAATTCACCTTTTCTATCTCATTGTCATTTAAGTTTCTTTTCTCTGATTCACAGCCTTTGTACAGCCAATCAGGGAATTACCATTCAAGCTACAATAAAAAGCCTTGTCTACATTTTTCTTTAAAAAAACCCCAAGCAAGTAATAATCAGTTTTCAATTAGAACCCAAAAGCTGGTTTTTTTCTCCCTTGTATTTGATTACACTACCTTTACCTCATCTTAGCTTTTGTGCCTTCTCAGTGCGCTTTACCTCAGGCAATACCTCTAATTTGTCTCATTACAGCTGTTGCCTTCCCATCAGCATTATTAGTAAAAATACCTCACTCTTCCTCTTGTACCGCATCAAAGATCATCATATTTTAACTGGTAATTTGTTGTCTATGTCTTCTGTCCTTTTCCCCTAAGGAACAATATTTTGAAAAGCCTGAGACTGTTGCATAATTAGATCATGCGAAGCATCCATTCCCCATCTCCCAACAAGACAGGAAGACCTTAAGATTTAAATCTCTTTCATGCATTCTCCCTGTAGAGGATTAATTATATTCCTTTTGTTTGCTCTCATTAAAGCTCAACGTCTTCTGCATCCCTAACACATTGCCTATAGATTCTCCTTATCTGACTTTTTCAAAACTCAGTCATCTCTTCCCTGCTGATTAACATTTCTTGATTTAATGGCATATTGAAGCTCCATCTGTACCGCCCTCAAACAAAATTCACAGTAGAGTACTGTACATTGATGATCTATTCCTTATGAAAATAAATGGATCACACATTGTTCTTTCCAATAAATACATCACTTGTCAAAACACATTCTTCTGTTGTGTACCACTTCGTGAAGAAGCTTATGTCCCTACCTTGCATCCTTTTGCCCCAAGCAAAAATATCCCCTTTAGAGAAGGGCATTAAGCTGATAGGAAGCCTGACAGAAACTGGTGTTTCTTCTGAATCATGGAATCTTCAGGGTTGGAATCATGGAATGTTCAGGTTTGGAAGGGACCTCAAAAGATCATCTAGTCCTAACAGAGAAGGATCACCCAGAGCAGGTCACACAGGAACAGATCCAGGTGGGTTTTGAATCTCTCCAGAGAAGGAAATGCCATAATCCACCTCAGCAACCTCTGACACTTCTGTCACCCTCATAGTGAAAAAGTTTCTCCTTATGTTTGCATGGAGCCTCTCATGTTCCAGCTCGCAGCCCTTGCCCCTTGTCCTATCATCGGACGTCTCTGAGTAGAGCCTGGCTCCATCCTCCTGACACTCATCCTTTACATATTTATAAACATTAATGAGGTCACCCCTCAGTCTCCTCCAAGCTAAAGAGACCCAGCTCCCTCAACAGGAAGATGTTCCACTCCATCATCATTGTATCCTCACGGACACAAAGCTTTTATATCCTCACAGGAGTACTTAGTTTCTGACATTTTGTCCATACAGATTATTCTAAAAACACACGGTATTTTTTTTTTGTATAGTTCTAACAGTGTTTTGGTCACATTCATGCTGCTGCATCCCCCAGTATTTCCCTCATCTTTCCATTTCTATGAGTAACCAATTCATTCTTCAACAAACCAGCATGTCAACAATAATAATAATAGTAAAAATATAAAAAAAATTACTCCAATCATTCTCCAATGCAGTCCTCCATACTGAAACATTTCCCCATGACACCTTTTGTCCCAACACTCAGGGGAAAAGGCTCTATTCCATCTTCAAGTGGTGGTATCTTCACTTCTCATGGGCAAGCAGAGGACTGCAATACCAGGAGTGTGTCTGCATATATCTACACATACCCTACCCAGATCTTCCAGTCCCCTACCCAAGCCCTCCAGTCCCCAGCACAAAACTGTGTGGATCAACTGAACAGGTGAACTCTATAAAATGCTCTAAGAAGGATCAAATGTATTAATAACTAAATCACAAGGTTACATCTTAATAATTAAAAAAAGAAAGCACCAATACTCAGGTAAACTTCACATAAAATTATAGGCAAAAAGTGGTCCATAAGCTTGTTGCTGGAAAGCATCTGTCATGATGTGTGGGAACCAGCAACATTTAAGAGCATTTCCTCATCTTTTTTGCCCAGGTGACTGCACAGCCTGGGTAATGTTCTTACTGCATCATCCTTAACCTCCTCCACCCTTCAAAAAGACACATACCCAAATCCAGGGGCACAGAACAGCCAAAATGGAGCTGTAAGAAACAGCACACTGGAAATGCTGGAGATCATCATTTTACCCAAATCAGAGGGAGCCAAGGGGACAGATTTGTGTGTATGCAAATGCACAGTAATTGATATAAATATATGTAAGTGATAAGCAAATATATTACTGTGAAAAAAGAAGGAAAAAATCCTTAGCTAAAAATCCAATGTTCACTGGGGAGGCAGGGAATATTAAAAAAAAAAAAAAAAATTCATATAATTGAAAATATTCTATCCCCATTTCAATGAGGTTTTAGACTTTTACAGAAGGCCAAACTGAGGCAAAGGCAGCTGAACTGTCCTAGTTAGTCTACACTGTCAGAAAACACATGCTAGTTTATCTTATTATGTATTACATCCTATTCTGCACAGAAAATGCACCACTTTTTCTAACATATAAGTACCTCAGAAATACATACTTGTATAAGTACATATATGTATGCTACAGGTGTAACATACAGAATCACATATACAGATGTGTTACAAACCATTGTGGATACAGTTTTATGGCCCTGAAATGTTGCAACAGTATCTGTTTCTTTCTGCTCTTATGGAAAGTTTACTAAAATACAAAGCAACTGTTATTGCTGAATAATTTGATAACGCTCTAATTGTATGAAATTAGATTCTTATAAGTCACACAATCACTTTGGATGGAAGAAACCTTCAAGATCAAGTCCAAAGTGAGATATCTATGGAATTTTTATTTTTTTTTTTATGTAAAGGGTAAACAATGAGTAAAGATCACTCCGGAATGACACAAAGAGTATTCCAGAGATGCAAAACATTTCCTTCAATACCTTAATTTTCTCTCCACTCCGAAACTTAAAATTTGAAGTACAGTATCATACCTAACTAATACTGATATACCCATAACCAATTAATATATTAATTTAACTTTATAATTTAATTGCTTGTTAGTAAGCAGTAAACAGATGAGTATCACACGGTCCCAAGAGGTATCTTCAAAATCCTATCAAACCATAAGCAGTGAGACCAACCTTTTGAAAAGAAATCTAAATTAAACCCACCCTCCCTGTCCCTAGTGCATGTATGTTTGTCACGTGGCAATAAAGGAACAGGATGGGGGGAGTGTGGGTTTCAATATGATTAGCTTTGTGAAATACCCATAGGTGTCACTGTGCAGACATTTCACTGCTATTCAATTGGAGTTCAAGAGGCTAGACGGTGGATTATCTTCAGTATGCCTACCAGGTCAACAAGGTCCTGGGTTTTGCAGTTCTTAGTGAGAGAAATTAAAAAAAAAACAAAAAAAAAAAAAACGAGAGAGAGAGAGAAAACAAAACACCCATCCAAACAAGGAAACTGTGGAAGCTGTGGGAAAAGCAGTTCTTTCCCTGACATTGCTTCTCCAGGGAATTTCAATGTTGTTTCCAAAATGCTGCAGCCACTCTACCACATCATCTCCCGTATTTTTGTGTTTCTCCTCCAGGCCAGCTCAGCACTTTCCTCTCACCCTCCACAGCTCTGGCATATCCAGCCCTATGGGGTTCTCCTTGGCGGTTAGAATTCATGTGCTACATTTTTATGTTCATGTCAGACCCATGAAAACCACTCACCACAATATTCAAAGGCACCTGACACCGCCCCTGTCTGTACGCTCCAGACTTAGACCTGAGTCCAAAGATGGGCTATCCTATATCCCATTTGCTGAGCCAAAAGTGCAAGCAACCAGGCTACCTACATTTCCAGTAAAGCAGTTAAGAATTTGTAACCATTTGGCTTCTGGCCTTTTTACAAGCAAATCTGGAGACAAGTAGATAAAAGTGATGCAGAGAGAGATCACAGAGCATGGTCAGAGAGTAAGAAGAAAGGACTCACCTCCTTTAGTCAGTTTTCCATTTTAGTTGTTTCAGTAGGTAAAGAGGGAAGAGATTTTTTTGCACGCTCTTTAATTCAGACGTCGGTTCCAGTATCTGATGCTTGAGGATTCTGAAACACAAAGTGTAGCAGTTAAAACTACCAGCCTGAAACAAGATAAAATTATTCACGTGGCAAGCAGCTATGTATTCATTTAACAAAAAAAACAATAAAAAACCCCAAACAAAGAACAACCCCCCCCCCCCAGCAATGTTGAGAGGCTTGGTGTCAAGGGTTTGTGGCAAACTTTTCACATGGTACCACACAGTCCTCCTTGCAAGAAAAAAAACCCCAAAACACTACAAACCACACAAATAGAATATTTGCCTTGTGTCACATGGCATTTGTGGTACCATCTCACATTTTACTCTCCCTGCACAACACATGAAGGGTTTGTTGGTGCTTTTACAGAAAGATACAGAGAGCAGTTATGTGTGATTGCCTCAGCACATCTACTGACTCTCTACCAGCCCAGCTCTCCCCCAGTCTCATCCTTCTCCAACCTCTTTTCACACCATGAGCACCATGGAGCCCTGCTGCCTCTGTCTGGTTCGGCAGAGGAGGCTGGTGACCAACCACCCAGCTCTACACACAGTGCTTCCCCACCAGCATTCAATGGGCAGCAGACAGAATTGCAATCCCAAATCAATGTGCTGTTAAATAGATGGAGTTTTAAAATTATGTAAGCTGAAAATACTTATTGCAAGCCATTTTCTTTCTTCTGGTAAGGAAAATGATATCTATGTTTTTCCCCTTCTTAGCTCTCCAGCACTAATTACTGAGACTAACAGAAATAAATGGCTTTCCTCTGCGCTCTATATTTGAGCTCTGTGACTCATCTCACTATTTCAAGTTTTGTTTCTCATCACTTAAAGGTCTAGCCTATTTTATTCTGTTTTCTTCATGTGAACAATTCGTAAGTACAAGCCAGAAAAAGCACAATTATTTTTTTCTTGTAAATGCAGTTAGCAGCTCCTATCAAAGTTTTACTGATAGAAGGAGAGGGGAAAAAAAAAAAAAAAAGAAGTGCAGTCAACTGTGCTTTGATACCAGCCTCAGATTATACTGAAGGCTGATCACAACAACAACTTGTTCAGTGTGCTGAAAACTCCTGAGTTGTTTTACTCTATTGAAGCTCATTCAAAGAAACACCTTTACACAGACCACAGGTAACTATTTGGCACTGGTGGTGAGAAAAAGCAAGCACAAATTTTCAGATTTCATCTTTCAATTTCACAAATTTTCATTGTAAATATTATGAACTCATGTTTGTAAAGCCAGAAGAGACCAACACAACCAGAATGTGATGTCCTACTTCCCATTGTCTAGAAAATGTTCTTAAATGCACTCCCTTGGAAACGGGATGCACATCTTGGTAAAGCATCAAGCTTTGGATTGAAGTTCTTCTTAATCACAGAATCATGAAGTGGTTTGGATTGGAATGGACCTTTCAATATCATCTTGTCCAACCCCCACCCTTGAGGGAGCAGGGACATCTACAACTAGAGCAGGTTGCTCAGAGCCCCGGCCAACCTCACCTGCAATGTTGCCAGGGATGGGGCAGCCACCACCTCTCTGGGCAACCTGGGCCAGGCTATCACCACCCTCTGCAGCAACAATTTCTTTCTTCTCTCCAGTCTAAATCTACCTTCCTCTTAATTCCTTTTGCTCTTGATCCTTCTTATTTGTGTAACTCCAGCCTGCTCTGCCCACTATTTTCTATTTAATCAGAAAGATACAACCAGAAAGGGTTCACAGAAGAGCAAGATGATGATGATGATGAAAGTTATAGAATGACTTCTGCACAAGAGACAAATGAATAGGGTAAGACTTCCTAGTCTGTTAGAGAGAGAATGGAATCATGGAAGATTATGAAAACATGACTGCCATAGAGAGGTTTGGTCAGTAAAGCTGCTTCCCCCCCCCCCCCATTCTACAGGAACTAGAGGGCATCAGATGAAGCTGGTGAAGAATCATATTCATACAAAGGAAGAAAGTAGAACAAATGAAGAAAGGGAGGTGGCTCTTTCTGCAACATGCAGTTGCACTGTGGAACTCACCACCACAGAAGGTCATGGATATCAGATCATGCCTTCAAGAGAGGTGTGGGAAAATTAAATCCCCTGTATTTAGCTAACTATAAATGTTCAGAAACATCTAGCTCAAAAAGACTCAAAGCTTAGGATGTCTGGAGGCATTTGTTTGCCATGCTCTTATATTCTTTCTTTTAGTCCCTGATACATGAAACAGGCTGTGGGACAAAAGGGCTTTTGACCTTGACATTGCAGCCCATGGGCACCTGGCATCCAGCCAGAATCAACCCAACACAGACATCTGGAAAAGTGCAGCAAAGAACAGGAACAAAGAATAACCTGGAAGATGTACTCAGGGAGGCTATGGGACCTCCATCCTGGGAGATACTGAACACTCAGTCAAACATGACATTCAGCAACTCATTGCATTCTTGATATTAGTCTTCCTTGAGCAAGGGCTTCAACTACATGACCACCTATAATTTCTTTCTACATAAATTATTCTGCAATTCTAAGAAATAGACCCTAATCACATCTGTATTAGTGGGGACCATTATCATTAAGCTAAATTTGAATGCAAAAATGAAGGATGGGTCTTTAAGTGTTTGGTTTGGGTTTTTTTACATAGTAGGATGCTTGATTTCTCTTTTCTACATGATACATCTTCACATTCCTGCTGTCTGAGACCTTTTTAATTAACAAAGGCACACCATAAAGGATGTGGATCAAATTTTAAAGGAGATCGATCAAGTTTTCAACTGATTTTTTTTTTTTCCCTTTCCCATGTTTCCCCCCCCCCCACACCTTTCATTTTTTTATTAAGTGAAAGTAATTTGTGGTGAAAGCACATGACTATCCATTTTTCTGTAAGCAAGATTAGGACACCAACCTACTTTAACAGCCCAAATCCACTACCTTATGAGTATGTAACAACCTGCTCTAATGGGAGGTGTCCCTGCCCATGGCAGGGGGGGTTGGAACTAAATGATCTTTAAGGTCCCTTCCAACCCTGACAATTCTATGATTCTGTGAGCTTATATACTTTATATATAGTGAACCCTTTCATTGATGGTACCTCGGGTGGCAAACAGGAGATGACCTCAGATGTTAAGAGACAGCACCTTTCAGATCATGATTCAGTGCATATTAAGCCACTAGCATCAATAATTTTTTAGTTTTTAAACACTAGGCAGGAATCTCATGTTTGCTATTCAAATTATAGTGAAATAGTAATAAATAGTAATAATTACGGAAATGGGGACTGCCTCGTAACTACTGCCAAATGAACTTCTGAAAACTTAATTAGAACCGTGCTAGTGTAGTGATAATGGGAACACCACAGAGCTTGCACTGAGCACAAAACTCAACTTTCTTCCCACAAAGCCAAGACCGTAATATTACAGACACTTATTCCACCTCATTTGTAAAATTAACAGTCTCCCTCAGACAATTAAAAATCATGCTGAGTGCTGAGCCACAGTAAATTACAAATATAATTAAGTAAATAATAAGAAAGCCCAAGTCCCTACTTAAAGGCGCTGACAATTCAGCTAATCCAAGCGCAGCAAATATTAATTCAATAATTCAATGTCTACAGCTCGGCTCCTGGTCTAGGGTAATAACATGTTAAGATTTTGTCCAGAGTCAGAGCAAACCACTTATTTTCCCCAAGACAACTGGAACACCAAGTTACCAGTAATAAGCTGCTCGTATCTTCCATCATCCTGCTGGGGAGGGCGGGCAGAGAAGACGAGTTTTAGCCTGATTGTATTTGCCACCAATTACACAGATGGAGTCTTTTGACTATGAACTGAAAAGAAGCCAACCTGGAGCTATTTAATGATAAAGGATTAAAATCAATGCCAGCTAAATGGCTCTGCAAAGCGTCAGGTTTAATTATGCTGCTTTAGGAAGTCACTCGACAATCACTAACTGGCATTCCCTTCTTTCTGCATCCGAAGTGGAAACAAGTCATACTTGAAGAAAACCTGATTTCTGTAGCGAGCACAGCTTAAAATTCTGGATCTGTGATAACTTCAGATAAGCACTATTCAAGAAATGAGATGTGTCTAAAATTATGCTGACAGCACATGTCAATTGCCAACAACGTGTGCTGGTGCCGATATCTGTTTACAAGCTCACAGAGAAAGGATTAAATACAATTTATTTCATTCAAACTTAAATATGTATTTATACCACTCCAGAGTAGCATGTGAATGGCAGACGCTTCCCTGTCTCACAGCAGTTGTATTATCTCGGCCCAACCTCATAAATATTAATTGCTTTTGAAACTGAGTTATAACTCTGCATATGACAGAAAGGAAAAAACCCGAGCACAGGCTTTCCCTCAACATCAATCCACAGGAGGAATAAAATATTCTCTATGAAATGTTCCTGCGTCAGCACCAGTGGGAAGTTCTGCACTCGCTTCTGGTTGGAAGTAAATGGGTTTAATTTGCTCTTCATTGTAAGGGAAAGAATCGGGTTATATAAAGCCTTAATATTTCCCGAGCTGGTTTGCAATAAGGAGAGGCTTCTGAAGCTCCACACCCAAGATTGCCCTGATGGGAGATTTTTCATGGTATGTGCATGAAGGGCTTGGCTCAAAAGCAGGCAATGAACTAAAATGAAGGCAAATTTACATGAATAATAAATAAAAAAAAAAAATAATAAAAAAATAACAAAAAAAATCCCACCCCACAACAAAAACAAACAAACAAAACAAAAAATCCCACCCACAACCCAAACCACACAATTTTCTGCGTCCACCACCACCCCAAGAAGTCTATAGTTACAAAGCATAAATGCAACAGACGTCCTGAAAAATGGAAAGAGAAAGCAACAAATCTGAACAACACACATGTGGAAGCAAGGAAAGGAAGGCCACAGGCAACACCAGTGGTGCCACGCACTCCAAAGAGCTCCTGTCCATAACTCCTCACCCAGCCCTGCTCCTCTCAGGTAGACACAAGTACTTCCAGTGAGGTGAAACTCTCACCTCGCTCTGACTGCAGAGGAAGAGAATCATAGAGTGGTCTGGGTTGGAAGGCACCTTTCCAAGGTCATCTCATCCAACTCCCCTGCAGGGAGCAGGAACATCTGCAACTAAGGCAGGTTGCTCAGAGCCCTGGCCAACCTCACCTGCAATGGTGCCAGAGATGGGGCAGCGACCACCTCTCTGGGCAACCTGGGACAGGCTCTCACCACCCTCAGCTTCAACAATTCCTTCCTTCTCTTCAGTCTAAATTTCCCCTCAAGAGCCAAGCAGCCAACCCAAACCGCATTGTGGCTGCCATGCAAAAAGGTGAATGAAGTATGAGAGGTTCCTAGACCTAGCAACCAGGTATCTGGCACATATGCAGTGTCACCCCAATGTCCATGTGCTAATGGCATGAGCAATGGAAGAAAAATACATACAACAGCCTCATACCACCTGTAGAGCACATTGACAGGCAAGGTCAGTCAGCCTGTCCCTCACTTCCTAAGGGAGGAAAGTATAATTTTAGCCCCCAATTCTTTGATATCAAGTAATTTCAGTGTGCAGACCTGCCTAGAGACCATCCAGTCCATCTCCCCTTACCATTTGATAGGAGTATATATAGAAATATACTTAGTCACATCACTTATGTGGCGGAAGGCTCTACACGGCACTTGCAGAGGCAAGTGAAATGTTATAAAAACCAGCTACCAGTTTTTTTTTTCTTTCATATACTGTTGTACATCTTATGCAATTTCTGCTTAAAATATCTGTACAGCACCCAAGTGCTTCTCGCACAACTCTGCCAAATTTTAAAAACTGGTGTACTTCAGAAATGTCTAATGCTCCTTCACAAATTATACTGGTCTCCATATTCCTTACAAAGCCTTTACATTACATCAGTTCACCCTCCCTGCTGGGAACATATCTAGAAGCAAATATGTCAGGAGCACCACAAGAATTATTGTGCTTTTAAGCCACTACGTTTTCAACCCTTTGTTCCTCAAAATGAGGATAGTAAAAAACCAGTAAACAAGACCCAAGGTTTATAATTTTTTTCACAATGAAAAGCAGACAGCTTCAAAATACATCCTCCAGAATCTGCATGTGAATTTTATCACAGAATAGTTTTGTCTGGAAGAGACCTTCAAGATCATCAAGTCCAACCTTACTCCCAGCCCTATAAAAACCTCTAAACCATGCCCCTGAGCACAACATCTACCCAGCTCTTGGACATCTCCTGGGATGGTGACTCCACCACCTCCCTGGGCAGGCCATTCCAATGCCTGACAACCCTTTCTGGAAAGAAAGGCTTCCTGATATCCAGCCTGAACCTTCCCTGGTTCAACTTCAGGCCATTTCTTCTTGTGCTGTCGCTTGTCACCAGGGAGAACAGACCAACTCCCACCTCACTACAACTTCCGTTCAAGTTGTTGTCACAGTTTTCCTGTGTTATTTCTCCCAACACAAACCAGCCCAGGTAACAGACCATCTTTTGAAATATTTAAGGGCATGTTTATTTCTCTTTACTGCTTCCTGGCAAGAAAACATCCTAGTCCTTTTCCTTCAGCTGGTCCATGTCATTCCACACTTGCTTTGGAGTCAAAGCAAAACCTCACTGTGGATACATGACAGAGTCTACCCCTGCAAATTGTCCTGGTTGAAACATCTGACTGGGTGATGGTTTTCCCACACAACATGCATTTTTTTTGTTGTTCAGTCATCACCCATTGGCTGTACTTGAACTCACTCCTCCAAACCTGCCAAAGAAGGCTCTGGATACTACACTGGATGTGGGGGGAAAAAAAACCTGTCAACAGAAAATGCATAATCTTATCATCATGCTACACCAGGTGGTAGAATGAAGGAGATTTACTCCTGCATGAATTCCCACCAAACTGAACTTAGTCGAGGCTGTGTGTCATATCCTTCACAATTACACATTTCTTGGTTATCAGGGAAATGTGTCGTCGTTTCCCCCCCCTTTTTTTTTCTCTCTTACAAAATCAGGGTAAGCCATATATTTTTCCACTTCAGTGAGCTGATAACAAAAGACCTCACCAAGTTCCAACTACCTTGTCAATAGAGTTGATTCATGCCTACAAAACAACCTCATGTGTCACTGGCATATATCACAGCAAACGGTCACATGTAAGTTGCTGGTGCTCATTTGACCAAATGAAGAATTACAGTATACTAGGTTTATCTTTATCAGCTATAAATGCAGACAACACTGCCAGGCTGACCCTAACAAAGAATTTGTTCTTTATTTTGTGCTAATAAATGAGAGAGATCATGACAATCTTAGAGTGCCATGAATGTGGTACCTTAGTCACAGGAGTTTGCTGTTGGCCCATCTCTGCTGTGGATTGGAATGTGAATTGGTTGGAATATAAAGCTCTTTAATAACTCCATGTGGTATAATGAGATTTATTATATCTAACTATACAAGTGCTAATTTTCAGTTATATTTTACTGTGAGAAAATGAAAGAAATCACCTCATCAGGAGAATTTTTCATACCTATTTTTGATTATAGGCTTCACAGCATACTGGTGTGCAAGAGGAATGCACAAGGGCAAAGAGAGAATACAGCTCCTCTGCCTGCCTGTTGGTTTTGCTTAATTAGTTTATTAACTGCTTGATGAGCTGGTTCATGCAGTACTTAGGAAACGTAAAGCAGTAATAAGTGCTAATTAATCATATTATTTATGTAACACTCAACTCCATCTGCAAATTGTAGATGCGTAACAGAAAGATATGACCTGTGTAATGGTGAGGAAACCAGCCTGTGTTGCTGGAGAACTGAAAATCCTCAGGCAAACCAGAACTGGAAAGCAGGCAGAGGCCACATGCAGGAGCTGCAGAAATCCTGCTGCATGGTGAGGGACAGAAGCAAGGGATGAGGTGAATGAAGGATGCTAAAAGCGCTGCCCAACTGCTTGTTGGATTGAGGAGGACATATGGTGGAAAAGCAGCAGAACCCGAAGGAAAAGTGACAGATTCATTGAATTGCAAATGAGCGGTAGTAATTTCCAGGAGCTCTGTGACAGAATCCTTCTCTGGGTTATTCTAAGATCTGGTGGATGCTGCCTTAGCCCAGTTCATGAAGTGGATCGCTTGATGCTGCAGTGTTCAGTGTGGGGAGGTTAGAGGCGGAAAGGTGCTCCTGCCAGCACTTTCTGATGACCTAATGACCCTGCTCTAACTGGAACAGCAGTTCCTGCTGTCAGAACAACTTAAGAACCAAGTGATAAAGGGGAGACAGCATTTATCACTTTTTCCCCAAGTGCAAAATCATGCATAAATGGATAAAGCAAAAGGAAGAGAGCACCTAGTGATGGTGAAAAAGCAGGAAGAAGGGTCTAGAGGTATGAAACATGCAGGGGAGAAAGAGATCATAGAATCATAGAACAATTTGTGTTGAAAGGGACCTTAAAGATCATCTGCTAGAAGAATAACATTTATTTGAACTCCATGAAAACACCCACAAAGAAAAAGAAACTTCACATCACCAAAAGCCAAACAATTGGTAGTGAATTTCCAAAGAAAAAAAGGCTAAAGTATTCCGCAAACAAAAATAAAATATTTCTGAAATACTCTGTTGTGACCTTCAATGGTAAAATTATACAATGAATAATAATGAGGTAGATATTCAGGGGTGAAACAAATTAATGGAAAAAAAGATGGAAAAAAAAAATCAAACAAACATATTCATCACCATAAGTAAGAATATTCAGTCTCAAATGCTATTATTTTGCCAATATAATACATTTTCCTTATGGTACTGAAGAAAGTCTTACTACAACTTTCTGAAAAGATGTCTTTTTGTTCCTTGTTTGATTTATTTTCTTCAGCCTGACAGTATGTGTAAAGGAGCCTGCAGATACGACATCATAACACAACTTAGAGGGGGCTTTTTTTATGTCCCTTTAAATACAGAGAATGCTGAAAAGTCTGATGGATGTATACCTTAAGAGATAAAGGCGCCAAAACCAATTTTGTCATATTTGTCTGATATATTTGTCTCCTAATGCACAAGAAGTCCCGAGTTCATTGGCAATTTTCAGTTAATTTGCTCTGAGACATTATTAACCCTTTTTATGTTGCAGTTTTGTGATCATGTCCTGTTGAGTTGTCCTTCTATTCCCTCAGGGAAGTAGCATTATTTTCATTATTTATTTATTAAATTATCTTTAATATCTATTCCTAAGGCAAACAAGGATGAACCTTCATAGGTACTCGGCATTTTATACTGTTAAGCGTAGTAAGGGGCAAGTAGCCAGCCCGCAGAGTTTCATTACTCAAGTAGGCATCAAAAGCAGCCTCTTTCTCTGGAGAATCTAAAAGCTCCATTTTATTCAAGTTGGTGACTTTTTGCAGTTACTGAAAATTTCTAAATAGATTGGAATTGTGTACATCTTAGTGAAAGAAAAAAAATTAAAAATATGTTTGGGTTTTTTTGCTACCATCTGGAGAAAATCCACAGTCAACAGATCTTGTGCTTTGTTAGCTGAACACAACCACCTACATGTACTAAAACCTGAGCATGCGGGGCGTGAACTGATCGCTTCATGTGCAAAGTGACATACAAATTGCTCAGCTATGCACCTTGTGTCAAGGCACGTAAATGCAAAAAGAACAAAATTAATTGGGGCAGATTTTTCTACCAAGTTTACACAGGAACAAATAATTTTTAGTTTCTCTGGGCTAGCAAATCTCATTGAAATCCCACAGAATTCAGAAAACAGCCCCAACAAATGAATCGTCATGAGATGCTACAAAAAAAATCTACTGAGCTTGACATGAGGGATGCTGTGCATGACCCAAAATCCTAATGAAAACTTTATGACAAATCTGGCTGTATCCTGAGTATATCCATCTCAGTTTTGACAAACGGCTTGGTAAATTTTGCACTATTGCTGAACAACAATCTTAGGATGGAAAACCATCCTCAAAACATTCAGGTTGTTTCTTCAGATGGCTCTTAACTTTTACAATTTTTTTTTATAGTTAACCATTCACTGTGACTGAGAAATCAAGTCTTGATTTCAGAAAATTCCTTTCAACAATTTCTCTGAATGAGTACAGGGTACTTTCTGTTTTAATTTTCCCAACCCATACAAACATGCTCCTTAACTCTCTAGAAAAATTCTTCTGTTTGGAATTTCCTTGCTACTGACTTTTCAGGTTTTCCTTCTGTTAACCATGTTTCTCTCAAATTCTGCTATTTAAAATGTAGGAATATTAATTCAATAACACAAACAGAGAAGGATAAATCAGATTTATTTTTTTTTAACCTGAGTTCTTGATGAATCAATTAATAAAATACGCAATAAATGTCTCTGGCACTGTCTCCATCTAATGTTGGCTGAATGTTTGAACATGTTCACTTTGTTCTTTTGCGGTCTGAGCTGCTGATTTGTAACACTGGCTTCTGTCTGCTAGATTAAAGATGATGACATAGATCAGAGATGCTTTCATTCTAGGTTAGAGAATAGAAAATACCAGAACAATACAGTGCCCAAGTGCTCCAGCACTTGAGTAACTTCCTGCTGTAGCAGCCACTTGTAATACAACCATCAAATGCACATATTTACTTGCTTTTGGCAAATATATTTTGCCTTCTGGACTTCCTCGATAAACCATGACTGTCTAGGTATTTAGCAGCAGACTGTCAGACAGAACTCATCACTTAATGATAACTGCCACTCAAATATGCTGGTACTCAAAACTATGGCACATCACAGACACGGTTTGAATGGTAAAACTGCACATCCATAAAACCCAGCCTATGATTCGCAAAGGAATCTTCAGACGGGAGGAACCTTCATTTAAACTGACTTGTAGACTTCTCCTCCCAAGTTCCTCTTCTCAGAAAGTTAAAAACCAAAGCAATGACTCGAACGTAAAGGCATGAAGCAACAAAAGCTTCTAGTGAAAATTCCAATCACCGCACTGAAGGCTAAATGAATTACATTAATAGCTTGTGAATGAGACTTCTGGCCAAAAGTAACTGAACAACTACACTCAGTACTTGTGGTAGTATTAAGAAAGGGTAAGTTGTCCCCAGAAGACGTGATACTTATTCTTTTCAAATTACTTTAGCAGGAAAACAAAACAACTTCAAGGAAAAGAAAACCAAAACAACTTGATTTTGCTTGCAACTACAGTGAGAACTGTCTGTCTGTCCAAGAAACAAGTACTACTTGATGATCTTTTAAATAGCTTCCTCACATTTTTTTGAGTAGCCTGTGGTACTAAAGTTGTGAGCCTGATTTCGCATTTGCCACCAGAATGAGTCACAGCTGAAGATTTGTAATGTGCTCCTTGTATAAGACATAGTATCATGACACCACTGCATGTAATTTGCTTTCATTGTAGATTGCTTTTATAAAGAAATAGTTATTATAATTGCATAAAACTTGGTAAAACTGAATTTCACCAAATGACTTCACCGTGATTTGCTTTCATCTGAATTTTTTTTCATTATAAGGTTAATAAAAATTAACCTTGTTACTGAATATTATCTGGCTTTCTCTGAAGGCAGATTTTTCAGTTGAAGCTCTGGAGTACAAGACAAACAATCCAATCAAGACTCTAAACCAGTGTTTAAAAGTCTGACTGTAACGTGTACCTAAGGTTCTGCAGATCATAACCCCTGCCAAAGCAGTCAAGACAAACACATGAGGACAAGAAACAGAGATACAGTATTTTTTCAATATCCTGCATATAGAACTCAAAGAAGAGTCTTCCAACATATTACTCAGAATTACTGTTGTGCAGGATCTTTCTTGAATCCCCTTATCAACAAGCATGATATGATTGAACAAGCTAATTAAAATTATACAGTAACCCTCATGATTTACCAAAGCTGACTGCAACAATGGAACTCCCTTTCCTTACAACCCTGTTACCCACAGTTGCTTCCCAACAACGCTATTTTCTTTTTATCTAGGAAGAATTTTCTTTTCCCCTGAAGAATAATCCTCAGGAGAAGCATTCTGTAGCAATTCCTCCACTAGATCTGAACAGCAGCCAACACACCCCAGTACTGCATCAGTGACAGATGTCAAAGTGAAGCAAGTCAAAGAAGATCCAAGTCCTAGAACTGCCGACACGTGCCTTGGAGTAGAAGAGCTGAGCTTTATCTTAGTTCCCAAAGGTCCAGCTAAGGTAAAGCAGGAGGCTGAACTACTCACCTACAACCACTCTATCCCCATCTATGCCAGCTGTTAACTTTCCTACTTCTTCTTTGCTCACTATCAAAATTAAAATATATTTTTCTATATTTACACTTTTCTATTTGTTAACATTTCCCCCCAATACTTTCTTCCATTTTGAAGGTAAAAAAAGAGTCGACAAGTTCCAACTTGTGATAGTCAGAAGACTGTTGAAAACCACTTGGGATCTTAAGATCATAACTGTCAGAAATCCTGGTGGATAAAGGATTTTGCCTGTAAAATATTGAATTGGTGTCATACCCCTCTTGAAGCCAATTCCTTAACGCGTCATTCCGTACAGAGACATGAACTCAAGTGCCGTAATTGGCCATTTAATTGGCAATGCTGAAGCGGAGGCTGTTGAGGCTGTAATCAAAAGCCAAGGGAACAACACAGAGTAACAAGGGGGGTGGCATTTGTAGGGCTCTTGCTTACGTCACAAATCACTTGCCAACGTGGCAAGCACGTGCACCCTCTTTGCCACAAGCCTGACAAAGATCTCCTGTGCGCTGGTGGGTCGGGTCGCTCTCTGACACAAAGCAGGAAGGATCAGAAGAATTTCTGTTGTGCACTTATCGAACCTTATCTAGGAACTTGGGTGCAATTATTGCACACAAGCATATTGACGAGATTAAAATAAATTCCAGACAAAAGTGAATCACATTAGAAGGAACAGAAGCAATTGTAAATAGCCCAACTCAAACATCAATATGCATCACCTTAAAAAAATCACAAAAAAAGGATCTATTATGCAAAACACCATTTGCTTAAATTTTTCAGAAGTACAAGAATACTACCTTTTTGTCTTTGTTTGTTTGTTTTGTTTTTTAACCTACCCAGTTAAACATGGATTCTCATGTTGATGTCATTGCAGGGCCCTTGTGTCCTCTATTTGCTACAAAGCATCTGCGTGACCTGCATTTCTCCAAACCACAGCTATTTCCATTCGGTTACGTTCCATTTTATCTCTCCTTTTGTAACTTTAAGTAAATTACAGGCAGGTACCTGAACTCAGAATGCCTCTGCACTTCAAATCTGGCTATCAGGAAAAGCTCCACTGCAGTTTTAGCCATGCAAGGCATGGGGAGAGTGTTCCTTTCTTTAGTCTCAGTTTATCAAGCTCTTCAGAGTCAAGTTTGCATCATATCAGCAGCAAAGGGAACACGTTTTGGCAGTGAAGGATGATGAATAATTTTCGTGCTTTCCCCTTTCCTCCATTGCTTGTGCTGTCAGGATTTGCAAATAAGTTACACGCTTGAACCTGACAGCGACTCGCTTCCTGGGAGTACCAGCCAGACACACACCAGGAGGTCAGAAATTCTAATCTTACTGGTTACAAAGCAATTAGGGGCTCATTTTGCCTCCCTTTAAGTACCCAGAGAGCTCTACAGAACCAGCTGGTGTCTCTGTGTGCTCAGAAGATTTATTTCTGTCACATGAGGCAGATATGCCCCCGGTTTGGGGATGGGGAAGCGATCACAGTTCTTTAAAGATTCTTTTAATACACATTTCTTTAACAACCCCCCACGGTGGGACTGGTGGTTTTTGTTTTGGTTTTTTTTTAAATGCAATGCCTAAAACAATAGGTCTTTGACTGTTAACTGGGCTTCCCACACACTGCAGCAACCTCTGCATTAAACAGCAGCACCACAAGAGTATTAGAAGTCTGTTTTGATAGCAATGCCTTCATGAAACAAACCCCCAATTCACTGTATGGGCATAGAAAAGAGCCAGCTAAAGAGAGGAGAGGATGCTACTGAAGCAGGAACTGCTTCAATTCCAGATGCAGCTGAGCTGCCTCAACAGAGCTCACTTTGACTGCAAGATGAAGGGATGGGTAGGAAATGGAAATCAGTCAGGGCTGGATCAGATTGGTGGGAACTCTTGTCAGATATTTTGGTTGAATTATTTTTTGCACCACGAAGGGACTGTCCTTGGTAGGCTTTTGCATAGATAATGGTGGATGTGTGTCTTGGATTAAAATGAATTTTATTCAAAAAGGCCAGGAAATATTGTATCATTAGAGCAAAGCCTATTTTGCAAAATATATTTTCAGTATACACAGAACAACTCTTTCCAGGAGCATCCTCCCTTGACTTTTAAAGGTCCACAGAGCATAACAAATGGCCAGCCTGAAGAGGGCACAGACTAGAAGAACCTCTCTTTACCACTGAGGAGATGGTGTGAAACTTCATAATGTTATTTTTTTCCTGACAGAACAGATCATGGTTTAAGGGAAGAAGTTTGGTTCACTGATTCTTCATCATCTCTACACTGGGCCCAGATGTCAGACTTTCAAAAACCTAGAAAGGCAGATGCAAGACTAGTAGGATAAGATGCTCAGAGATACCAAAAAGAGAGAAAATGTTTACATTCTACTTGATTTTGAAATCACTGTTAGAAAGCTGCTCTAATTGAATGACTAGAAAAATAGTGTTTTATCATCTCCAATCCTTATTTTCCTGGTAGCTTAGAAAATCCCTTTCAGATGATATGCCTCATTATGTTACCTCTCCAGCAACAGATGCAAGTTCTTTCTCTTTCCCTAGGCAAAGGGATGGAATCTTTCTTAACCTTCTTACTATTGTTACTGTACCCCACCTGTCTGCAGAGGTCTGCAAAAACTGCTGTCATGCAGATGACCTAAATTCTGAGCAAACATTATCACCTAACCGCCATCTCATTCCTAGCTGTACTTTTTTCAGGGAGAAAAGGGAAACCATGAGTGCCTTTTTACTGTGTCCTTGTTTTACAGCACAACATGAGACACTTGAAGGGCTTTATGCTGACTATCACTCATCTTCAGGAATACCACAATCAAGAGTTCAAATGCCACACTTCCAAGTTCCACCTCCCTCACTCCATCTTTCCGCTTGAAAAGTAACTCTATTTCACCTTTCAAAAACATTTACTTACTGACAGAGCAACTCTCATATTTTCATCTGACAGAGGCTGAACAGGTTTTATATTTTCTAGAGGAATATACAGCCAAAAAGAGTCACAAAATGCAGACACCCTTGGAACAGTGTTGCCCAAAGCAAGGCTGTCAGCTGTTCTGAGTTTTGCTCTCACAGACAACCCTTTCCTCCTCACATACACACAAAAATAACCTGGCCTCAACTCATTCCATAGAATATTCTCTGCCATTGTTCATTTTGCCAGTTTATACGGAGTCCAGTATGTCAGTATCAGTGCAGAGAGTAACTTGGAGTGACTATTTCTTGAGTTATTATTTCTCAACAAAAAAGAACCTCAGTTTAGGATAAGTCAGTATTTTCAGAACTGCTTAAGTGCAAAGTTTCTACAACTTGTGAGAACGTTGCTGCTGGTTTTATCTCACTTGCAATCAGTGCTACAGGCTGCAGCACAAACTGGGGTTTGTTTTGGTTTGTTTGGTCGGGTTTTTTTGAGTTAGTTTGGGTACAACAAGCCGTTTGGTCATGGTAACACAAGATACAGCAAGACATGCTATGCTCTGAGCTCCGTGTTGATAAAATTTATGTTAGTATGCCAGCAGGTGAGTGTATGTTTGCTGACATTAGATCAGTTTTAGTGGAAGGTGCCCTGAAAAATGCTAACACTTCAAAATTCCCAGTGTTAAAAGACAACAGCATACTCAGAAGAGCCCAGCAGGATAACAGGAAATGCTCTGCTTCAACTCATGGACTAAAGTATGTTTTAAATAGAGTCAGATGTGAACAGGAGAGGAAGGAATGGGAGAGTATTTTCCCCAAGTTGTGTGTTCTTTGGGATGTACCACGTACATCCTTCATCACCCCCTAAGGATCCTTCTCAGTACACCTATACACTCTACTCATCAACAACATAGGATGATCATAACATCCTTCATCACCTCTCAAGGATCATTCTCAGTACACCTATGCGCTCTACTCATCAACAACATAAGATGACCATCCCTTAACTTCTTCAGAAACCAAACCACCTGTAGATATGGTCTAGGCAAGGGATGGTGGAAGAGAACCTGGCAAGCCTACATCATTCATGTACCAGCAACTGTATGTACAAGTAGGCCTTGCAGAGTAGGAAGCTCCTTGGGGCAGGACCTGCTCACCCAGCTGTACCCATTTTCTGTTCTTCCTGCAAGTTTAGCCCAATGAAAACCAGATCTCTTCACCCCTCCCCCAGCAAATAAATGCATTAGAGGAATGTGAAAATTAGGAGTTTAAAGTCTTTCTGTGGCTGCTATTTACCCGCTGACCCCCCAGGCAAGAGCACAACCAAAGACACTATTCCAGCCGTAGCAATGTGCCTGAAGAGCTTTTCCACCTGCAGCTTCCTCTCCTTTTCTCTCAGACTTGCCAACTTGATTGCACCTGTAGCAACTCCCTGGTTCTACTCCACTAAATGCAGTTTAGCTTGAGCTCCTTTCTCTTTGTTAATTCTTCATCATTGACTTCCTTCTTTTGTTTCTTTTAAACACAAAATCTCCAAAATAAGAACACCCGAAATCCTTGCCACTTACAGTCTTTTGAAAAGCTCCTTTGAAATCCTGTGCTGTTTTTCTTCTTTGTATTAAGCAGGTGTAACATTTTGTAAAGGCTGAGTGAACTTGCAAGGTAAAAAAAATGGGTCATTTACAATTTGTGAAGGGGACAATTCACAGTCTCTTCACAATTTTTTAACGCTCAGATTCTCTTGCACTTTAGGTTGCAACCAATGTGCTTAATTCCATTCCAATTATCTTTCCATGACAGAGTAAATACAAGCTCTTTCCTGCCTGTTTTTCATGCCTTTGGGCCCAGTGCCCCTTTTAAAGAAAACTACATGTGTATTGTTTCAAAAACTGTTTAATCTCATTATGTTAAAAAGATATAAGTATGAACCTTAATAAAACAAAATCATATTTGCATGTACTGCCCATGATGAATCACAGAATATTAGAAGCTGGAAGGGACCTCCGAAGATCATCAAGTCCAACCCCCCAAAAAGTGAAATAACTTATCTGGAACGACTCATGGAAGGGTACAGACAGAAATAAATCATGACTTCTTAAGTAAAGCTTCTGGAGATATTTCATGAAAATCATAACCTCCAGACATGATAAAATCAGTAAAGGTTTTTTTTTCCTAACTATTTTGTGATGTTTACTTTCTCCTGAATTATATCTCCAGACAAGAGATGGCTGCTACTTTCTAGTACATTGTCCTCTAGATAATCACAGTTGGTTAAACATCTTTAAAAGGGACAGTTGTTATTGTGGTTTATGGTATGAAAAGCCAAGGAATTTCAGAAGAACACCCCCAAAAAACTGTCAGAAATTTAAGGTTTTCTTACATCAGTCTTTAATTACCTGTTTCTGAACTCAAAAGCTGTCACAGCCACCAGGGGAAATGCAGCCACTCTTGAGCTTCTTTTTAACTGAACCAAAGAAACCAAACACACTCAGTGTTCGTGTTTCAGGGAAACATTCACAATTTCCTTATTAAACTTAATATAAAAGGTCCTATCTCAAATAACGTCTGAATTTGCAGTTACAGGGACTCTGACAAGACTACAACAGCCTTAGCATAAGAGAAAATCAAGGCTCCCACATCCCAGTATAGCTGCTGAGGATACAGAGCTCAAAAGACCTCTGAACTAGCTTTTCACAGCTTTTCTCCATTATTTAATTATCTAATTATTTAATCACTTTTGAGACATGGCCACCTCCTTTGGCCAGTTTTAAAGAGATTTCTCCTCAAAAGGGCAAACTGACTCTGGCTTCTGGAGGGAACAAAGATTACTGTAAAAGCAGGCAAGGGAACGTGTCCTTTCACAGGCCAGCTTTTTTTTTTTTTTTTTTTTTGGTGGAGAAACGGTAAAAGAAATTGCTCATCTCAAAGATTATATGCTCCACTCTGTCCTATTTTAAAGCTTTATAAATTCAGCAATTCAAAGGGCTGTTGCTTATAGCAACAAATACAAGATAGTACAGATGGAGAGGGGAAGAAATGGTACTGCAAACCCACCAATGCACTGAGCACATTTACACCTCTGAGAGCATGCTGGGCTTTGATAAAGCAAAAAAAAAAAAAAGGGCAGAAGTTGGTGTTGCAGAAATGAGGAGCACATTTGTCAGTGTTTACATGCCCTAAGTCACCCTTAGGAGGCCTCCTGTGACTTAAGCACAGGCACTTATCTCTCAAAAGCGTGTCTCAAGACTATGAACAGATAAGGTGTACTTGATTTAAATGGACAGCAAATAAACTTGCTATCTACTAATTAGCTGGCTACGTTTCCTTTCAGGTAGAGATAAATATTTCCAAGCATACAGTAGGAAATAGGAGCAAGGAAAAGAAAAATGTTCTGACAAAATATCAGTAAAGCCATGGCAAGCTGAATGGCTGTGATTGTGCCAGCGTGTCTCTGGCTGACAGAAAATAATACAATATATAATAACTGCATAATACAATATATAATAACTGCATAGTCATTACTTAAGAAAACATGAATTTTCAGTACTGGCACAACAGATTCCTGTGATCTACTATGGCAGATAAGAGTTTACTAGCTACAAAAATTACCAGACCGAAGGATAATCATAATTTGCTTGACATCAAAGGCTCACAGTGCCCCATTTATTCACCTACTGTCAAGTGAACTGAAATTACACTCCCCCTTTCACCCGCCATAATTCTTGCTGATATGACTACAAGACTTTTTGTGTTTTGGCAAAAACCAAACAGTTGAGTTTTTAATACAGGAGTTATCACTGTCCTTAGTATATCTTTCCTCCGTGCAGCAATGCAGGCACAGGAGTGCTCAATGTTTATTCTTCTGCAGTGAAGTCCAAGAGCACAGAACCCCAGCATGGTGGGGGTTGGAAGGCACCTCCGGAGATAACCTGGTGCCACCCCCCTGCTCCATCCAGCAGGGTCACCCAGAGCAGGGGGCCCAGCATCGCAGTGTCCAGCCGGGTTTGGAATCTCTCCAGACAAGGAGACTCCACAACCTCTCTGGGCAGCCTGGGACAGCCTCTGACACCCTCACACCAAACAACTTTCTCCTCTTGTTCAGATGGAACCTCCTGGGTTCCAGTTGGTCCCCGTTGCCCCTTGTCCTGTCACTGGGCACCACTGACAAGAGTCTGGCCCCATCCTCTTGCCCCCCAGGGGCACTTTAGCTCTTGCTCAGCATTGCTCAGCTCTCCTCTCAGGCTGCTCTTCTCCAGCTGAACAGCCCCAGGGCTCTCGGCTTTTCCCCAGCACAGAGATGTTCCAGTCCCTGTTACTGGTATCTGATGAGCACTCCAGTATCCAGGCTCTGAAATGAATACTAGTTTGAAGAAATCCCTCCTTCCAGTTTATGGCATCCCCTGACCTTCAGTGCTGCTATTTTGGATGACTGACAGGAATACTATTCAGCAACTCCTTCACAGCACACAACTATAACAATTACAGGGGACTGACCACAATGCTACAGCTTAGTCCTGCTTTCCAGGCTGGACTGGAAAGGTCCGTTAGCCACTGGTGCATACGTGTCTTTTTCTCATAGTTTTCACTTGACATAGACCTCTCAATGGAGAAATGAAAATAGAAACCAAGCTTTCATTTGGAATAGTGACATGCTTGCTGCAGGAAGAATAATGGGAGCTTCAATCTGCTGTATTCTAAGCCATTTTCACTGGTGTAAACCAGCATTTTGTCGGGTGATTGAACTCACAGTTGGAAAAGAAAATTCCATGTGAATTTTCTGTCACAGATCTTTTATCATTTGTTTGCCTCAGCAAAATTTCATCTTATTCTGCAGCTCAGCGGCTTCAAAATAATTGTCTTCTATCCATTCATTTGGAATGCTGGATGACGCTCTTATTGTGACAGGATGCAGATTTTTCAGTATGAATAGAATCTTTTGTTAGTGTTTATACCCAATAACTCAGGAGACAGCTGCTCTATAAATAATATCAGATCATCTTCACCATCTGAAAGACCAAGTAATCTAATATTAGTCTTCATCTCAGAGACTTATATTCACCTTTCAAAGGCTACTAGCAGTTTGAGACAAAAAGTCTATTTTCTAATCCCCCTTTTTTATAGTGTTTCCATCTCTTAAGGATTTTGGTGTACACCAGATCTGACCAGGTTTACACACTTGATAGATGTTGTCTTGCTAAATCCATTTACCATCCGAAGCCGATACAGCAAACGTACACGTTAAAAAGTTCTGTTCATCTGTTTCATCAGTAAGTTACTGAAATGGCTCTTCTCAGGCTTCCAACACAGGAGTAATGGCTAAATAGTCATAGAAAACATGATTGATTTTATAAAAAAAATATTGTTTTTCTATTTTATAGAAGAAATATTTATTTTCCCCTTCCCTATGATGTCATTCAGTATGCCCAGGCCAGATTTTGCGTCTCTCATTACCCTTCAATCTGTTAAAGGCCAGAGCCAAGGCAAAACATCTGAACAAATGACTGAACTTGCCATAACACTCAAAAGTGACAAATAGCACAGTGAAGTCACATCTTAAAAGAGCTTCAGGAAGAGAGTTGCACTCGCTGCGACAAAGAATTTGCCTGTCAAGGAAGACAAAGGAATATTAATAGCTCTTTACTGTGTGCTTAATGAAATACTTCCAAGACTACTTGCAAGCTCCTTTATGAAGAACAATAACCTTTTTCCTGAGATCAGTGACACAGTTTTAATACAGAAAAATTCATCAAGTAAAGTTTGCTCTACTTTTGTTACTCCACACAATAAAACCTACAACGGCAGTGATTCAAATATAAGCAATTTCTAGACATGAAATGTGACTGCAACTATCAGTCAGACAAATTACCTCCAAATGTGCCAAGAATCACAAGCGTAGTTCTCAGTCTGAAGAACACACCAGTAGAAATTCAATGGATACAGAGGGATTTTAAACATTAAATACTTCATAAATGAGAGAAAGGACATCAGCAACAATCAGGTCACAAAGTTTCCTTGGAGAACTCTGTTATTTTTGTTTACTTAGCTCTAGACCTTTCTGTGGCCTTTCACTATCTGAAGCGGACTTCCAAGAAAGCTGGGGAGGGACTTTTTACAAGGGCTTGTAGTGACAGGATGAGGGGTGATGGCTTCAAACTGGAAGAGAGGAGATTTAGATTAGAAAGTGGAAAGAAGCTCTTCACTGTGAGGGTGGTGAGACACTGGCACAGGGTGCCCAGGGAAGATGTGGCTGCTCCATCACTGGATGTGTTCAAGACCAGGTTGGTTGGGGCTTCAAGCTAGCTGGTCTAGTGGGAGGTGGCCCTGCCCGTGGCAGGGGGGTTGGAACCAGATGATCTGTAAGGTCCCTTCCAGCCCAAACCATTCTATGAAGGAGGAAATGAGGGACAATTTATTATGATTGTTCTACAGAATGTTTGGGAGTGATCATACAGAAGAATCTACAGACTCAGTGGCCACATGTCAGCTAGAAGCAAGGGAAAAAAATATGCTAAGGACAAAAAATGCATTTAACACAGGTCTGAGGCTGGAAATAAGAGCAAAAAAGATCACACTGCTGCAGATGTACAAAGGAGTGTTCCTTTTCCTTCATCCGCATTCGCTCTCCCGCAGTAGTTTTGTTTTCCACCAGGCTTTTTAGAGGGTCCTGAAACTTTTGCTATCACGTTTGCACAGCATCTACCCCTCCTCAGCTACTGACCAGGAGATATCAGAGCAGCAGAATACTGCATGACAAAGCAGTTCAGCTCAACTGCCACCCTAAAAGCTGCACTAACACTCTGTGCAGGATGGGTGCCTGCCATGTACCAGCTGCATTAACAGACCTTTACAACAGCTCCAAAGAATTTACAGACCTCTAAGAAAACAACACAAGAGTATCTTCTCTTTTTTTTTTTTTTTTTTTTTCTGTACTATTCATAGGAATAACGTGAAGCTGTTTCAGTAAAGCCATTTGGCAGCTGTACCCTCAGACTCTAACCTCTGCTGTTAGGTGCTTTTCTTTATATTTAATGGCTTGCTGTTACCAGCTTCCTTCTCAGTTTCTTTTCTTCCTCTAACCAAATTCGTCTTTAAAGCTGAGTGACTCAGCTCATTCACTGAAAAAGTGTGTCCCGTACGTACATCTTGTCTTGTAAAAATAAATGATGATGATAAATATATCTATTTAATACAAAACTTCTTCAACTAGGAGGTTTTTGATTGGGCTAATATCTTCCTCACATTTAAGAGGGAGCTAAGCATTCATAGAATGGTTTGGGTGGGAAGGGACCTTTCAAAGTCATCTAGTCCCAATGCCTCTGCAGGAAGCAGGGCCATCTGCAACTAGAGCAGGTTGCTCAGAGCCCTGGCCAACCTCACCTGCAATGGTGCCAGGGATGGGGCAGCCACCACCTCTCTGGGCAGCCTGGGACAGGCTCTCACCACCCTCAGCCTCACAAATTTCTTCCTCCTCTCCAGTCTAAATTTCCTTCTTTTAGTTTAAACCCATCACCCCTTGTCCTGTCCCAACAGGCCCTGCTCAAAAGTCCCTCCCCATCTTTCTGACAGGCCCCTTGAAGTGCTGAAAGGCCACCAGAAGGTCTCCCCAGAGCCTTCTCCTCTCCAGGCTGAACACCCTCCACTCTCCCAGCCTTTCTTCATAGGAGAGGGTGATGGTTCTTATAATCTCCCTTCTTTCCATCCCCAAAATTTCTGACTTCCAAATTATGTTGAGAATTTCCTGTGCTCACCAAGAAGGTTGATCAGAAGCCGGGGCCTTATTCTTTCCACACAGGGACACAGATGAGCTCAGTCTGCCTACGCAGGCAAGCACTGGTCAAGACTTTCACTTAATCTCTTGTGACGTGAATGAAGAAACACACTAAATTAGCTGTGTGGAATGATTGAATCACTACAGTCGAATGATCAAATGCCAGCACGGAGCTGCCACAGAAGCTCAGGCCACTAATGAGACTTTTCTGCTTTACTGAATCAGTTAGTTTGGGTTTCAGGTCTTTTTTTTTAAGCACTGTTCAGCAGAAGAAACTGAGCTCCTCTGAAGAAAGAAGAAAACACGGCATTTCTGTTTGTTGCCTTTTAAATCAAACTCTGTGCTTTTACGACAGGTGCTAAGAGTTCAGTTTTCCAAGATGATTCAAACTGCATCAGAAAACCAGATCATTTGCTTTTAATCTACTGGGGAAGCTGCTTGTAAAGCTGCTTTTTAATTTCACGTTGCCACAGAACAAGAAGAACAAGCTGCTGCTTAATGTTAGCATGGAATATAAGTACTGGAAAGTGCTTCTAGAGAAAGAAATTAAGATGCTAAAATAAGCACCATTTAATTCCAAATGCTAAAGTTTTGCATCAGGTTACAATACTACAGAAACAAATGACTAAAATTTCCAAAGCGAAGAAAGGATGTAGCCTAAAAAACATTGAGAGTCTAGCCCAGAATCTCTCAATAAAATGTCTGATAGCAGATCCTTTAACTCAAGTTGTCTATGCAAAAACTGAAGCAGCCCGCAAGCTTTAATCCCTTTGAAAAATCATGGCCAGCTTTATATTTACAGTCACCATGGAGATGTAGCCTAAAGGATCCAATTCCATTTGACTTGGCAATATCTGGGAGACAAATTGCCTATTTTACCTTCTCCAAATTATCATAAATGCATCCGCAAGTTCTTCAGTGCGTTATTTCAAATTGATGTGCTTGCTCAGTAAACATCTCTCCCTCATGGAATTTCTTCTGAACATTAGTTAAAAGAAAAAGAGTGTTTCTCATTTAGGAACATCAGATATCAGGACAAATTATGATGAGTTGCATGCTCATCATGTGGAAAGAAGATTGTAATGCCATCCTTAAGGATATATCTGTGACTTTATACAGAAGATGCAGCAACTGGGAAAACTTCATGCTTTTCACAATCAGCATTTAAATGATCCAGTAAACCTCGCCCAGAGTTAGAAAGACCAGGATTTTAGTGACACCAAGCCAAACCTCAAATACATAATAAAACTCAATTCAATTTCAAGCAGGGAAGATATTTTATACTAAAACACGGGAGCCTGAGTGGAACTCTGAAGGTCTTGAAATGTTATTAGGTGTGCAATGGCACATAAATCTGACGGGGACCAGACTGGTGCGAGGAGAGCAGGCTGAAGGCAAATTTACACCATCAGATCCCAGCTTCTGTTGCAAATGGGGAAGACAGTTCCTAGCTACTTCGCTACTGATTGAGAGCTCCTTAGCGCAGCAATGCTCATGAACTCTGCTACATTTAATTTCTATTTCCATTTGACAGCAGGCAGGGAAGCACCCTGTCAGTCACCTTTTAATAGCCATTACCTTCCACGTTGCAAAAAGGCATTCTGGATTTTAATTCCTTTTCTGAGGCTATTTCAGGAAACTTTCAAGATGGAATACATTAAACGCACTGGAATAAACAGCCCTAAATTGCGTATAAAGGTTTAGTATGGTCACAAAAGGGAACTGGTTGGTGCTGGTCTCTTCTCACAGGTAACTGGCAATAGAACAAGAGAGAATGGATTCAAGCTGCACCAGGGGAGGTTTAGACTGGACATTAGGGAACAAATTTTCCCAGCAAGAGTAGTCAGACACCGGGATAGGCTGCCCAGGGAGGGGGTTGAGTCACCATCGCTGGAGGTGTTTAAGGGTCATCTAGATGTGGTGTTGAGGGATATGGTTTAGGGGAGAACTTTGTAGAGAGGATTAATGGTTGGGCTCGGTGATCCCAAGGGTCTTGTCCTACATGAATGGTTCTGTGATTCTATGGTGCCAACAAAGGCAAGAGCCATAGCAGCATGTTTCTGGGGGAGTGACTCAGAGGAAGCAAAGGTCTAGCATGACTGAACCCCAAATTTGCCTTGTTTTGGGTTTCTGGTTACATTTACTGTTATCAGGAGTGGTGGCTCCCACCTGGTCCTATCACCCCAGAGGATTCCTTCCCATGGAAAGCAGAATGTGGTGAGTAGGGCAGGAGGAAAGAGGCACTCCTTGGTCCCACCCAGCAGGATGCTGGGATGCAGCCAGAGTGCATTCCCACATCCGAGAAATGGAGGAGCATTTCTACAATGAATTATACCTTCTCACCTTCAAGCCACTACAGACACCTTAACTGTACAACATTTCCTTATTTTTTCCTCAGTATGGAAGGCTTTTGTTCACCCTGACTTGCCATGGTAGATGGGAAACAGAATTACAGCTTTCCAGAAACGAGGTTCTCCAAAATCCAGACGACTTCCTTATTCAACATTGCTGTTACAGTCACTGCAAGTCACTAAGGATGGACATCATCAGTGGGAAAATGTAGAGAAGACAGAGACAGCCTCTCCTCAGTGGTGCTCAATGAAAGGTTGCAAGGCAACAGATACAGGTTTTGACAAAGGATATTCCAATTAAATTTCAGGAAACAAATGTCAGCCGTGGACATTAGTGGTCAAATCCTGGATCAGGTTTGCCCAGGAAGGCTGTAGAATCTCCATTTTTGGAGACCCTTAAAACCTGCCTGTACAAAGGCCTGAGCAACCTACTCAAGCTTGGAAATTGGCTCTATCTTTGAAGCTGACCTCACTTTGAGGGCCAGACTATTTGGACCAAATGACCTCCAGAGATCCTTTCCTACTTAACGTGTTCAGTGATTCTATACATTTTAGATGGTTAGACCTCGAGGGCACAAAGTTGGAAGACTGCAGATGAGCAGTCATAAGACCCTCCTCTACACAGATTAAAAATGAAGAAAATTTTCTATTATCTCAAGACTTCTTCTGCAACCAAGTATCTGCAGAACTTCATGACAAAACGTGTCTCATCCCCCCTCTAGTGGCTAGTCCACGTAGGACAAGTCAACTGCTAAAACCACTTTGTAAAACCCCTTTTTTGGCAACTACTTGAGGAGAAGAATGTTTATCACAAGTCTGGATATCAACACATTCAGACATCATGGAATTCATGGGGTTTGATCTCAATTAGCCTTAAAAAAAAAAACCCAAACAACTCGCAAATGGCATATAATTCTGTGTCTTCTATGAGGCAAACACCTCAGAAGATACAATGCACGTAAGCAATTTTTCAGGTGTGCTGAAAAAAAAAAACCCGGAGAATCCTTAAGGCAAAAAGTTTACGTAACGGGGCACAGACTGAGGAGTCACTTTACCCAGAGAAGCACTTCCTCTAGGATTTGTTCCTGCCTTTTTCTCCTAGAATTGCACAGTTCTCCTTAAGTTTCACAGTTCCAAGATACAAAGTGAAACAAAATGATTCAGATGATAATTGGCTGAGTCACAGACTTGTTAAATATTTGAGGATACGAAAACGGTTCTTTTCCATAAAGGATGATGGCCAATTTAAATACCATCTTTTTAGGTTCCAAAATACAGTTCCATTAACAACTGAAAAACAACAACTTGTACCATGAACTGATCTTGACCTTTTGTATTATGTAGTCCAGGATCTGCTTGGCCATCATTGCGCCAAGACATATTTGCAAAACCAACCCCTTGCAGCTGGAACTTCTCCAGCTCTCCATGATTAGGCTAATTAGGAATGTGCTGGATACTATTTATCAAGCCTTTCAGTAAAATGAGCTGCCTCATTTAATGACAGAAATAGAGAAATTCCATGACGAGCGGCTGCACTACTTTGCTCTAAACTAGCGTTTGAGAAAATACAGGTGAAAAAAGAAAATTTACCCGTGAAATCACTTCGCCAGTTCAGGAGGTTTCAAGAACCCACAAGAAATACATATTCCCAAATGACTTGCTGTTGAGCATTGTCACTTTAGTGACCCAATGTGGGATTTAGAAAACACTGTGCAACTATCAGCATAACAATACACTATAAGGTAAGCTAAAATATGATGTTATCTGCAGTTAAAATGCCTAAAAGGGAAAAGCGAAGGGCACAGAATGGAAAAGGTAAGTCACTTCCCTGTATGACTTCATGAACAGAAATACTTAAAAAAAAATCTTTTTTAAACAGTGAAATTTAAGATGATAAAAAACAAGAAAAAACCACAAACCACAACACAACAAAAACACACAAACAAACCAACAAAAAGAAAATAGATATAATTTCATGCTTTTCTGTATCGATGAATAATCCTCAGAACTTCCCTTGTGGAAAAATGATACAACTCTAATCAAATGATTCATGGCAGTAAAGCATTTTCCTTAGCAAACACTGTGTACATTAGCAGGACATCTAGAGGAGAATGTTTCTTTGGAAGATTTATTGTTGTGAGGTTCCGGTAAGATGATCCGGATGGCTCTGTGTATGAAACCTTCCCATCCTGGCAGAAGCACTTTGCACTTCCAAGAGGAAGAAGCACATCTGGAAGCAGGTATCAGGTCTCAAATTCTGAAGCTGTGGAGGTAGACTCTGCCCAGCCTCACGCTGACTTGGCAGCAGGCAGTAGAAAAGCAGCGAGCGTGAAGCAGGAAGCCCACACCAAGCCCTCTGTGCTGGCCTGAGCACTGGAAGAGGTTTCACTCAGTTGTTGAATTGAAGGAAGCACTGCAATGGCACGAGCAAAGGGTGTCTTTGGGGGGGGCAGAGAAGGGAAGGAAGACAAGAATGCACTCTGGTAGCTTTAGTGTGGATGTTGCAAGTTTGTTTGCCAGAAGAAAAATAAATACTTTCCTATAACCAGGAACATACTTTCCTATGACTCCAAACAACTAAAGGAAAAGTGATCTTGCTGAGCACGTTGCGCATACAGTGCAAAGCAAGGGAATCTAAAAATAAAGGGTTTGAGGAGCAGATTCTCAAACAGCCCCACAAAAATATTTCCTGCCTAACCCTTTGAAAATTATTAAAAAATAACAACATCAACAGAACTGCAAAGGTAGTATAACTGCTATATGAATGTACGCTTGGGGGGGGGCGCAGAGGTTGAATTACTATTAAAAAAGCCAAACCATAACAAAACATATCAGAAAACCCAGTAGGTGATAAATGTTTTTACAAGACACATGAGGCAAAACAGATGGCCTAATGGCTTCAGCAGCAAGCCCACCACCAAGTCACTAGGAGACACTGAAAGGAAACCCAGCACCAGCTGGATCAGTAGCCAGCATGGTTCCCAGATGCCAGCTGCTACCCTCCTCACACCCTCTCTGCTTTGTTTTCCCCCAGAAGACTCCACAGACAAAGCAGAATTCTCATGGCAGACCATCACCCAACAGCAGGCACATTGAGCAACACGAGAAAGCAGGGAGTACACAAGATTCAAGGAAGCTGGTGAAGGGTCTGGAGCACAAATCTGATGAGGAGCATCTGAGGGACCTGGGCTTGTTCAGCCTGGAGCAAAGGAGACTCAGGGGAGACCTTCTGGCTCTCGACAGCTCCCTGACAGAAGGTTGGAGCCAGGTGGGGTCGGGCTTTGCTCCCAAGGAACAAGTGACAGGACAAAAGGAACTGTCCTCAAGTTGCACCAGGGAAGATTTAGGTTGGAGCTGAGGAACAATTTCTTTAACCCCCTGTAGGGTTGTCCAGGGCCGTCCCAGACTGCCCAGGACAGTGGTGGAGTCCCCATGATCCCTGGAGGGGTTTCAAACCTCCATGTGGAGATGTGGTGCTGAGGGACATGGGTTAGTGATGCCCTGGCAGTGCTGGGGGAATAGCTGGACCTGATAATCTGAAAGGTCTCTTCAAACCAAAAGGATTCTATGACTATTCTATGATCTCATGGCCAGAGACCAGCTCTGGCTGCAGAGAAGCTGCATGTATTGGAAGCACAGTTCTAGCTGCAGCCCTAACTCCATCTCCAAAGCCTCCAACTCCTTGCAGATAAGAGATGCTGAGGCAAAGGAGCTGTGTGAGGAGCTGTATGGGTTGGAAGGGAAGTGCTTAGAGGCGGAGGCAGTACTGGAGCCTTCACAACCTGGCATGAGCACATCTTGTACGTTGGGGATGAGAAGCGGGGCAGGCAATACAGCATTAGAGCAGCCGGAAGGTGGGAGGACATGGATTTAGTTGAAGAAGCAGAAATATGGAATGAGGGAGTGGGGACTTAGCACAGGAATAGCGGAAGATCCTATTTTGGATAGCTAGAGGGACTCCACCAGGAAGCTGTGGCTCTACAACACTTTGCAGCATGGCTTCAAGAGCCAGAAAGTTTGGCAACCCTTACTTCATACTTCCTACTATAAAATTATCCTTTTCTCTCAATGTCACTTGCTCCTGCATTAAACTGTTCTCTCCCTGCCCCACCTGCCTTTGCATCCCACACACCCTCCCAACCCCACCATGCTTAGAGCAACTTCTGTACAAAAAACGTGCCTTACAGGCCACTTCTTTCTGCAGCATCAAATGAAAAGCAAGACAGAGGACTGGTGAAGGGAGCAGACTCCATGAACACCCCAAAGATGCTTAGAGCTCATCATGATCCTGGCGGAACTGTAACTTGGTTGACTTCACCAGGCCGTGCACATGCATCACATGGGGCCAAAATCATAGAATCATAGAATCACAGAATCCTAGAATCACAGAATCACAGAACCACAGAACCACAGAATCACAGATTCTATTCTATGATTCTATGACTTCACTCTGTGCTGTGCACGTGCAACACATGGGGCCAAAATCGACTTCCCTATCATACAATTTAATTAATTTCAATGGGATTTAAGTGAATATTCCTCAGTAGGTTGCCATCTGTGCTTCAGGAACTGCCCAGGTGTACCACGGGGTAACTATAAAGCCCCAAATGCCAGTGTGTTTAAATGAGTGGTGTTATCTTAATTATTGCTGCCAATATCAGTGCAACGTCACAGTGGCGACTTTCCAGTAAACACAGGCCAAACCTCCAGTGCTCAGGCTTACTTTCTGGATCTGAGGGGAGTAATGATTAAAACCCTTTTGAAGATCACCATCAAAGCCTATTTTGCTATTGATTTATCCTGAATGTTAATAATTAAACAGCTGGCATATTTCTCAGCTCCCTCTCATGGAGACCCAATAAAAGGTAATCTATTTATATTCCACTCAAGATCTCTAGTGGTTCTTTACTACCTCGGTATCCAGTAAATACTCAATAAGCTTATTGTGGAGCAGGGCTAATATTTCACTTGAATTGGTAGGAAAATGGCTTCTTTAGCTGTGACTGAATCTGTAAAGTGGGAAGGAATCTGCACAACATGGGAAGAAGCCACACAGTCCCATAAACAGCTCCCTTTAAACAGGAGTTGGACCTGATTCATGAAAAAAAAACTCTGTATGTTCAGTGGGTGGCAACTTTGATGTAGTTCTTTTATGTATATAAGGGTTAGCCAGAGTGTCTGAATAAAAAAAGGAAGCCAATCTGCTTTTATTCAGACATAGCACCATGTGGGCTGGATGTGAAAAACAGAGACGGGCTATCAAACGCAATTCAGAGAAAAGACTTATTTTCTTGTTAGAACAAATTACAGGAACAAGAGCACGGCTGAAACGTGTCGCACAATGATATGAATCAGTGATGACTGTCGATGCGGGTCTCAGAATAAAACCTGTTTTTCCTACAGCCAAGGATTACGGCGACTTACTTGTTTGTAACCGTCCTCATGGAAGAGCTGGAAGCGTCCATGAGAGGAGTGACTGGTCCCCAGTGCTGTCCCAGCCCTTCCCACACTCCTCCTCCCTAACACTGGCACAGCGCATGTGAGATCGCTCTGATCATTCATAGGTCTGGGGTAACTGTGACAACAAAACCAAACAATGTTTGGTATCAAAGGCACTTTCCTCCTCCAGCCCCTATGTCCTTGTTGATGCCCATGCTGGGGCAGGACACCAGGGGACCAACTGCCATAGAGATCTGTGTACTTTTCTGAGATGAAATGTATGTTTCTAACTCCCTACACATCTCATAAAAGGAGCAGCTGTTTAAGACTGCAATCCCATCCATCAGGCTTCGCCAGATTAAAAGGGAAAAAAATATATATAAAGTGACAATTTAAGTCACATCGAAAGTTCACAGGGGTTACTGCATTTGATGAAAACAGGTCCAACACGAAGCACCTTCATCATTAAAAATCCTCTCCTGCCAAGCAAAGAATCCCCTTACAGGGATAAGATTTTAGAACAGCTTCCTGACTATTTTATAATGGGATTTATAGAAAAATGACACTGAAAAGGGTGTAAAAAACTTTGGATTTATGTGCAAATTGTTTTTTTCTGCTACCATGAAGAAGTGGAAGTGAAGAAGACAACCATGAATAATGGTCTTCATAAACTGATCAAGCCAGTATCACCTAGAACACCCAATTCTCTTACAGGGTTTCTATCAAAGCCCTTCAACCAGTCTTTGCCTGTACCATTTTTAACAAAGCAGCTGCTATGTCACAAGAATTTGAAAGGAAACTAGACAGTAAATAATTTTACTACAATTCAGAAAGTGCAAAATATATGCAGGAAGCAGACCAACAATTTATGGCTGTAGTAGTGGACTGCCAGTGCTACAGCCATGATTTAGATTGTTCCACAAATGAAGGATGGGTTTGGGTTTAGACTTATGATCAGCAGTCTCTCCTGAACACAAAATTACAACCCAGTTCTGCCCTTTTCTTTAAAAAAAAATGGTCTCTTGATCATCTTTATTGAAACAAGGGTGCAAGACTTGAAGAAACAAACCTGGGGAAGTTGGGATGGACTGCAGCACATAACAGCATGTTGAGGCCAGTAACACCCCAGTGTGGTATTCTGCAGATGGAATTTCATAGAATCCTAGAATCTTTGGGTTGGAAGGGACTTTTCAAGGTCATCTAGTCCAACCCCTCCTGCAGGGAGAAGGAATATCTTCAAGTAGAGAACCAGAGCATATTGCACAAAGCCACGGCCAACCTGACCTCAAATGTCTCCAGTCATGGGGCATCAACCAGTTCCTTGGGCAACCTGGACCAGGGTCTCACCACCCTCAACAGAAAAAAATTTCTTCTCTGGTCTTGATCTCCCTCTTTTTGTTTCAAACCATCACCCTTTGTCCTGTTCCAACAGGCCCTGCTCAAAAGTCCCTCCCATCTTTCTGACAGGCCCCTTCAAGTCCTGAGAGGCACCAGAAAGGTCTCCCTGGGGCCTTCTCTCCAGGATGAACACCCCCAACTCTCAGCCTTTATTTCATCTAGCCACTTTAAGACAAGATGTATCACCACTTTTCCAGTGGCTAGAAAGGTCACTCAGGCAGTAGCTCAGGCTAGATGCCAAGTTTTCAGACAGCTAAAATGTCCAAATAAAGTGGGGAAATGAATCTTGTTTGCAATTACTGAGAGCACCACACTCACCCATCTCCTTACAAAGCTCCACCACAGGCTTTTCAAGACCACTCACTCTTCTGAGCATTTACTCGGGAGTCTCCAGCCTGCACCAAAACTTGTGATGTTCAAAGCTGTTGCTTTACACAACTGGATGAATGTCATCTTGCACCTACCGACACCCCACGTTTGACAGGAGTGCAGCCGTGCCTCTCAGGAGAGTCAACGGGAAGGCAAAACAGTGAAATCAATTTATCGACCCTTGGGGGTAAAGCTTCATGGAAATATGAAGTTGTCCGTCTTGGATTTATTCCTCCCATGTTTGCATTACAATCTTTAGGTTCTTTCAGCACTCTAAGCCAGTCAGTGATCCAAGTCAACCCACATACTTCTTACAGAGCTGTGCTGGAAATGGAGCAAAGCAAAGCCAGAAGAGTGTCCCTGTTTGAAGGTAACTCAGTTCATAAATAATCAGCTTCTCAGGTTTATTACTTTGCATCCATTTTGCCCAAGGCCTTAAAGTATGAATTCCAGCCTGCAGCAGATTGATATATCACCTCACAGAGGGATCATCAGGGTATTAATGGCTCTACTGCCAATATCTGGAATTCTGGTAAAAGAGAAATACACGGGCTACATAATAACTGTAACGTGAAGCTTGAGGCCTATAAAGCAAGACACAGAATTGCACTTCCCTGTCAAATTCCTCTACTCCAAATTTGACAGGCTGAAAACTAGACCTGTGAAAGCTCCTCTCCAGATCAGCTGATAAGGGTTATTCTACACAAACTCTGTTTCATGACTACTCTTAATAGATCTCTTAAAAGAATCCCGTTGTCATAGGGTATCTCAGGGAAATAGGGTGATGAGGGAGGGAAATTCTCCTCTCCTGAGCTGCATAAATCTCCATCTCTCCCAAGATTTAGGCAGGTCAAAGGCAACTATGGCTATTTACATGGAAAGGCAACACTTACAGTCCCTTGGTTTCTATGGCAGTGCAGCTCCCAGAAAAACACAGCTCTCCAAAATTACCAGCATCCCTCAGCCACTCCCTTAAGAGGAAATTTCCCCTCCAAACACTCCAGACCATGTAAATCAAGGCTGACCCTGATGTCGGCGGGGCGGACAGCAAGGGAATGCTCTCGGTATGAATGCCCAGCATTTGTTGCTGCTGCCTTCTGATTTCACAGAATTATAGAATCATAGACTGGTTTGGGTTGAAAAGGACCTTTAAAGGTCATCTAGTCCAACCCCAGCATCCTCACTGGGACCGCTGAGGGCTCGCGGAAGGGAAAATGACACCGACAAGCATGCCTTTACATCCTGCCTCCTCCTGAACCAAAAAATCCATCACCCAGAAAATTGAGATGGAAAAGGCTGAAATCACAGCTGCCTTCACCATTGCTAAAATTACGCAATAGAAACATCTCCTAGATAATGAGATTTGTCAGCATCAAGTTGAAAAAAATGCCTACTCTGTGCTAATATTAAGAAACCAACTATCCCTCTAACCAGGAAGCGGCTGATGTTATTTTTCAGTTAATTCAATGCCTGAAGCAAAGCAATATATTATTGTTAACTATATAGATAACTGGAGTGCTTATACAGGGTTTACTTAAATTTTACATTGCAATTAAAGCGTCTGCTTTACACAGATGCCTGCTTAATCTTCTCAATACTGCCTTACCCCATTCCGAGGAGGAACTGTAACTGAAAGGAGGTTGGAACCAGGGGGGGTCAGGCTCTGCTCCCAAGGAAGGGACAGAACAAGAAGAACAGACCTCAAGTTGCCCCAGGGAAGTTTTGGGTTGACTCAAACTCTCTACAACTACCTGAAAGGACATTGTAGAGAGGCTGGTGCTGGTCTCTTCTCTCAAGTAATTAGTGACAGAACCAGAGGGAATGGCCTAAAGCTGAAACAAGGTAGGTTTAGACTAGACACTAGGAAAGAATTCTTCATGGAAAGAGTGGTGAGATATTGGAATGGGCTGCTCAGGGAGGTGGTTGAGTTGCCATCCCTGGATGAGTTTAAGCATCACTTAGATGTGGTATTGGGAGATATAGTCTAGGGATGAACTTGTAGAGTAGGGTTAATGGTTGGACATGATGATCCCAAGGGTCTTTTCCAACCTAAATGATTCTGTGATTCTAAGGAACAATTTTTTCCCCTCCAGGGTTGTCCAGGGCTGGTCCAGGCTGCCCAGGGCAGTGGTGGAGTCCCCATGATCCCTGCCTGGAGGGGTTTCCAAGTCCCATGTGGAGATGTCATGCTGAGGGGCATGGTTTAGTGGTGACCTGGCAGTGTTGGGGCAACAGTTGGACTTGGTGATCTGAAAGGTCTCTTCCAACCAAAACGATTCTGTGATTCTATAATTCTATGATTTGCATATCACTACTGGAACACCTAATTGCAGGCAAGAAAAGAGAATATATTCTTCAGGGTATCAGAAAGTATCCTGTATGCTTATTAAAAATTAAACATCTTAATGTATAAAAACACATTACTTTAGTTGGAAGTCCAGTGAGGAGGATATAGAATCACTGACTCATGGAATCATAGAATAACAGAATCATGAAACCATGGAATCAGAGAATCATGGAATCACAGAATAACAGAATCATGGAATCACATAATCATAGAATCATGGAATCACAGAATCATGGAATAATGGAATCACAGAATTGTTTTCACAAGGTGAAAAAGAAAAAAAAATCTGCTTAGAAGAAGAATACTCCTCAACAAAGAATTTAAAAATTTCTTTATGGAAGTTAAGTGTCACATCATGATGTGACAGTTTTTCCTTCTGATGCTGAGAGAGCCCTAGACTGGCAGGAGGCTTGGAAGTTTTGATTAAGACCCTACTGGAACCCTTGGCAACGTGCCTGAGTGTTTCAGATCACTGCTGCTGCTGCTGCTGCTATAGAAACTCCCCTGGGTGACTGTGCTGCTTTCCTTCCACTCACGCTTCTAAAACATTGCTCTTCAATTTTTTTTGTTTGTTTGTTTATTTTTTTCTTGCCCTTTTGCAGTTTGCTCCACTTAGCAGCAACTGCTGCACTGTTGCTCTTGGCTCACTCGGCTCGCGGCACTGTGCTGCAAACAGCCCTTGCTACCGACAACGGGCCTCACTGCAGAGCTTGCCCTGTGCCTTGTTGGCTAGCCCAGCTGATGACACAGTGACTTGGGAGCACCCTGGGTGACTCACGAGACGTTTATACATTTCAGGGAGCTGGCAATGCATTAGTGCTTCTCTAGGTACAGTGCTAGTTAATGTACTTTTAAGGACTGATTATACATGAGCTTAATATTAGCTTAATTTTTCATTTTAAATTGCATTTTAAAATGGTAATTCCAACTGATCCAAGAGAGAATGAAGTATTGACTACAAAAATCACACAAAATAATTAATTTGTGCATGACATTTCCTCCTTTCAATTCACTTTTTCAATTCTTTTTTCTTTCTTCCCCTCTCAGGATAATCCAAATTATACTAACATGGTGAATGGGCTCTTTTTCCAGCACCACCAGCAGACCAGGAACAGGAGCAGGAGCAGGAGCAGGAGCACAAACACTTTCTATTGATACTTAACACAAAAGACCACAAAACACTGAAGCAGAGTAGAGCACAGTGCCCAACTGGTGCCCTGAGCATCTGACCAGCCTGCGTCACAGAGTTCTCTCCAGCTACACCAAAAGCCTATCCAGGCCATCACCAATGAAGTGACCACCACTTATTCATCCTGGCTTCTGCCAGCACTGGTGTGGCCAGCAGGACTAGGGCAGGGATCATCCCCTTGGACTGGGCACTGGGGAGGCCACACTTCAAATCCTGGGGTCAGTTTTGGGCCCCTCACTCCCTGAAGGATATTGAAGGGCTGATGTCAGTTAAGACACCTTGGTATGTAGAAATCCTTGCTTGGGAGACTTTTTTTTAATCAGCTGGGCAGCTGCCCAATCTCTGTGGCCTCAAAGCAGGTGAACTGCTGAGCAACTTCAGCTCTCAAGAAGGTCCATGAGCAGCCTCCAGAGAGCAAATAACATCTTGCAAATGGGTTCAAAGCAAGCAAGTGCTTTAAAATAAAGCTACACAAAATGCACTTTTTGCATTCTTCTTTCAAAGTACTGACACCAGAGACTGGGTCTCACCTCTTTGGAAGACTGATAGCTTTTTATCTTGTCCTCCAGAATCTAAAATTACTAGACATGGAAAAAAGTTCTGCTGGAACTTGCTGAGAGCCTGAAGCAGAAACTGAGACGCAGATAAGTACAATCCTCTCTACTATACACAGACAGTATCCAAGTTACACCCAAACTAGGATAAGTCAGAAATTGATTTTGTTATCTACTTCACTGATCAAAGCTTACGAAAAAATGGGGCATCAGATCATTAAGGTCCTTGTCAGTTGCTAGAGATGTTAGGAGAGAGATTTACTGTTTTGATTGCAAATCTGACAAACATACAAATAATCAAAACTTATCTTAAAATGTGAAACTATAGGAACATCCTCAAGTAAACTAAGGTAAAAGTAAAAGCCAGGAGTGTTTCAGCAAGTAACCCAACACAATCCAACCCCCAAATATTCATACAATTCTACCTAAGGAGATGTCTCCTATGCTACACAGCTCCATTGCAAATCCAGTTTATCTCCCTCTCGTCCTTTCACTAGTAAGCACAAAATCATCTAAGTTGGTGGCAACCTATAGAGCTCGTCTGGTCCAAGCACCCGAATCGAAGCAAGTGCAGCCAAGTTCTGCGTACCTCAAAGGATGGAGGTCCCACAGCTTCTTGGGACATTTGCTCCAGCTATTTTATCCCTGGTAATTTTCCCCCACTCCTACTCCTTAGTCAGAATTTCCTTAAAACAGGCGAAAATATCCCACTGAGTGGTATTTATGGTTCAAACCTTTAAAAATTCTGACTGTGTAATAGCCAGCAGCAGTACTTTCTGGGAAGAATATATTGATTTTTAAAAATATTCAGGAAGAAAACATTTACATTTATTTTCACAAGGAAAAGAAAAGCAATAGACATCAAGAGTGGATTTGAAGCATTTTTACAGTCTCAAATTTTTGACTTTCCTCCCTTCTTCACATTTCCAGTCCTCAAATAATATCACATCACAGCTCTCTTCTGAATTGGAAAAAAAAAGGAAGAATCCATCTCAGGGCTCATAACATTCCTTCCATAGCAGCTGAGGTTTATCATTCCCACAAATGTGATGAAAATGCACAATATCAGCATATTGGGGCCTAAAGATGCCATCAGCCCTCAGCATCTGCATCACCCACAAATGTGATGATCAAGGAAAGAGGAATGACAAAGAAGAATCTGCTGCTGCACCACCATCTTTCGGTGCAAAGAAGCAGCCTGGAACCACCCAGACTAGAACTCAGAGCAGGAGTGATCAAGGAAATGGGGAGAGAGCACATTAGAGTGAATTCCTAGAAACTAGTACTAGGTGATCCTGCCCCTCTACTCTGCCCTGCTGAGACCTCACCTGGAGTTCTGTGTCCAGCTCCAGAGCCCCCAACACAAGAAGAACGTGGACCTGTTGGAGTGGGTCCAGAGGAGAGTCACAAAAATTATCAGAGGGTTGGAGCACCTCTCCTATGAAGACAGGCTGAGAGAGTTGGGGTTGCTTAGCCTGGAGAAGAGGAGGCTCCGGGGGGACCTTACAGCCACCTTCCAGTACCTGAAAGGGGTCTATAAGAAAGCAGGAGAGGGTCTATTCCCAAGGGTCTGTAGTGACAGCACAAGGGCTACTGGCTTTAAGACAGAAAAGGGGAGATTTAGGTTAGACATTGGGAAAAAGTTCTTTAACATGAGCGTGATAGATCACTGGAATAGGCTGCTCAAAGAGGTGGTGGAGGCTCCATCCCTGGAGACATTCAAGGCTTAATGAGTCTCTGAGTAGCCTGACCTAGTTGGAGATGTCCCTGCTTATTGCAGGGGGGTTGGACTGGATGACTTTTAGAGGTCCCTTCCAACACAATACATTCTATGATTCTATAAACAGTAATGGTCCATTACTCAAGAGGTATTTAAGGAGATTTATGAGACAAGTGACCACAAGACATCAACATCTCCGGGAGGGAGCTGCAGATGGTGTGTTCCCCATCCTCTCCCACCTGTCTCATTAACTATTTTATGGGGTGCCATAGCAGCGCTTTCTCTGCTCCTCATCTGCAGAGTCACCATACACCGCATTTCCACATGATCCAGAAAAAACGCTGCCTCCCTGCTCCTCCTCCTTGCAAAAGAACTTTGGCTAAAGAATAACAATTTACCTCTCCATTTTTCTCTTCCCTTTTCCTTCTTTTTCCTTCCACCCTCCAATCTGGTTATTTTTGGACTGCCAGTTGGGTTTATTGCTCTTTTCCCCTGCTAAAATAAAAACAAACAACAGTTATACTTCAGATTCTGGGCTTAAGCACGAGATCTGTCTCCAGCATTAGTCACATTTTCTTGCCCGCGGTGCAATGTTATCTCCTATGGCACTGACTAAAGCAAGCCTCGCTTTAGTCTAAAGGCAACTCTCTGAACTAAAGGTGAATTCTGCTTCTGATTCACATGTGCAGTTTTTAGACATCTCTGCTAACTACTTCTCCATGGTCCCGAGCGGAATTCTGCCCTGAGAATTCAGCACTGGCTGATATTTGCCCAGACTTAGAGCACGAAAAATTAGCCTTTCTGAGCTGAACTACAATGACAGTTTAGAATACACACAGCAAAATTAGAATGTTTCTAACCTAAAGCAATCTTTCTGTTTCATACATCTTCCTTTCAGACCACCTTTTATTACATTTTGCTTTTCCCCCAAGAACCTCAAAGCTTACTACTCACAGAGGGTATGTCCACATGGAATTTGGCACCTACAAGCCAGTACACGATGCAACAACACCAACTTTTCACCTCTAAATAAAGGTCTGAAGGAGGGAAAACATGATGCTTTTCCAGGAAGCAAAGACAAAGATTCCCCCCACCCTGATCTCATAATGTCACATGTGATGTCCCAGCTGAAATAGAAGTTCTTTTAGTTTGTATATTCCAGAAATTAATACAAAACATCACCAAGTGTTATTCAAATGTTCATCTCCCCCCCCCCCCCTTCTTTTCCTTCATGAAAATACTTTCAGCTCTAAGAGATTTACAGTGCCTGAAAAAATTCCATTTTACACTGCAAAATTCTATATGACAAACAGCTGACAGGAGCTGAAAGGAGAAGAGACAGCATTTCAGTGAAAACCACCACAACAAGGCAATGTGTGGATACCTCAGTTTTCCTGTCTTTCCATATGCTGGTCAGAAACGGATAAATTGGGTGGAGTTCTGTGTGGCCCGAGATACAAACTAGATTTGTTGGCAAGGAAGAGCCATGCTGTTCCTCAAGAAATGTTACAGGCTACTACTGAGAAAAATATTTTTACTCTCAGGGTAATAGGTGAAATGAAAGCAACATACAACAGTTTTTCAACAGCACGAGGCTTGAGGGAACTAAGCCATCAAGGGAATGACATGAATGAGAACTGCCTAAGAAAGAGGTGGAAAAGACAAGCATGCTGATAACACTCTGGAAGAGCAACAGAAAAGCTAAAAAATCTTCATGAAGCACAGGAATGACCCCTCCCTTTTCGGAAGGGGATTCTGCGAATAATGCACCTGACTCAGCAACTTAGAAAGACAACCTCTGTTAAGGAGGACTCCAAAAATGATGCATAAAAATTATCTCAGCAGGGTCTCTTCACAGCCCACACAAGGGGACTTTCTGGTAGCACCAAACAGCAAAGCAAGAGCTCAGTGCCCAGTTTTAGACTGCCAGCTGTGAACCTGCTACCGTGTTGCTGTAAAACGCTTTTAAACCGGCCGTTACTGTCTCATGTAAATGAACAGCAGGGTGGGACCCGCACCCTGGGAAGGAGTTCTCGTGGAGAACAAATGCCATGGTGTGTACGGAGCTGTTAGTACGTGGATGGACTGAGAAGGAATTCTCAACATTTTAATGATTTTCAGCACTAGTTTGAACGCTGTCACCCTGAGGAATAAACAGAATTTCTTTTCACAGCCTTTTAAAAAACTTTTCACAGAAGTAACATAACCTTCTAGAATCCTAGAATCACAAAATCGTTTTGGTTGGAAAAGACCTTTCAGATCAAGTCTAACCATTCCCCCAGCACTGCCTGGGCACCGCTAACCCACGTCCATCAGCACCACATCTCCCTGGCTTGGAAACTCCTCCAGGGATCATGGGGACTCCACCACTGCCCTGGGCAGCCTGGGACAGCCCTGGACAACTTGTTCCTTGGGAGCAGAGCCCAAACTCCCCTGGCTCCAGCCTCCTGTCAGGGAGCTGTCAAGAGCCAGAAGGTCTCCCCTCAGCCTCCTTTGCTCCAGGCTGAACAACCCCAGGTCCCTCAGATGCTCCTCACCACACTTGTGCTCCAGACCCTTCCTCAGCTCCATTGTCTTTCTCTGGTCACACTCCAGACCCTCAATGTCCTTCTGGGAGTGAGGGGCCAAAAACTGGCCCCAGGATTTGAGCTGCAACCTCCCCAGTGCCCAGTCCAGAGGGATGATCCCTCCCTTAGTCCTGCTGGCCACACCGATGCTGACCCAAACCAGGGTGCTGGTGGCTTTCTTGGCTACCTGGGCACATGCTGGCTCGTACTCATCTGGCTGTTGACCATGATCCCCAGATCCTGTTACAGTGAACTCCACAGACATTTTACACTAAAGAATTCAGCCCAACTTTCCAGCTAAGCACCTGGTGTTCCACCTTAGTGTAAATCTAAATGTCAACTGTTCTCCAGCTGTGCTTTCAAAGGGCCAGTTAAATGAAAGGTCACACAGCCTTTATGCTATTGGAAGTTTATGAAAAGCCTGCATCTTCATTTCAACTAACAGGAGAATTTTCATGGCTAGGTTTCCAAGGCTGGTATCCACATTGGGATATCCTTGACTTGTCTTCAGCTCACCCAAGATGATCCCCTGCCGCTTAAGCACTCCTATCGTAAAACTAAGTTGATATTTATTAGCAGAACAGAAGGTGTATGTATCAGAGCACAGGGCAGTTACCTCAGCTGCAGATCCACATGACACAGCACTGTGCATGTAGCAGCTCAAGTCTCTAGAAGCAGCACGGTTGTCTTGGTAGGACTTGTTAGAATCACAAGATCATTAAGGTTGGAAATGACCTTCAAGGTCATCAAGTACAACTGTCTACTAAACATTATCATCACCACTAAACCATGGCCTGAAGTGCCACATCTAGACGGTTTTTGAACACCTCCAGGGATGGTGATTCCACCGCCTCACTGGGCAGCCTGTTCCAAGGCCTCACCGCTCTCTCAATAAAGAAATTTTTACCAATATCCAACCTAAACCTGCCCTGGTGCAACTTCAGCCCATATCTTCTTGTCCTTTCACTAGTGACCTGGGAGAAGAGACCAACACCCACCTCACTACAACCTCCCTTCAGGCAGTTACAGAGAGTAAGCATTCAGGCACCAAACAGCACACAAGAAGTCATGTCTCACCAGTTCTGTCCGCAGTCATGACAGCATAAGCATCTGCTCATCCTGTGTTTTTTTTAACTACTCCAGGGAGTTTCATGGATGGACTTGAAGATCTTAGAGGTCTTTTCCAACCTTAATGATTTTATGATTCTATGATCAGTCTCTCCTTTTTTCTCCTACTCTCCTAGGGCTAATCCAAAGAAAGAAATGATTTAGCATCAGATTCTAAGGTATTGTTTTGTTAGAGAATAACAAGACAAAGATCTTTGAATCACTGACAACTAGTTTCTCAAGCAGGTACCTCTAACATGCAAGTGAGCCTGCGGCAATACTATCGTGAACAAAAAAAGCAACGTCTATATCCACCATTGCTATGCTACAATAAAGTGCCCAAATTTAGGGCTCAGAAATATATCTAAAGAAAACACAGAGCTTACTGAGACTAATATATTCTTAGAAGTCCCCAAAATAACTTCAGAGGGGTTAGTAAAATGAGGTGTGAGAAGGTACGAGTCACCAGGCTGTTGCTTCTCTAAGCTCACTGTGCCCTCTGTTGATGGCTAGAATTGTCTTCCCAACTCCGTGACAGCACATGTTCTCCATGGACCCCGTCTTGTTCGGGACAGGCTGTGGCTACCTAGTCCATGAACATAACTGCACATGCAATGAGCATGATGCCCTCAGTAACCACTCCTTATTTTAAGCTGAGCTTGGAAAAACATGAACAGAGCAAGAGACAACAGAAAGAAAAAGTTTAAAACTTCTAAACACCCCCCTCCACAAAAAAACAACCCTGCATTCCTTCTAACTAGGAAATTCTTATGTGATAGCAAATTAGAGCGAACAAAATCAAACAAACTTTTTATAGAAGGTCACTACATCAGTGTTTTTCATCTCAAGGGTATCCTGAACAAGACTGTAGTTATCATTTGTCAAAATGCTCAGAACTGAGGACACCATAGGACCAAAAGCAGCACTGCTTTAACTCCACAGTCCTGAATAATTCGGAATACAGCAGAGCTACAAACCATCCACACACACTCCAGCATTGCTACAGACATGCAAATATAATGAGAATAGAATTCTTATGCCTCAGAACCATAGGCCTAAACACAACCTTCACCTGTCTGCACTGAAATGCCCACACATGTTGGGGGTTTTTCCTTTGGAAAGGAAGGAGGGACCTGAACAGCTTTCCAAAGTGTATTCGCACATTTGTTGAGTTTTTCTGAGGAAGGAAAGGAGATGAGAATTTTACTTGCTGATACCAAACCATCAGACACAAGAGTTTTCTCCTGGGTGTGCCAGAAAATAATAAAGCTTGAAACACATCACTTCCTAAAAGTATTTATAGAATTTTGGTTGTCGCCTAATGGTTTCCAACAGCTTTTCTCAACGTTTAAAGAATCAACACCAACCTTTGGTTCAGCTTCTTTCAGGCTCAATTAGGGTGGCCCTCTTTGTTCAGCTACTACAAATGCATGAGCCTTTAGCTGCCTTCCCACCAGAAACTCTGCAGCTTGTGTTCCAGACACAAAGCGTGGTGACTGATAACACTGTAGAAGATTCCATGAATACAATAAAAAAGCCTGTCTGCAAATCTTCACTGCTCTTCTCAAACATCTGTCCAGTGGAAGGGCAGATCAGAGCGTCATTACTAACACGCTGACATTGCAAGTTTTGTGAAATGAGAAGTTAGCTGCGTACAAAGACACTCTGTCTGCTGTTGAAGATGTCTGTCTTTGCTGTCATCCAGTGCTAATGTCCCCTTTTCAATCTCTGTTGTAAAATATCTTTGCACTGATGTCTCACGTACCTGTCGTGCCTTTTGCTGGAAGCTTCCGCATGTTGTGGCTTGGTGTTTTCCTTCATCTTCCACAGTGACCAGTTCTGAGCTTTATATTTAGATGGGGACAGACTTTTGAGCAGGGCCTGTTGGGACAGGACAAGGGGTGATGGGTTTAAACTGAAAGAGGCAGATTTAGACTGGAGAGGAGGAAGAAATTTGTGAGGCTGAGGGTGGTGAGAGCCTGGTCCAGGTTGCCCAGAGAGGTGGTGGCTGCCCCATCCCTGGCACCATTGCAGGTGAGGTTGTCCAGGGCTCTGAGCAACCTGCTCTAGTTGCAGATGTCCCTGCACAGTGCAGGAGAGTTGGACTAGATGACTTTGTAAGGTCCCTTGCAACACAAAAGGTTCTATGATTATATTATTATTAACCCTATATTATATTATATATTAACCCTATAGGGTGTATTTGCTTTAACTGATTTTTCATGAACATCTCTCTGGGACTGTCTTCTGTCTTATGCCGTCATCTTGCAGACATTTATTTGCAGTCATATGAATCTTTGTTAGACTATCTTTGTTAGCTTTGTCAGAGTATCTGCTGACTCTAAATTACTCTGTGCTGATGGTGCTTCTTTTGCCAATGACTGTTCCTGTCTGCTATCGCCTTCTAACAGTCAGATGACAATTCATATCCTTCCACAATACCTCATACAGAATCTTCCTTTTCCCCCTATAATTCTGTCCCATTCAGATACATTATTCTTATTTTCCCTATGAACATACATTAAAGTGTTTCTTTCACTTTGCTGAGCAGACATTTTCCACATTGTAGTTCTCAAGCTCCTTTCCCCAGCAATTCCCAGCCTTCCTCACGGCTGCAGACCCAGCAAACCCACTGTCACTCCAAGGCAAGAACACGCAAGATGATGGAAATGCCTTGCCTGTCTCAAAAGCTTTGTACACTGCTACTGTCCATCTAAGGAGAAAAAGGTTATTGATGTACTGTTGACTGAGGAAAAGTCTTAGTCTTTCTCTAAATGGTTCCTCAAGCAATAGTTTATTGAACTGGACCTCTTGCATGACTGAAGTGACACCAATACACACATCAATTCCATTCCCAGAGTATGATTATTACGAATATATTCAAAAGGACTTTGAAACGAGGCAGCAGAGACCTGAACACATAAAATATATCTAGTAAAAAGCAGAGGACTAAAATATTCCCTTTTGGAATTAAATATTCTACATAGGATTTGGAATATATGCCAGACTATTATGGAGGAAAATACAACAAAAAACAGCTATTTGCTCTCCTCCTGACCACCACCACCACGAAACGTTATCAAGCAAATTTCTGATGAAATGTATGTAGTTCAACTGTATGCATCTGAGAACTGAAAACTAACTTCTGATTTTTAACAGTGCTTGTTCCCATTTTACATTTGCATTGGAATTTTCACACAGACAATGGCCATGTTACAAGAGCAGCTTGTATGGCAGTGTGCGGATTCCAAAACATTAGAGGTATTCACACAACCTCCTCCCAGTACCAAGAGGTTTGAGGATGAACTGACCCTAATTCCATCTAAATAATGTTAAATACACACCCACTCTCGTGAGACCTCACCTGGAGTACTACATCCAGTTCTGGAGCCCCTATTAAAAAAGGATATGGAAGTGCTGGAACATGTCCAGAGAAGGGCCACGAGGATTATCAGAGGGCTGGAGCACCTCTCCTATGAGGACAGACTGAAAGAGTTGGGGCTGTTCAGTCTGAAAAAGAGAAGGCTCCAAGGAGACCTTATTGTGGCCTTCCAGTATCTGAAGGGGGCTACAAGAAAGCTGGGGAGGGACTTTTTAGGCTGTTGGGCAGTGACAGGACTAGAGGGAATGGATTAAAACCAGAGATAGGTCAATTCAGGTTAGACATTAGGAAGAATTTCTTAACCATGAGGGTGGTGAGACACTGGAACAGGTTGCCCAGAGAGGTGGTGGAAGCCCCATCCTTGGAAGTTTTTAAGGCCAGGCTGGATGGGGCTCTGAGCAACCTGCTCTAGTGGGAGGTGTCCCTGCCCATGTCAGGGGGGTTGGAACCAGATGATCTTTAAGTTCCCTTCAAAACCTGACCATTTTAAAAACAAACCTTCATTTGGAAACCTGAAGGGCTTACAAAATCCTGGCTCCAACCCTCGCAGTGAAAATGAAGGGATTACTCCCAAGCCTGCAGTTGATAGCGTAGTGTTCAGAAGTGTATAGCAGTGCCTTCTGTAAACCCACCTCTGCGTTGGGTTGGCAGTTCGATCAATGCGTGTCCCAAGTGACATGATGTCACTTTAACCTAGAGAGAAATCCCAGCCCTTTGAATGCAGAATTCAAGCTTGCTGCTGTCCTAATGCAGTGATTAATGCTGCGAGCTACACCCGGCCCAGCCTTCCTAATCTCCAGGCTTTCTAATTTATAGCAGAGATGGATAGGCTATCAGTGGGGAATTATGAGGATTACTAGCTGTTTATCTCTCCTTTGCAGAGACACTTTGCTGCTTATGGAATTACCATAAACCCTCTGGCTACTTCTATACTTACCCAGAAGTCCAGCTACCTAAATGTTTTGGTAGCCAAAATATTAGGAACCATTGGAGTCAATGGATGTATTTTTTTATATATGCCTTTTTTTTTTTTCTCCTGTAAAATGATTTGAACATACTGTCAAGACTTGTCATGTTACTTCAGTGGTAATTTGTCTGCAGGTTATCTTGCGTCCCCTTGGAATCCAGTGCTGTGATCTTGTCTACACTAATTAGAATTCAGCATTAAGGCCGGGAGGTTGCCCTGGAGCATCACCACAGGTGAACCCATTAAACATGTCTGCTGAGCCCTGACTGCACTCGCTGCCAGTTATGTAACCCACTTCAAAAGATTTCCAGTCTTTATGGCCACCAGGAATGTGACTGACTTTCCTACTCTCTGAAAATTAAGGGTTTCCTCGATGCCTCTATGGGAAGTCCTTATGCTGTGGAGCGCACGTTTTTCATTCTGGGGTGAAACTATTCAAAGAGTTGGAGGGAAAATGCATGTTATTTGGTTTAGTTTCACAAAGAAAAGAAAGGGATCTCATAACATTTATTATTCTACTGAATTTTCAAAATCACAGTATCACAGCATGGTAGGGGTTGCAAGGGACTTCCAAAGATCATTGAGTCCAACCCCCCTGCCAGAGCGGGACCAAAACTAAAGCAGATCACCCAGAAATGCATCCAGACAAGTCTTGAAAGTCTCCAGAGAAGGAGACTCCACAACCCCTCTGGGGAGTCTGTTCCAGTGCTCCATAACCCTCACAGTAAAGAAGTTCTTCCTCATGTTGAGGAGGAACTTCCCATGCTCGAGCTTGAATCCATTGCCCCTCGTCCTATCACAGGGCACAAGTGAAAAGCAGTTGTCCTGCCTTGTTGACACTCAGCCCTCATGTATTTATAGACATTCATTAGATCCTCTCTCAGTCTTCTCCCCTCCAGACTAAAAAGCCCCAGGTGACAGCCTTTCCTGGTAAGGTAGCTCTTCCAGCCCCTTCATCATCCTCGTAGAATCTAATCTAAAATCTAATAATTTCAATCTTTTAATCTAATCTTTTAAAAACCTAACCTAAAACCTAACAGAACAACTTCACTCATTTCAAAGGAAATTTAAGAATGATAACCATCAGTAAGATAAATGTTATCCCTTGTACACTGTATTTTTAATAATTACAAGTGTCCTCCAATGACACCATTTAAACACGGGCTGCATTTATGGCCAAGATCCCTATAACCAGGGTATCTTTGTAGCCACAATGTAATTAAGTGACCATTTGATCACTGACTGATTTGTACATATTTCATACATCTTGGATAAAAATTTTAGCTACCTTTTATATAAGCAAGTTCTTACTCAACTCCTGATCATTTGCCATTGAGCTAAAACTTTGTCTTTACTACTTACCCAGCCTGCTAAATGGGAGACATTAAGAACAGGCAATTTAAAAGTTCTGAGTCTCTAATTCAATGCTTCAGAAGAGGTACATGCATATTTATAAACATAATAAAAGTATGTACAACACAAAGATACTTCCACCCTCAAAGTCACAACAGAGCATCTTTGACTGTCATTGTACAGTCATTTGTATTTCTCTGTGATTTATACTCAAAGACTGTGACAAAAGAAAATCATTAAAACTTAATAGCTGGTTAAAATAAGAACTTCCTTTATTCTCTGAATTCTATACATCCACTTCTTTCTTTTACCTACACATGACTTTGGAAAGACTTGATTTTTTAAGACTTTAAAAACTCCAACCAAACCCAAACTGCTTCATGCCTGAATTCCCTTCAGTGCATCGTAAGACGTCTCAGCAGATAAAACACAACGGTGTAGTCAGCCAGGTTCTTCCTTCAAGGTATCACATCTTGTAAGAACAAGTGAAGATACAATTACCAAAGGGAAGAATCCCACCTAGGAACCCGATAATCCACCAGCCCAGTCTCAGCTCTCATTTGTGCAACCCCATCGTGCCAACTTCCGTGGTTTGATCCCCTCATTTAATCTCTGGTCAGCGCCTCAGTGAGTATAAACCCAGCAGAGATTCATTCCTACTTTCTCAGGTTTTTAGTTCTTCCTCAGCCATCTTCTGCAGCACAGAACCTCAATTGCCCTCTAGGAACATCTGGGCTTGCCTTACCTAATAAATTCCCTACCATCACAGTGGCTTTGCATGCTGAAGATATTTTGATCTCTCCTCTTCCCTGAACCCCAAGGAAATGTGGAAAAGGAAATTTCTCTGTGGAAAGGAAACTATTTTAGCTGAATAAAGTAATTTGGTTGAAGAGACGGGTAGCTACATGGAATGTAACAACATACAGAGGCAGGAGATCATACTGATAACCCAGTCCAGCCTCACACCAATGAGAGTGGTGAGACCCTGTCCCGGGTTACCAGGTGGTAGAAGGTGGTAGAAGCCTCGTCCCTGGCACCATCCCAGGTGAGGTTGGATGGGGCTCTGAGAGACCTGCTCTAGTTGCAGATGTCCCTGTGCAGTGTGAGGGGGTTGGACCAGATGGATGACCTTTAAAGGTCTCTTCCAACCCCAACCAGTCTATGATTCCATGAAAGCCTGCTAACAAAAGGGGTACCACGAATGAGTCCATCCTCTGTTTCACTGAGACACACTAAGTCCATGCCTCAGTGTGCTGTCACATCCTATTAGCAGGATGAAATCACCTTCTTTTCTTCTGACCTGGGTTGGTTTTCTTTTCTGGCAGGGCATGCTAAAAACGTACCAGGTTGTTGGGATTTGTCGAGGCAGATTTGGCTAGATGCAGAGAGGCAGAATTGGGAACTTTTCCAATAGGTTCTCAAAATCCAATAGCACATTTACATAAGATGTGAGGCTTTTACTTTAAAAATGGATCATCTAAATACGTACGTGTTAATGGATGAAACACAGATCAGTCATGATAGCAACACAGTTCACACATTTCTCGAGAGTCCATCACCCTGAGCCCTCTGAAACAGTTCTTGTCAGTTCTGATAGACATATCCCAACATGCATTTCTTATATTCCCCTGCTGACTGCTCCACACCAGGCTGTATTCCAGGGACACAAGGTCTTCACGAGTGGACAGTGAAGAGACAGGTGTAAAGCTGGCTACTCAAGGTTTTAGTCCACGTAATTTTTTGGTGTTTATTTTATTAGCTTTGCAGTATGTATTCTTTCAATTGTAAAATGCAGAGGTTTCTTATCTCTTCTTGAATGAAAAAAAAATGTTAAATTACACGGCTTTTTAAGAAATATGACTTCTAAAAACATAATACGGATACTAAATCATATTCCAGTGAAACACCCTATGGAGTATCTTTCATTTTAGAGGAAATCTTAGGTATGCTTCCCAGCACTGCACTGGGAGACAGGGTGAATTCTACCCCAGTGCACTGATTTTATTCACATGGGGAATACTAACACAGACCAAGTGTTTACTGCAGTTGAGCATGTCAGTATTGTTTGCATTTTATGCAGCTTCCTTTTTACCTGTGAAAACCTGGCAGCGTTAAGTTCTTGCTAGGATATGTCTGCAAGGAGTAACTTCTAGTTACAGATGGACAAATGGTCAGGAGGAGGCCTGTGAAGTATAAATGTGAAGTATAAATTTCTCATAAATCAACTCCTTCATATCATTCTGTATTTAGGACATCAGCTCTGCTGATGGGCCAGTTCTGCTACTAACCTGTGTATCAGCCACAGAATCACAGAACCATTTGGGTTGGAAGAGACCTTTAAGATCATGGAGTCCAACCATTAACCCAGCACTGCCAAGTTGACCATGAAGCGATGCAAAGTTTTGTTTTGGCACTGGTTTATGGACTTCCTCAAAGCAAAATTGCACTGCAGAGAGATGAACTCACTTGTGCTCCCAGTCAGGTGGAATGTACAACACAAATCTCCAATCTCTGCAGTGTTAAGAAGGCTTCAAGTGCAGTTTAAAGGGATGACGCACACTGCTCACCTACAACGGTGGTACTACCTTTACACCGCTAGAGTTGGAAGCCTACTGCAAATAAGAAGGCAATCTTTAAAAGGGTAAATTATTTCCCTTAGAAAGTGCTAGAAATTACTTATTTTGATGCCTTAGAGAATGAAGGAATATTAGAAAATATTTGATTTTTATCCTTTGCTACACAATAATTCCTACTGTCATTACTATTGCTCGAAATACAAGCAGATACTCCAAGTTCATGCTCTTCATCCAAAGGGAAGCTTTCTGTTCAGCAATGAAGAGCCACTACTTTTGTCTTCACTGTAATCAATCATTGCAAAGTAACTCCCCCTGTATTTTCAAAACCTTATAAAATTAAAACAAATGTCCTTGAAAAAGAGAACTGAAGAGGAAGGTGTGGCTGGGTGACAAAGCAGGGGCCCTGTTCTGGCAGGTGTACAAGCTCCTGTTGTTCTCCAATACGTTCACAAGCTCCATTCCATTATGAAAAGTGACGGCCACTGCTAATTTTTTCTCATTATTTGCACAAGATGGGAAATGAGGCACTGTCAATATGAAAGGAATCCAAAGAGACACCTTCCTATTATCTTGCTGGCCTGTGTCACAACACTGTCCATTTTATTTATTACTTCACTGAGCTCGGCTTCCCAAAACAAGCAAGCTGATAGAATTAGCACCAAGCAGTTGCCAACAGGATGATAAATATTATTACGAACTAGTGCTTCTCATAAAACAGAGACATAAAACAGATTGCCTTTGACGTGAGCTGCAAAATCCCCTCCTCAGCCGAGATGCTTGAAAAACATCACCTGGCTCTGACGACGAAATTCATGCACTGATCCTTCCCAGCTGAGGCCACCACATGGCTCTTCTTACCTTCAGAATACCAACAAATGTTGGCAGTGGTGATGTATTTCCACAAGTGTCTGCACTCTGTTAACGCAGCCACATCCTCTTCATTCACTTCACTTACTTCTTTCAACTGCTTTTTCCTCCCCTCCTGCAACACCCACAGTCCCTCCTCCTCCCCACACCTCCTACCCTAACTTCATTACTTAAAACTTTATGAACAGAAAACAGGCAAAGAAAAGTTTTGTACTTGGAATAAAAGATTCACTGGTGTATTGATACAGAGTATCACAGACTTCTGATAAGAAGGAGGGGAGTTATATTTCCCACTCACAAACCTTCAGACCTTACAGATCAAATTCATAGAATTAATTTGGGTTGGAAGAGACCTTTCAGATCATCAAGTCCAACCATTAACCCAGCACTGCCAGGGCACCACTAACCCATGTCCCTCAGCACCACATCTACATGTGGGGCTTGGAAACCCCTCCAGGCAGGGATCATGGGGACCCCACCACTGCCCTGGGCAGCCTGCAACAGGCCTTGACAGCCCTCAAGGGGAACAAACTGTTCCTCAGCTCCAACCTAAACCTCCCCTGGGGCAACTTCAGGCCGGTTCCTCTTGTCCTGTCACTTGTTCCTTGGGAGAAGAGACTGAACCCCCTGGCTCCAACCTCCTGTGAGGGAGCTGTCGAGAGCCAGATCTCCCCTCAGCCTTCTTTGCTCCAGGCTGGACAACCTCAGGTCCCTCAGCTGCTCCTCACCACACTTGTGCTCAAGACTCTTCCCCAGCTCTGTTGCCCTTCTCTGGCCACACTCCAGCCCCTCAATGTCCTTCTGGGAGTGAGGGGCCCAAAACTGACCCCAGGATTCAAGGGGTGGCCTCCCCAGTGCCCAGTCCAGGGGGACAATCCCTGCTCTAGTCCTGCTGGCCACACTATTGCTGATACAAGCCAGGATAAAGCAAAGACTGAAAATGTAAATCTAAAAGACAAGTCTGTCTAGCAAAGAGTGACATGATGATTAAGGAAGAAAATATCGTAAAAAATATTCCATTGCTTGCTAGAAGATATTCAGGACAGCCAGGTTAAATGAGGTATAAACTGTAATCAAAATCGCAACCATCAAGCTGGAAAGACTGGCAAAGAAAAAGAAGATGGGAGTGCTCTTCTGGGGTGAGGATAATGCATGCTGAATGCAGCAGCAGTGAGAAGACTAAAACCTATCTAATGCAGATTATATAATGCTGTATAGTCAATCATAAAAGAGAGCTTTCTTAAAGCTGGAAGCATTAGTGTCCAGGGCACAAGCTGCTGAAGCAGAAGAACAAGTCCTTTGTTCCTCACAGGAGCTGCTCCGTGGGATCTGCTGTGGTACCAGCTCCTGGTGCCATTTGTAAACTGAGATGAGTAAGAGACTTGACAGGGAATGGAAAAGGTTCCTGCAAGAATAAGTCTAGAAAGCATTTATTTTCTTGAGTTCTCAGATACACTTGATATTTAGACTAGATAGAAGGGAGAGAGTTTTAACGCTGAGGGTGGTGAGAGCCTGTCCCAGGCTGCCCAGAGAGGTGGTCGCTGCCCCATCCCTGGCACCATTGCAGGTGAGGTTGGCCGGGGCTCTGAGCACCCTGCTCTAGTTGCAGATGGCCCTGCTCCCTGCAGGGGTGTTGGTCAAGATGAACTTGGAAGGTCCCTTCCCACCCAAACCAGTCTGGGATTTGATGATACTGTTCACCAAGGTCATAAAGGTGGAAAAGTTAAACAAACACACCCTCCCAAGGGGCTGCGCAGCTTTATCTTCATGTTAAATCAAAATTTTTGTGCCATAACTAAGCTGATTCCTTTACAGTGGAGTTTTGTCTCAGAACTATTTTTATCAATCAAAAAAAAAGCAATGAATTAGCCTTGGAAGGATAAATTATTAGATTTTTCCTTACGATACTTCCAATTGAGTATGACACTTGGCAAGAACGTCAGCTACTGATGAAGCTCATGTTGACTTCACATTCAGCACTTAGAAATCCCCCAGCATGGAGTCATATTTCTCTTATTGTCAGAGAATTTATAAAATGAGAATGTCTGTCAAATGTTCCTGCTTTTCTTTGTGAAACCTGCTTAAATTTGATTCTTTTATGTATACAAGTTGAACCAACAGAAGGCATCGTGTATTTTTGTTTCTTCTCTCTGTAAGACCTGACTAAAAGCAATAGTATAAAGTATGCAAAAGACACATTGCCAGGGAAGATGCAGGTAGCACAGGGACACGCTGTGGGCTTCTCTTCTATTCATGTTTCTGCATAACTTGATTTATCCATTAGCAGATAAATAGGAGCTGTTAATACTCAAGAGACACTTGCTCAGGAAGCTCGAGTGGCCTAAATTGTTCTGGGTCACTAATGGAGAAACTATGCTACAGCTCCTCCTCTTACCTAGCAGCCTACAGCTGATGCCTCCTTGGGACTCCTGAGGCTGCTCTACACCACTCTAGCGCAAAACCCTCTTGAATTATCCAATAATTAGGAATTAACTCTGGTCAGGAGGGGGAAAAAAAATTGAACATAAAGTAGGGACAACGAAATGGCCCCTCTTCTCCTCCCTCTTGTGCTCCTGGGGCTGTAGAATCACATCTGGGACTTGTGCGTTGTGCCAAATGACCACATAACCACAGGAAGGGCACAAAGGAGCCCTTGTGATCCTCTAAGGTGTCACCTGGGATTTGGTTGATGTTTGGTAGCTGAGAGAAACAAAATCACTAATTTGGATTGTATTTATCATCATGTTGTCTACTCAGAACTTTAATGGTTAAAAAAAAAAGGCTAATCTGGAAGACTCACAAGGGAAAACTTCTTTGGTGTGAAGGTGTCAGAGCCTGTGCCAGGCTGCCCAGAGAGGTTGTGGAGTCTCTTCTGGAGAGATTCCAAACCCAGCTGGATACTGCGATGCTGGGCCCCCTGCTCTGGGTGACCCTGCTGGATGGAGCAGGGGGGTGGCACCAGATCATCTCCAGAAGGCCCTTCCAACCCCCACCATGCTGGGGTTCTGTGATTCCTCCTATATAATTCCACAGAGCCTCACAGTCTCCACCTGCCACAAAGGTGTCCATGAATCAGCATCAAGATTTCAGTGGCAGAGGATGATAAACGTTTGTACCGACATTCAGGTGGGTGCTGTGCACCTTTGGTACGTGAACAGACTAGGGGGAAAAGAAAACAGAGTTTTTGGTCCTAAAGACTTCCTATTTCTCCAAATTCCTCTATAGTTTACATGGGAAGATTTTACCATATGCTCAATTTACAGAAAGCTGATTTAGAAACTGCCAGCTTTACAGGAAGTTTGGCAGAACTCTACGACTAAAAAAAAAATACTTATGATCTGGGGCTTTAAACTGCTCTTCCACAGACTCAGTTATGCAAGAAGTGCAAAATTATTTCTGGCTGACATAGACAATGACTTCAATGCAGCAGCCACCTTTTCATTAATGACAAACTGCCCAACTTTCCTACGTCTGTTTTGCGCTGGTATTGCTGAAAGCACAAAAGCAAACCAGCTGTCACTCAAGCCTGTTGGTGTTTATGGTTAAGAACAGGCTGAGTGTGCAATGTACAGCTGCATAAGATCAGAAAAAAGCCCCTAATTCTGTTAGACATGGTAAGTACGAACTTCCCGTAATGATTCTGGAGGATGGATTTACGGTGTCATCATCAGTCTGGGCATTTTATGCTTTCTCCTTCTACATTTTCCTCTGGGTGCTTTTTCTTCTGTGAGATTAATTTGTTTAGCATTGCTAATTTCTAGTGACCATTATATTAAAATATGCTCAAAGCTAGGAAAATGGGGAGAAATAATCTGAGATTAACTGCAACAGATGCTCAAATGCACTTCAGTTTTCCAGAACTGTGCAATCTGACAGAGCAGAGAAGCACTCTAATGTATAGAGGAGGAGTTACAAGTGTGCACATTATCTATAAATATCTGAGGCACCCCAATCACAATTAGTATTATTATTTATGGAGATTAAGTTGTCATGGTGTGTGGGAATAAATCTGTAAAATATACAAAAATACAGAGGTAGTCCAGGCAGTCTGGATTTAAATTTTAAATATCATGTCTCTGGATCTTGCTACTTATGTTCACTGCTTTCCTACTGTACTTCAAGGGGCCTGCCAGAAACACGGGAGGGACTTCTGAGCAGGGCCTGTTGGGATAAGACAAGGGATGATGATTTTAAACTAAAAGAGGGAGATTTAGACTGGAGAGAAGGAAGACATTTTTGACACTGAGGGTGGTGAGAGCCTGTCCCAGGTTGCCCAGAGAGGTGGTGGCTGCCCCATCCCTGGCACCATTGCAGGTGAGGTTGGCCGGGGCTCTGAGCAACTTGCTCTAGTTGCAGATGTCCCTGCTCCCTGTAGAGGGGTTGGACTAGATGAGCTTTAAAGGTCCCTTCCCATCCAAAGCGTTCCATGATTCTATGGTTACTTGCTCAAAGACATCACTCCAATCAGCAAAGGTGGTCCCAGTGGAAACACTCATTACACAGTTTTATTGGGGATGCCGACTGTAATATCCAGCAGTGCCTGGGTCAGCAAGACCACTGAAACTGAGTCAACGTCAAAACCAAATTGTAAACTGTGGTACATTTAACCCAGCGAGCTCCCCTGTGGATAATACAGACACGAATTAAATGATGTAACAGTCAAAAGCCGTTCAAAAGTTTTTATCCAGTAAGAATATGCTATAGCTCTCAGACAGTTTTGTGTAAAAAAATTATTGCTAACAACAAAGCAAAAATGTCCTACTTCTTTTAGCAGCAAATAGAAAAGAACAGAAGAATGCAAAGGGAACAGTAAATGTTTACTATACAATTAATTTCAGAGATGAAACAGAATTCTCACTGTCTGTCAGCAAAATCATATTGCAAACAGTTACTAAAAGTACACTAATTTTCCTTTTTTTGTTTCCTCTCATATAGACAGAAGAATTTAAAGCTGCCAACCTGCGGACAAGCAGACAAGTCTCATGTGATCTTGAAGAGAACTTCAAGTCCTTTGGGGTTCAGTTATAGTAGACATTAACACCACAAAGAAGCATCTTTCATTTTCATGTTATGACCCACAAGTCCAGATTTTGATTATCCTCATTTGTCCAGCCTAACACAGCCTCTCTGTTTTACTTAATTATACTCACACTGAGAATGACATAGCTACAGACAAGACTACCAACATTTCTGATAGAAATCACCATGGCACAAATGACACAGTTGGATGAAAATATGCAAGTTACAGCAGAAAACAAAATGCTTGCTTCTGACACTTAAAGAGAAAGGTGGTTGGAGAAAAGCCAATCGATAAGTGAAGAACTTATGAGATTATGAATTATTTTAGTCCAGGTGGGATTGCTTTTTCCTTTTTCACAATTTTAATAATGCCAAAAAAGCTAAATAAATCCTGAAGTAATGAAAAAAACCACACCGGTTTCTTAAGTTTTTCTTTTTCAAAGGGAAAAACACAGTTAAACTAATTTACAATGTGTAAATTTAAACACACTGTACTTAAAATTTATTTAAACATGCACTAATAGGGCAGTAAATGTGCTTTTGTTGGAGCCAGACCCTAAGCAATGTCACTGCAGAATCCAGTGGAGTAGAAAACAGCTGAAATTATTAAAATTCATAAATTTATGTCACATAATAATTCCCCGTAAATTATACATGTGCACTACCATTATACATTTTGTGTTTAACTAATGTGTTCTTGAGCTACAAGAAAATGTGATTCATAAAATACCATTTTCAACCACCTCACAAACACCACTAAAAAAGCATTCAGCCTGAACTCTGCAGAGTTCAAGGCATCCACAACGTATCATTTTGGGGACAAAATACTTTCTGCTGATGTGAAAAGATGGCAATAGGCACTTCTGATGCTCCTATTTCCTCTGAAGAATAAAATATGTAGTCATCAGAAAAAAAGAAAATTATTTTCCACCACCTTTTATCACGTAGAGGATGGAGTTATTTATAAGGATTATCATTAATATTCACTAAGAACAATTTATAAGGATTATCATTAATATTCACTAAGAACAATTTTTTCCCCTCCTCTGGTTTTCATCATTCCATTGCATTCCAGGGAACCATCCTCTTTCCTCCCACAAACTCTGTTCCCACCTTATGGTTGCAAAACCACAGAGAGATGCTGAAAACCAGGAGAAACAAACAACCCTGAGAATGAACAAACACTCAACAATGATACCCTATATCAAAAGCTCACTCAGGAAAAATGTAAAGGGATAAACTGGTCACAGTTTATGGTGCTGCACAACAACAGAAATTAAGTAATAGGAGTTATTAGCAGCTAAGTTCACACAAATTCAGCTTGCAAATAACAGGAAGATGTTTTTAAGAGTAGGGACAATTTACCAAGTATTGTCCATAGCTCTTCTGTTCATGAATATATTAAAAATACAGGATATAAATTTCTCAAGTTGACATGCTCATCTAAAATCAAAACCTCAGCTACTGCAAACCATCCAGGTCAGCCCCCCAGTATTACTGAGCTTTTTTATTGTAAGCTGTCCAAATATTTTTAAAATTCATTTCAAACTGTAAGAATTATATTAGGTTATATTACAGTATCAGAATTTTTAATGATACATTGCAACTAAATGGACTGAAAATTGTTCACAGCTCTGAGTCATCTTCATTTCTGAACTATATGTAATGCCTCATAAAACACATGAAACTACTGCAACCAGTTAAGTAAATACTAGAGAGACATAAAAGCAAAACAGAGGTTTGTTGACAAAATTTAGGTGCTTAGAACTGCTCAGAATGTTTCAATGACTTGGTATTTTAAACACTTAGGCTTTTAAGTAGAAAATAATTCTTGAGTGATGTATTTTGGGTTGAATTATGTATGTCAACGTATTTCAAAGAAGAGAGGCCAACCTGATTTACTTTCTGAATCATAGAGTGCTTTGGGTGGGAAGGGACCTTCCAAGGTCATCTAGGCCAACCCCCTGCAGTGAGCAGGGCCATCTGCAACTAGAGCAGGATGCTCAGAGCCCCAGCCAACCTCACCTGCAATGGTGCCAGGGATGGGGCAGCCACCACCTCTCTGGGCAACCTGGGACAGGCTCTCACCACCCTCAGCATCAACAATTTCTTGTTCTCTCCATTTTAAATCTCCCTCTTTTACTTTAAAACCATCACCCCTTGTCCTGTCCCAACAGGCCCTGCTCAAAAGATCAGACCTATCTGTCCTTTCTTTACCCTACCTGTCCACAAGAGCTCCTTGGTGGAAATGAAACCACCCAATTCCAGTTTGCCTTCCAGCCTTGACATTTTTTGTACTCAGTTTTGTACTTGGTTTTTGGTAGCGTTGGGCACACCTTCCTCTCAGAAAACTCCAGCGTGTTTCAGAACAGTCAGAGCTCTACTCACAAAGTACACTCAAGATTCACATTTCTTTCATAGAATATTAGAATCATAGAATTGTCAGGGTTGGAAGGGACCTTAAAGATCATCTGGTTCCAACCCCCCTGGCATGGGCAGGGGCACCTCCCACTAGAGCAGGTTGCTCAGGGCCCCATCCAGCCTGGTCTTAAAAACTTCCAAGGATGGGGCTTCCACCACCTCTCTGGGCAACCTGTTCCAGTGTCTCACCACCATCATGGTGAAGAAATTCTTCCTAATGTCTAACCTGAATTGACTTATCCCTAGTTTTAATGCATTCCCTCTAGTCCTGTCACTGCCTGACAGCCTAAAAAGTCCCTCCCCAGCTTTCTTGTAGCCCCCTGCAGATACTGCAAGGCCACAATAAGGTCTCCTTGGAGCCTTCTCTTCTCCAGGCTGAACAACCCCAACTCTCTCAGTCTGTCCTCATAGGAGAGGTGCTCCAGCCCTCTGATAATCCTGGTGGCCCTTCTCTGGACATGTTACAGCACATCCATATCCTTCTTTAATAGGGGCTCCAGAACTGGATGTAGTACTCCAGGTGAGGTCTTTCTCTGCCTGTGAAGAGAGCTTATCCAATGAAAACAGCTCTGATTATGATTGTTAGTTAAACAAGGTAAAGCTTCCACCAGAGGTCAGTCTCAGAAGAGAGGCTGTTTAGAATAAATGAATAAAAAGGGTGGAATAAATTAATAAAAAGGGAGAAAATGTCCACTTCAGTACTACTGAACATCGCCCAGAGATGTTAATCTCCTTTCAATTACTATTAGCTCATTAGATTCTCTCCGGTTCCAGTGCTGATCTACCTGGATACATCTTGGTTCATTAATACAGGTGACTTCAAATTGGAATTACCAAAAAGGTGCTGAATGCAAGAGCAGTAACTGTGAAAAATTAACCTGCCATAGTTTATTAACTACCTTTAACAGAGACAATGCCAGCATAATATTGCATTTTTATTATTTTAGCTAACTGTACATTACAACCTGTATGGATACACTGTCTAATTTTGCCCCAGATACAAGCCTTACGCACTCGCCAGAGATGTCAGCATCTAAAAAAGTTCAGTTTAACTTCATTGTGGCTATGCTGAAAAATTGAGTTCCTACCTGAAACAACTACCCTATGCATCTAGAAAAATGTCATTTCCAGGTAGTGAGCATATTAGTTGCAAATGCTAAAATAAAAGAGTTCAAAGTGATAATATTGCTGATAACAGGAGTTAAAAAAGGACACAGATCATTATCCTTTTCTCACTCTTCCTGAAATCAGGTAGCAGCCAATCTGTTTGAGCAAAAAGCAGCCCCTGTCTTGTGGCAAAAATAATCTCCCCCCTTGAAAAAACAGTAAATTGTAGCTAACACCAAAAAAAAAAAAAAAAAAACCCAAAAACCAAACACAACCAAAAAACCAGAAAACAGGCAGGGAGTGGGAAAAGAGAATTTTCTTTGTAATTCTCATCATTCATAATCAACTTTGTGACAGACAGTACATAGACCAAACATGAAAAAAGAGGAAGGAAAGACTGTTTCATCTCTATTGTAATTTTGTCAGGAGTAGAGTGAGTCCAGAAACACCACCTTTCTACCTTTGCAAACTGCTTTTCTGGATGGACCACCCAAATAAGCTTACCCTAGAGAACGACAACCCTAATCAGATTTAAATCCTAACTGTTGATATTCTGAGATTGCTTAGAGAACTCTATTCTGTAGCACATTTTCACAGTAAGAAAAAACAAACAAACAAAAAAAAAACTTTAAAAAGGATGAAAAAAAAAGGAAAGAAAAGGGAAAGGGAAAGAGAAAAGTAGAGAAAAATAGAAAGAGAGAGAGAAAGAGAGAGAGAAAGAGAGAGAGAAAGAGAGAAAAAGAGAGAGAGAGAGAAAGAGAGAAAGAGAGAGAGAAAGAGAGAGAGAGAAAGAGTAAACCACTGTGTATTGAGCATTACTCTCTTTACTAAGTCATTCACTGGGGTCCTCTGGACTGAAGTTCTCTAAGCTCAAAGAAAATCTCATCCTAGGAAAAAACATCTATCATTTCCTACCCATGTAGTGCAAAATGGACTATCAAGCCTCTTAGTTTAGAAGGTAAGAAAGGTTTAGTTTGTTTGACTTTTTAGCAGTTAACTGTTGCACTAAATCTGCCTAGGAAAGAGCCATGCCATTTGCAATGGATACAGGTAATGAATCACATAATATTCCATCAGCATGGTAGAATCACTAAATAATTTAATTCAAGCTTTCCAAACCCCATTAGCATATCCAACTCTGCCAACCTTATTTTATAGCAACCCTTTTGTCACATAATGCCCTGAAATCCCTCGTACCCCTTGCTCACACACCTCCATGCCTATTCTGTCCAACCACCATTCTTTTGGTCATGCAAGATTTTTTTGTACTCCAAATGTTACTTCAGGATTAAAACTAGGAATTGCTATCATTTTAACATTCCAGTATTTAAATTATTTCTTATATTTTCATTGTTATGCCCTGATCACTGAGTCAAAGGTAGGATTAATTCCAGAGATGATCTATCACGTTACAAATGCTATTTTTTTCACATGCAGCAAGAATAAATATCATCTGTTTACTACCTTTCAAGACACCACCACTCTTAAAGACAACATTGGTGGCTGACTTTGCTGACCTAGTTTTCTTCCAAAATTTCAGAACCATCAGAAATATTTAATGATTTGATTTAAAGTGCTGAAATGGAAGCACACCAAAAGTACATTAAAAAAGCCCTTTTTTCCCCAAGAATTAACAGCTGTCAGAGGGCTCCATTTTGAAACAGGGGACCTCATGTCCATTTCCACTTGCAAGTTTGCAAGGAAACACTGTAAAAGGAAAGTGTCTTATTTCTGAAGAGGCATGAAAGCACCACATCCTTTTGTGACTAAGATTTGCCTGCAGTGAGAATCCACTATGGAACCTCCATAGCCTTCTTACTTCAAAAGCTCCTATGCAAACTACTGGCAGCAATTTAGAGAGAGAGGAAAGATAATTCTGAGACTGATTTAACTGTAAGAGCACACGCGGGCACGGGCACACACACACACATACATACACAAAGAAAAAAGCTTTGCCATCCCATTTCCAACCATATGCTGCCAGCTGCACTTTCCCAGGTACATTCTATGGAAATATCAGCTAAGATACTAAAAAACACCTTCAGCCTCAGCCCAAGGGAAGAAACCACAGTCTAAATATTCTGTCTAGGATACTTTGCCTGGTGAAACTTGATGCAAACACCAACAAAAAATAGTATTTATCTACAAACATCAAACTTTTTGAATAGGAATTCAAAAACCACACTCATAAGACCACTCTCATTTGGGTGATATCTCCTCTAGGCAGTGAAGTTATGGCTGGCCAGAGTCACGCTACCCTTGGGGGAAAAAAAAACCAACCCACACTAAAAGTAACTCCCCCCAAACTAACACCAATTTCTTTTTAAACACACAAATCTCTGCTTGAGGTTATTTTTTATGAAAACGAGATAGATAGGATTCAAAGGTAATGTGTTTGTAAATATCTGAGAAACGTTGGCAACGTTTCTATTGAACGTTTCAAGCAAATGTCAAAATTCACGAGAGGAAAGAAAAAAAAAAAAATCAAACAGTAGGCAAAAGATCCAGCAGAACAACAAACAGAAAATAAGCACATATATATTTATATTATAGATATATTTATGTTCACATAATCAAAACCTCCAGCTAAAACTAATGATTGTGTAAAACTAAACACTTGAAAACTAGAAATAATTAAATGCATCACCCTAATTCACAAGACGGGATGAAAACATCAAGAAAGAATTCCTCTATTTATGAAACTATTTATAAACATGTGAAATGTCTTCTGTGTGCGTGCATTCTCCAGAACCACTTCACTGAGGAGTACATGTATAAGGTTTCTGCTATTGACAACGTATTTGCCCCGTTGAAGGTTCAGTCAGAGCAAGCTTCAGAGGTGGTAGCTTGAAATAATGGCAAAGAACTAAAAAAAAAAAAAAAAAGTCTTGAGGGCACAGGAGTTGGATATTAAAACAGGTAAATGAAATACATCTGGTTATAAAGTTTTAGTGCTCACCAATTTTACACAACTTGCTTTACTTACTCCTAAAGGGAAAAAATTGAAACACATTAACTAATAGAGCTGTTGTAATCAAATGTTTATGGACTATCGTGGCACACTGCTCATAAAGTACCGTAAGACAGCATTACAACAGTTAAAAGACTGTCAACAGTGTGAAAAAGCTTGAGAATAATTTTTGGACATGGCTACTGGCACCAAAAACCTCATACTGACATTAGCACCAACTGATCGGTATTTTCCTGAATGTATGACAGAAAACAGTTAATTTCTGCAGACATATTTAAAGATTTTGACGCAATTAAGGAAAGTCTCTTTGGTAGTTATAGGATACATGTCCTGGCCACACTCCACTAGGATTGTGTCTTTTCTAAGATGTAGGAAAAGAACTGCAGTATCTGCAACTCCCTGACAGGAAGCTGGAGCCAGGTGGGGTCGGGCTGCTCCCAAGGAGCAAGGGATGGGACAAAAGGAACCGGACTCAAGTTGCCCCAGAGGAGGTTTAGGTTGGAGCTGAGGAACAATTTCTTCCCCTCCAGGGTTGTCCAGGGCTGTCCCAGGCTGCCCGAGCAGTGGTGGAGTCCCCATGATCCCTGGGGGCGTTTCAAAGCCATGGAGATGTGGTGCTGAGGGACATGGGTTAGTGGTGCCCTTGCAGTGCCGGGGGAATGGTTGGACTCCATGATCTGAAAGGTCTCTCCCAACCAAAACCATCTGATGATTACGAGCAAACTCTAAATTGTCTGTGGCTGTTCTTGAAGGAACACAAACGTTACCATCCTATCTCCCCTTGCTGCACATGGCAGACTTTATTAGTAAGGAAGTCACCAGCTCAGCAGTATGTGGCCTCTGGTACATACAGGAGTGACCAAATCTCAGATGCTCACATCCACCTTTCTACTCAAGCATGCAGCTGGCTCACACTAAATAATGAAGCTCAGAGTTCTTGCCTTCCAGAGCCTGCTCCAACACTGCTCTTCGAATTCATACCAAGACATCAAAGTCACTCCTGATTTTATTATTGCTCTGTGATAACTATGCTTTACTGTTGTATTTCTTTCCAATTTTTTTTTCTTCAAAAACATGGTTTTGACCCAAAACACAACTATAAACCAGATTCTCTAGTTATGTACCGTTTTTGTGTAACTTTGAAACACTGTTTTCTTTTTGCTCAGGAGTCAAGAGAATAGAAGCTTCCTACTTTCAGCTTTACCAGCTGTTTTTTAATAGTGGGCAAAGGCAAAAAGGAATTCAGTATCCTTTTGCATTCTGCACCTCTCCTCCTATGCAAATGTGTCATGATTCAAAATTAAGTAATTATTTTTGCACAGGCAAAGCGAGCAGTATATGCCAGGTTATCTGTAACACGGATCTTGTGATTACAGATATAAAGTATGGCTTTAATTAGGGAGGGAAGAAAAGCTATTTCAATGTTTCCTTAAATATACAGGGAAATTTTTACTCCACCGAGATGGGAAGAGATGAGAAAAAAAACATTCTAGAATTACTTCAACTTCCTTTTTCCTGGTTTTTCCCATTTTGGAGGAAATGCAGATTTGTAGTTGAGATCAAACTGTTACATTTTCTTTCTTCTTTCTGTGTCTTTGCCTTGTTTCACATATAAAGAATTTGGGTTTAATTTTTACAAAAACATTCCCATCTTTTCACAGAAAAAAAGGCATAGTATTAAAATAAAACCCACAAAGAACAAAGAAAAAACCCCACCCCACCCTAAATCCTTCTGCTGTTGGGTTTTTTTTCTTTTTTTTCTTTTTTTTTTCCTTTTCACTATTTTTAATGCTTATCATCGTGAAAACATTTCACAAATCATTTTAATTCACAACCTTTATTTTACATTGCACTACAACAGGGTTAATTTATTTATTTCTTTGGTGACATTTGTTTCCATCAGAAGAAGAAAGCCACTGTCCTTGTACTTTCAGTTAAGGAGAACTAATTCTTTTGTCTTTGTCTAATTGGGCTTGAACAGAGACTTCTTAAGAAAACGGAAAAACTCAAGTAGAGTCATAGAATCAGTGGTTTGGAAGAGACCTTTGAAGGCCACCCAGTCCAACCCCCCTGCAGGGAGCAGGGCCATCTGCAACTAGAGCAGGGTGCTCAGAGCCCCGGCCAACCTCACCTGCAATGGTGCCAGGGATGGGGCAGCCACCACTTCTCTGGGCAACCTGGGACAGGCTCTCACCACCCTCAGTATCACACATTTCTTCCCTGAAGGGACATCAGGCAGTTTCTAGTCCAAGCTCTTGCTCCAAGCAGGGCCAGCTGTGAGACCACATTTGGTTGCTCAGGGCTTTGTCCAGTCAGATTTTGAACGCTCCAGAGAATGGAATCAGCACAATAACTCTGGGCAAGCCGGCACCTGGCTGTCCTCAGAGTGAAAATGTTTATATCCAGCCTAAACCTCTTGTTTTAGCTTGTGCCCAATAACTTGAGCTCCTGCCTCTGCACCTCAGCTTGCCAGCAAGTTTGCACTGGCTGCTGCTGCAGCTACTTCAAGCCAAATTTTCTTGCACCTGCCCTTGAAAGCTTCTCTTTGGTGTAATACATCAATGTCATAATCCCACCATAGGAGGTACCACAGTAAGCAAATGAGACAAAACCTGGATGACCTCCCTTACTCTTTCTAATTCTCTGCCTGATTCTCAGGTCAGTGAGGCTGTCTGCAGAAAATACAACAAAGATATTAATTAGGTGTGATGGAGCTCAGTTCTGGATTAACGCACCCAATTTCTGTTGTCTACATGAAAGAAAGATTCTTCAGTTTGCCATTAGCAATATACCTATGGCCTCATTCAGTTGCCCTCAGAGATACTCCAAAATATTCCTTCCTGGCCTCCAGCCATTGCTTCAGGAGGCTGCAGGTCTCCTACAGGTCCTGTCCTATTTATCAGTTCCATGCAAATGTCTCTTGTACGTTGCCACCTTTCAAATGTTGCTGGCAGGCTACGCAGAGGTGTCTCTGGTTTGACCCTATAGCAGCCTGTCCTTTCAAACATTCTTGTGGCCTGATACCACAAAGACATTTAGTCCACTGATTATATATTAGAATTTCGACACCTCATGATCATTTAGGCCCCTACATACACTTGCACTGAAGTGTCCTTACCACAAGCTGAAAAACAACCTCAGCCTAAGGTTATGACAGATGACAATGGGTAATTACAGCTCCTGAAATCAAGTCAGGGTTACGTGGTGTGGGTGAGGATGATGCTTAAAATGGTACTACCATATACTGGGAAGCAGCTTCTTTATGTTGTAACTCAGGCCTTCATTCAAATGTACATTTAAGAAAAAGTTCCACGTGAGAGAATAACAATATTCTGTACTCCTTTCTCTTCCCTGACCACTTCCTTTCAGGAAAGACTAAAGCAACAGCCAGGGAAGTCTAAACATGATCTGTGAGGTGGAGGAGATGGGAGATAGAAAACAAATCCCACCTAATCTCTAATTCCTGCTTTCTGTGAATATAATAATGACACATAGCTTGGTAAAACATCAATGGTAACATACAGAACTACCACATACTTTTTGAGAGAGGGAAGATAAACCAAGCTTTCAAATCTTCATGACTTTCATACTTCAGGGGATACCAGAAGGGTCTCCCAGATGCCCTTCTGTTAGCTCAAAAGTAGCAGAGGTTCCATCTGTTGTTGAGACTGTTGGTTTGAATCAGTGGCAAACCCTGTCCTTCAAAAAGCTCCAGCTAATTCCAGTATCTTCTACCATTAGCCCTCTTCTTCTTCCTAGTAAAACTTCCTTGGGAATCGAAAAAGTGCACTAAAACCACTGAAATCTACTCTGCAGATGTGGAAGAACCATGAACAAGGAGTGAACATTCTAAAGATCTGACATAAATATGCTACTGTAGACCAAAGCAGACAATATTCCTGAGACACGGGCTTTCCTCACTGCTGGGTTTTCTTCATCCACTCCAGATTTCTAGCTCTTGATTTGTACTCCTCATCATGCTTTTCTACACTTAGTCTGTTTTTCTCAGATGGGTAACCTGCAAAACACTGATAGGCACCTAATTCTACCCCATACTGCCAACCTTATTTTCCCTGGCTTCTTTGTGATCTAAAATGATGGAAAACCCCAATGTCCAAGCTACACAGAGGTGCAAGCTGAGGTCAAGGCATTGCTTTGAGGGTATTATAGGCAAAACTGGATGAGTTGTGATAATATTCAGCAGATGCCTTGATTAAATTCCTTTAAGTGAATGCTCATGAATTATTCACTTGACTAAAAGCCCAACGATTCATTTGAACAATATCGCAAAATTATTTGAATAAACTATTTTATGATATTATTCAAACTACCTCTGGCTAGAATTATTCCAAAGCCATCTGGATGCATTCCTAGATGCCCTCTAGATGATCCTAAATGTTTCTCTGTGAAAAATGTTGTTGTGTTTGTTTGTCCTATATCTAGGCCAATGCAATTACTAAAAGGTAATTATCTTTCTGATAATTGCAGGGTGTTATAGATCTACAAGAAGGCTTTTGCTAGAGACCAGACCCACCATCTTCCTATGACAACTGCAGTTTGTCCTAAAGAACCTGTACAAATTAATACTGATTGTCTAGGGAATACAATGAGCAACACTGTGGGATCCCTTTAGTTGAGGAAGTCTCCATTTCACAAACGAATAAAGCCATTTTCCCTTCTGGTATTTTGAAAAATGCATGTTTGTGGCAAACTGTCACTTCTATTCAGATTTAGAACCCAGAAACTACAGTGACGGTTCCTTGGAAATGCTTAAAATAGATAAAATGGATTGACTGATTGCATATTCCTTTGAATTATTGTGAAAGCACCAGATCTATCTAAATCACGCCATGAAAAAAGTGGAGTTAGAAGTTATGTAACTTCAGGTTGCTATAAATTGCTTCTTGTTGAAAGCTATATAAAACATTTTCAAATCTGTCATGTTCCACCTCTTCTGCTTTAAAAAAAAAAAAAAAAAAAAAGAAAGAATCTAAGTGAAAATGTCCAAGAAAAATATGAATCAAGCTTATGTTGTTAGGTTGGAGCAAAAGCTATGCCACCATTAAGACCGGATGCTTTTCTGCAGTTAAATAGAAGAACTTGGTCCATTTTCATGTACAGAATGTATTCCATAGAATCACAGAGCAATTTGGGTGGGAAGGGACCTTTCAAGGTCATCCAGTCCAACCCCCCTGCAGGGAACAGGGCCATCTGCAACTAGAGCAGGGTGCTCAGAGCCCCGGCCAACCTCACCTGCAATGGTGCCAGGGATGGGGCAGCCACCACCTCTCTGGGCAACCTGGGACAGGCTCTTACCACACTCAGTGGAAAACATTTCTTCCTTCCCTCCAGTCTAAATCTCCCCTGTTTTAGGTTAAACCCATCACTGTTTGTCCTGTCCCAGCAGGCCCTGCTCAGAAGTCCCTCCTCATCTTTCTGACTGGACCCTTGGAAGTGCTGAAAGGCCACCAGAAGGTCTCCCCTTGGGGAGCCTTCTCCTCTGCAGGCTGAACCCCCCCATCTCTCCCAGCCTGGCCTCCCAGCAGAGGGGTTCCAGCCCTCCCAGCATTGCTGGGGCTCCTCTGGCCCCGCTCCAACAGGTCCCTGTCTCTGCTGTGCTGAGCACTCCCGAGCTGGCCCCAGCACTGCAGGGGGGTCTCTCTCTCTCTCTCGCCCCAGAGCCCTGGGAGCAGAGGGGCAGGATTTCGCCCTCCCCTGCTGCCCACGTCACTGGGGGTGCAGCCCAAACACATTTTATTAGGTTGGCTAAACCAATGTAGCGAATTCAGCACCAAAACCATCTCAAAAGTACTACTTTTCTCACAGACACACTAATTTCACTGTGACTTTAATCCACGTTTGTTTCCTGAATACAGATTCTATGTACTTTTTCTATGTTGCTGCTGTTCCCATGTGTGCTTAGAATAAGATACCTGAAAAAGAGCCAGGAAAACACATTTTCTTCTCCTTTTGCTCCCACAGCAACATGCACAGTCACAGCATCCCAGAGAATGTGCTCTACAACATCTCACCCGACCTCTGTTCTCGGCAAGAGAACCATCTCAGGTCTTGGACTAGTTTGACCTGCCACAGAGCAGGAGGAATGGTGAATAAATAGGAAAATAGCAGGAAGAAGACAGAAAGTGCTTTATTTGTAGTGATGGGAACTGAAGGAATTAGCACAGGAGATGGCAGAAGATAAGACATAAAAGCTTTAGGAGAGCACCTGAAGTTTGCTCTTGCCTAGTCCTGAGATTAACCACTGTAGCCAAGGGGAACTGTAAAACCAGTGACAGTGAGATGAAGGGGAGGTCCTTCTTTTCAATCCTGAAATACATATTGAAATTTGGAAAGCAACTTTTATTCCATTTTTTTATATATATATAAAAATAAATATATGTTATATTTATATAATTATATGTATATACACATTTCTATACACACAAACACATTTTACAACTGCTGTGCTATTTTTTACTGCCACTGAAATTTTAAAAGCCTTGAAAAGCTTTTTAACAGTTTCCCTGGGACCAGAGAGTGAAGCTGCTACCAAAAGAGGCTTTGAAAAAGAAAAGCCAGAGAACATGCTCATTTTTCAGGATGGAATATCCCTCTGTGAAAGAAAACCACAACATTCTTGTTTAGTAGCACACGTACCTTCCTCATTAAATCACAGGGGCTGGAGAAGCAAAATAACAAAGGGCTCCTGGTAGAAATGCATTTGATATGTGGAAGATGTACAGCACACAGCGCTGAGCACCACTCTATGATTATATCTTATTTTGTACACTGAAAAACAACAGCCTCCTCCAGAAACAAAGACAATTACAAGGCAGCCACCATTTATCCCAGAAAAGCTCTTTGCTACTTAAAACAATACCAGAAAGGAAAAACAACCTCTCGCTGGTGAAATTAGCTGAAATTAGCTCCTCTGATGATCTGTTCTTTAAATTGGGAAAGTATAATGGGGTTCTTTTTGTTTTGTTTTGTTTTTTTTTTTTTTGTTCAGCGCAATTTATTTTTAGACTGGCAAAGAGACAAGGGTAAACAGAACTGAAGCTCTGTGGGCACCTTCTGGGGTTAAATTACCTTTCATGCCATTTGCACAGAAGACTGTTCTCAAGCAGCTTGAGCAGATGGTCCTGACACCATTGTCCGTTTACTTGTATCCACAAAGATAAACGATGGCTCTTTGAAATCCTGAACAATATGACCCTTGTGATGCTTTAGGCTGCCAAGGGAAAAAAAACAAACAAACAACAAAAACCAAGTAAATATAAAGTCAGCTGAAGAGGAGAAAAGAGTTTTGATTGATAAAATGTCATGTTCATCTACTAAAATCCCCACTTCAATTAAGGTATATCTCTGCAATCTAGAATTGTTTCATTAAAATAAACTAATATGTTCCAAAATATTTAGCAAAGAAGGAGAGATGGGTGAAAAAAATCAGAATCTGCCATCTCTGCACAACTGCTTCTACTACACGGATCATTTGCTGAAGCATGCTGCCCAGTAACAACCAGTTATGTTAACTGGGCCACAAAGATGGTCACAAAGATGGTCAGGACCAAGCCTGAGCAGACAACTGCCAGGGCACAGCGATGCAGCCATGCAGGAGAGAAGGTGATGAAAAGTGGGAGAAGATGCTGGATGTGGGTTTTAGGTGTTTTAAGAACTTCCCAAACTTGTTTGAGAGCAGCCCCGTCAAACATCCCCATTTGTGAGTATTTTGACAACAAGCAGCCTGGTAAAAAGGCACATTTATTGATCAAGTTACTGGCAACAAAGATGAATTTAAAGAACTGGAGACAACATGCACTGTTGTGAAGAAAGCCCCAAACTTTTCAGAACAATCTTTGGAATTTAAGACTGAAGTAAGCAAATATTAGTCTTTGGACTTGCAACTAATAATTGCATAACCTGTCACTCTTAAAAGCTCTTGAAAGAAAAGGAAAAGCAAGGTTGCTGAATATGGAAAGAATCAAATGGAATCAGTGAAGGGGCCTGGACACTGAGTTCAATGCTCACAGAAAAATAAGACAGAATTGGGTTTAGAAAATAACAGTGAAATTAGATAACTGTGACTCACCAGCCATGCAAGGTCCTAAAGCCAGCAGGTACCACAAAGCGTTTAATGATTTAAAGTTGTGTATAAAGGTGGATAGTTTCTGCAACAACCTCTTCTTTAAAGAACACCACCGCAAATAAAATCCATCCCACACATCCCGCAGCACCAGTGGGGAAATGGCAGATACGTTTCTCCCTCTCTCATTTCAGTGATCAAATGATTATTTTTTTTTAACCTCTTGTTGGTGGGCTGTTGGCATGTTCAACGTGCCTTAGAATAAATGTATGATTTGTACAGGTAAGGTTCCTGTCAGATTTTTAGAGAGTGTTCACATTCATTGGAGTCATGAAAGAAAGGAGAAGACAGATTGAGATGAACCTCAAGCAGTGGCAGTCACCAACTCCAAGTAATGTGCTTTGATAATGAAGGAGCAGTTATAGCTCATACAGGAGGAAATCAGTGTGGAATCATGTCCACAGGAATGGGAACTTCATTAAAAAAAAAAAAGAAGAAGAAGAAGAAAAAATTAGGAAAAAAAAATTATGTTCATATGACTGGAAGAGAAAGCCCAGATGGGAAGATTTTTTCCTAATTCTCCTCTCTCCTGGGGAACCCCCAAAGTATGTTTATTCTAAATCTCAGTGTCTCGTGTCAGCTTTTATACTAGTGTGATTTTCCTTAAAAAAAAAATACTCCATGGCCTTTCTTTCCCTGAGGAAACACACCCTCTGCTTCACTTCTGTCACAAAATGAGAATTCCACTGTCCCTCAGCTGCTTGTCCCCAGTGAACACCCCCAGCTACCTCTGTGTGCCCATCTGCAAGCACCATGTAAGGAAAGCCACGGGAACACCCATGGATGTGTCTAACATGAGCCCACTGCCTGCGAGAGAGAGAAGCTGGATGATACCATCACCCATCTCTCAGCAAACCAACACTACTCCTCCAATAGCTGTGGGCTTCACTTAGAAGCATCTCCATTATTACAGGATGGGCACCGTTTTCTGCCTCATAAAACAATAAATTGTGAAAAATGCGCAATTATATGAAAAGAAGAGATAAAGTGGTCTGTGAGGAACATGATAAAAAATGTCCCTGCCTTCAAAAATGAAACATTTCCCCCCCAAACACCAAGGTACACAGTTTGGTTGTCCAGCAAAAACAAAGGACAGTACAATAACCCTAAGGCACAGAATCACAGAATGTGGGTTGGAAGGGACCTCGAAACATCATTGAGTCCAACCCCCCTGCCAGAGCAGGATCACCCAGAGCAGGTCACATAGGAACGTGCTCAGGCAGGTTTTAAAAGTCTCCAGAGGAGGAGACTCCACAACCCCCCTGGGCAGCCTGTTCCAGGCTCCGTCACCCTCACAGTGAAAAAGTTTTTCCTTATGTTTCTGTGGAACCTCTTATGCTCCAGCTTACACCCGTCACCCCTTGTCCTGTCATTGGACATAACAGAGCAGAGCCTGGCTCCATCCTCCTGACAGTCACCTTTTACGTGTTTATCAAAATTAACGAGGTCACGCCTCAGTCTCCTCCAAGCTAAAGAGCCCCAGCTCCCTCAGCCTTTCCTCAGCAGGGAGATGCTCCACTCCCCTCATCATCTCTCTGGCTCTGCACTGGACTCTTTCCAGCAGTTCCCTGTCCTTCTTGAATGGAGGGGCCCAGAACTGGACACAATATTCCAGATGCAGCCTCAGGAGGGCAGAGTAGAGGGGGAGGAGAACCTCTCTCCACCTACTAACCACAGCCCTTCTGATACACCCCAGGATGCCATTGGCCTTCTTGGCCACGAGGGCACATTGTCAGCTTATGGTCATCCTGCTGGCCACCAGGACCCCAGGTCCTTTTCCCCCATGCTTCTCTCTACCAAGTCAATCCCCCAACCTGTCCTGGTACCTTGGGTTGTTCTTTGCCAGACACAAGACTCTACGCTTGCCCTTGTTGTTATTTCATTCGATTTCTCCCAGCCCACCTCTCCAGCCAGTCCAGGTCTCTCTGGATGGCAGCACAGCCTGCTGGTGTGTCAGACACTCCTCCCAGTTTGGTACCATCAGCAAACCTGCTGACAGTGCACTCTGTTCCCTCATCCAGTCACTGATGAATATATTGAACAGTACTGGCAGCGGCCAGGCAGCAGCCCTGTGATCAGATACCCTGCTTCACTGACACCAGTTACACAGAAACTGGTTTTTTTTACAGGAAAAAAGGCAAAGCAACACTAGTTACAACCTACTGCTTGAAAGATGCTTTAAATAACTCCTGTACCGAACGAACTGGAGCAGCCATAAATGTTTCAGCTCCCTGCTTACTTCTCTCCAGATATGAAATTGCCCACAAGCAAATATCAGCAAAACGATTTTGAAACTGCTGTGAATAAAACTTCAGTAAATGAAATGAAATTTCACTTTGTCTTGTTGCCGTTCCCAGGAGGTAAGAAGCACCGTGAAGGCAGAGCGATGCACAGGCACATGCAGAGGTATCTATAGATGGACAAACTCATTTGCAGGGAAGTGAGGATGAAATACTGGTAGTTAAAAAACCCGTTTATTCTTCCCTGGTAAAGCAGTAACAATTCCCTCTACATGAATTATTTCCTGCAGCTTCCTGTTAGTGAGGCCACAATTAGTGAGCAGTAACAACCGGACTGTTTAAAGAGATTTAAGCTGCTTTTCCCTTTGTACAACTGGGCATTAATATGACTTCTGACAACCAAAGACAGTTTCCTTTCTGTAGGTTTAGATGTATAAAAGGCCCCAGTGGGAAGGCTGGAAGGTGTTCCCATCTCTCTATGGCGCAGTAAGTGAAATCGATGATTATTTATGGAGAGGGAATGTGCTGCACGCTCTCAGGAAGAAAGCTCAGTAAAAACAAGGAGGTGAAGAACAACTTCAGTTTTAACGGTGTGGTTGTACAGCAGCTGATTCCAGAAGGAATTTCTCAGTGCTTCACTCCTTTCAGACTGAACCTCGCTTGTGAGGCCATATAAATTGCACAGAATCCCAGCATAGTCGGGGCTGGAAGGGCCCTCTGGAGATGATCTGGTGCCACCCCCCTGCTCCATCCAGCAGGGTCACCCAGAGCAGGGGGCCCAGCATCCCAGTGTCCAGTCGGGTTTGGAATCTCTCCAGAGAAGGAGACTCCATGACCTCTCTGGGCAGCCTGGCACAGCCTCTGACACCCTCACACCAAAGAACTTTCTCCTCCTGCTCACATGAAACCTCAAAAGTCTCCTCAGTTCCAGCTGGTGCCCAGTGCCCCTTGTTCTGCCTCTGTTCTGTCTCTTGTCCACTGACAAGAGCCTGGCCCCATCCTCTTGCCCCCCGGGGTCCTTTAGCTCTTGCTCAGCATTGCTCAGCTCCCCTCTCAGGCTGCTCTTCTCCAGCTGAACAGCCCCAGGGCTCTCAGCCTTTCCTGGCCACAGAGATGCTCCAGGCCACTCAGCATCTTCATAGCCTCTGCTGGACTTTCTCCAGTAGTCCATTGTCTCTCTTGAACTGGGGAGCACAGAACTGAACACAACACTCCAGGGATGGCCTCACTAGGGCAGAGTAGAGGAAGAGGAGAACTTCCCTCATCCTGTTGGCCACACTATTCTTAATACATCCGAGGAGACCACTGGCCTCCTTGGCCATAAGGGCACGTTGCTGGTTCATGGTGAACTTGTCCATGAGGACTCCCAGGTCCTACTCTGCTGAGCTCCGAATGTAGCAGAAGAACCACAGAGATATCCAGAAGACAAGGTAGGAATTTGATTTGCTCTACTTCAAGCACTTTCCAAAGAGAAGCAAAGCTGAGCCGGGGAGTTCTGCTTCAGAACTGCTTTGCAATGGCCACAGGAGAATAGCACCTCAGCTTTATGTTTCATAAAGGCAATAGCTGCTCCAGTGCTATAAAATCCTTAATTCCCAATTAAGGATTTTATTCCCTTCCCAATTAATTCCCTTCACTGGTGATTCCAAAGGAGGACTGCAAGCAGACAAAAATCACCAGTATGGTTACCTCCCACATCTGGGTTTTCTTTCGAGGTCTCCCACCTCCCTGCTGATGAGGCTGACTTGGCTTTGCCTGTGAGGATTGAGCAAAGAAAGAGCTTGCAGTGAAGTGGAAAACAGAGCAAATTAAACCGGTTGTGTTCCTCTTTTACAACCAACTGCAATTACCACACTGGGTAGATGCCATGCAGAGAAAACCACCGACCCACACGAAGAGGAACCATTTCATCAGCATGCACAGAGTGAACCTTTCCCTAGGTGGAATATAAGGAGCCCTTAAAATATGCCATGCTATCTCCTGCTTCGAGGCCTCAATCGCTTCCTACTGTAATTCTAGTTTCCCTCGATGTGAAATCCTGCAGTTCAATCTACTTTCAGGATGACTGCCCTGATTAATAACTCCATAACGTCTCTACTCGCTGTTGGATAAAGCATTTCTTTGTTCAAAAGTAATCCTTTTCCCCAGAACGCCAGCAGTTTTGCTGCTGAGGGGATGAATCACCACCCTTTGGTGCTGCCATTCATGCTTACGGGATGGGTACTCCTGGGAAGTCATTCTGAGCCATCATTTCTTCTCCTCCTCAGTCACCTGTGGATTACGTCACTGGAAGGACTACACAGATGCAAGTAACTCACTGGTCAGCCAACATGTCCGTCAGAAAGGCCAGAGCAACTTCACAGATACTGGGTCCATTTTGAATACCTCCATTTTTTAATTTTATGAGAACGAGTAGTATCTGTGGGGACAAACAAGACAACTACAAAGGCAGAGCACAGCAGCACAGGATGGAGCTCCTGGAAGGGAGTGGAAGGGGAAGCTTGCTCTCTCTGTGTTAAGTTCCACTACAGTTTGCTGGAAACCAAATCTATCTGGCAACAATGGTGGCTATTTTGGATCAGTATATTAGGGTAAAGGGGGTGCATTCAGAAGAGTGTGGCCAGTAGGTCAAGGAAGGTTGTCTTGCAGAGGCCACCTCTGGAGTATATGTCCAGTGTTGGGCTTCCCAGTACAAGAGAGACAAGGAACCACTGCAGAGAGTCCAGCAGACACTGTGAAGACTCTGAGTGGCCTAGAGGATTTCTGTGGCCAGGAGAGGCTGAGAGCCCTGGTGCTGTTCAGCTGGAGAAGAGCAGCCTGAGAGGGGAGCTGAGCAATGCTGAGCAAGAGATAAAGGGCCCCCAGGGGGCAAGAGGATGGGGCCAGACTCTTGTCAGTGGTGCCCAGTGACAGGACAAGGGGCAACAGGCACAAACTGGAACCCAGGAGGTTCCATCTGAACAGGAGGAGAAAGTTCTTTGGTGTGAGGGCGTGCTGCCCAGAGAGGTTATGGAGTCTCCTTGTCTGGAGAGATTCCAAACCCACCTGGACACTGCGATGCTGGGCCCCCTGCTCTGGGTGACCCTGCTGGATGGAGTAGGGGGTGCCGCCAGATGATCCCCAGATGTCCCTTCCAGCCCCCACCATGCTGGGGTTCTGTGACTTTGATTTTCACTCCACATAATGGAATTTAAAAGAAAGATTTCTTCAGTTTTCACACATCAGTGACAGAGGTACTTTTGACAGTGGAAAGCAAATGTTCAGTGGCCTGACTTGGGACTCAAGTGTCCCTAAGGATCACTTCACTCACTGCACAGATCTGAGCATGAGATAATGACACCACCATGTACCAACCCTACTGATGGGCAATTAAGTATTACAGGTTTCAATACCTTTTGAAAGGTATTGACAAATGGATGTAGAGGAGGATCACTTTAGAAAACGTATTTCCAGAGAATCAGAAAACATTTATCTGACTGCTTCTATCAGGACAGAAAGTTCAGCCTTGAGCAGAGAAGGCTTAGGGGAGACCTTATTACCTTGTCCCAGGACATAAAAGGTGGCTTTCAAGAAGATGGAGACTCCCTTTTTACAAGAAGTCCCATGGAAAAGACAAGGGGCAATGGGTACATGTTATCCCTGGGGAGATTCTGATTGGACTCCAGAAGAAAATTTTTCACCATGAGAACAATGAGACATTGGAATAATCTCTCAAGGGAAGTGATGGATTCTCCTGCACTGCACATTTTTAAGACTCAGCTTGACAGAGTGATGGTCCAGAGTGATGGTCCAGATCATTTAAATTTTTTTCTTTTTTTTTTTCTTTTTTACCTTGAAAGGTTGGACTAGATGGTCCTTGAGGTCCCTTCCAACCTGGTATTCTATGATCCTACCTTTCAATAAAAGATTTATAAATTACCAAACAAGCTTATTAAACACGTTTTACAATGATCCTATGCAGTAACATATTAATAAATTTATATTGGTGACTGAGGGGCAGAATTGTACAGAAAATTCATAGAATCATCAAGGTTGGAAAAGACCTTTAAGATCTAGTCCAACCATTAATCCCACCTTACCAAGCCCACCACAAAGCCATATCCCCAGGTACCACATCTAAACACCTCCAGGGATGGTGACTCAACCCCCTCCCTGGGCAGCCTGTTCCAGTGCCTGACAACCCTTTCAAGGAAATGATGTCCAGTTTAAACCTCCCTGGTCCAGCTTGAGGCCATTGCCTCTTCTTCTAAATACAAGAGGAAGAAAGGCTGAAATGTGCATTATCTCATCAGCTTAGTGGGGCCCATTTCACCTGAATTTAAATGAGTTGAGGAAGATTATGCAGTGAGTCAGCTCTGGGCCCAGAATAGAACCAGGGGATCATGGCTCATTGTCTCTGTCTTTAACCATTAATTCACACTCCCACATGGAGACAAATGGATGTTACTATTTTATTAAGCCCCCCAATATGTTTAAATGACACCAAAACACTGAACCACATTAGAGGAACCACCCCTAAACTGAGATATAGGCCTGACAGCCAGTCTGAAACTTGGGGCACAGGAATATGGGTGGAAAAGGGGCAATACTTGTGTAAAACTGATGTTGGTCACAGGGTCAGTCCTCTAGCTTTGATTGCTTTGGGTTCTGTTTTAACTAAAGTACACTGGTCTCACTTTCAGAACAAAACAAAGCCAAATTGCAGAGGTTTCCAATCACAAAGAAGCTCTCTAGGTAAGAAATTATATATGTATTTGTTGCTGTAAAGGATCGTCCTATCATAAATACACATTTTAAGCTTTCTGTTATGATTGCCTTTAAGATCTCACAAGAGAACACAACTGCTTACAAAGTGCTTCAATGGATAGAGCCCTGAATAGCCATCTCCTAACACCAAATCTGTCACTTCAGTCCAGGGACAGTAGGTGATGGATGCCCTGAAAACTCCATTTATTGGTGCTTTACAGACCAAGTTAAAGAAACTTCCCAATATTTCAATAAAGAATGGATGTTCTGGTCATATGTAGCTAAAGTTAACATCTAGTAAGGAAATGGATCAACTCTTTATCACTAACAGAGCTCTCTCTTTTAATTAAATACAGCTTTTAAAATGAAATATTAATTCTGGAGAATATTCTTTTTCTTCCCCTTCCCTTCCCTTCCCTTCCCTTCCCTTCCCTTCCCTTCCCTTCCCTTCCCTTCCCTTCCCTTCCCTTCC
>JANVCC010000047.1:8140202-8429370 GCA_025345505.1 Todiramphus chloris collaris | reverse complement strand
CCCTTCCCTTCCCTTCCCTTCCCTTCCCTTCCCTTCCCTTCCCTTCCTTTTTCTTTCAGTCATTCTCAGATAGGCCCCTTTTTGCACTGCAAATGCAGAGAATCTGTTTTGGAGTTTGCCAGGAAGTCTCCAAGTACCGCAATCCCAGCTTAGTATGGACTGTGTGTCCTCTCTTCTAAAACCAGTATCAACTGGTTCCAGACCTCTTCTGATGTTGCATATTCCCAAACACATTCTTCATCTCAGACTCCAATACTTGAATGCATTTGAAACTATCAGGAGACACTAAGATCAAACAAGCCACTGGATAAGCATAACTATGAACAATTACTTCACAGCCTTCTCTGGGTGAGAAGTACAAAGCAATCCACAGCTTCCCGAAAAGAAGCACAGATCATAGAACAGAATCATAGAATGGTCTGGTTTGGTTTGGAAGGGACCTTCCAAGGTCATTTAGTCCAACCCCTCTGCAACTAGAGCAGGTGGCTCAGAGTCCCGGCCAACCCCACCTGCAATGGTACCAGGGATGGGGCAACCACCACCTCTCTGGGCATCCTGGGGCAGGCTCTCACCACTCTCACAGTAAAGAATTTCTTCCTAATTAAAAGCTATCCTCTTTCAGTTTGAAACCATTGCTCCTCATCCACACTAGTTCTTCCCCAGTTGTCCATTTCAGTTAACTGGGATAGCTGGTTGTATTCCTCTTTTTCAATGCAACACAGATATTACCCTGTGCTACCAGTCACTCCTCTTCCCAACTGTCACTGGGATGCAGCCAGTGCTTCACTCTCTCTCCCTCCAGTTGCTCACAGCTGTAACAGCAGGTAAATAGTCATCATTCTCTCCCCTGCAGCGAGAGTCAGGGGCTGATCACTGCTGAGTTAAGGAAGAAGAATGAGTCTTTCCAGTAAGCCAAGAGGTAGGTGAGATGCTCTCCTACAGTGAGTTTTACTACCTGAAACCAGTGTTCCCAACAGCTTTTTACAGGGCAGAGCTCTTAATTTTAAACTAATGTCTGAATGTCTTTTAAAATGCCACATGAGACAGAGCTATACAATATATATAAATATGTTTCATAGAATCATCAAATCACAGACTGCTTTGGGTAGGAAAGGACCTTTCAAGGTCATCTTGTCCAACACCCCTTCACTGCAGTTAATTCTGTACATTTTCATGTACAGAATGTATTTCATAGAATCATAGAGAGATTTGGGTTGGAAGGGACCTTTCAAGGCCATCATAGTCTAACCCCCAGCACTGAGCAGGACCATCTGCAACTAGAGCAGGTTGCTCAGAGCCCCAGCCAACCTCACCTGCAATGGTGCCAGGGATGGGGCAGTGACCACCTCTCTGGGCAACCTGGGACAGGCTCTTACCACACTCAGTGGAAAACATTTCTTCCTTCCCTCCAGTCTAAATCACCCCTATTTTAGGTTAAACCCATCACTGTTTGTCCTCTCCCAGCAGGCCCTGCTCAGAAGTGCCTCCTCATCTTTCTGACTGGACCCTAGGAAGTCCTGAAAGGCTGTTTCCTCATCACCTTCCAAAGCTCCTTAGCACACACACCTTTGAGGCCTGTGGATTACAGGACTGAAAAATGGTCAATTAAAGCTATTCCAACACATGAAATAAGGAACAAAACAGAAGAGGCAGCTAAGAAGGCAACAGGGAGCTCTGATTGTACAGCATATGAAGGATTTGCATATTGCCAACTTGAAGACTGAAGGTGAAATCTTCTGAGAAGATTCAAACAGTGAAGAATTACAAGTGAGATCAGCACATTATGGCCATCTGACATAATTGAGACAGGGTTCTAAGCTATACATCTCTCTTCTGACTATAAAGAGAAGGGTGTGACACATGATGTCATATATCCTTGCAGAACCTTCCCAACAGCTTTGCTTGGCAGAAAGAGAGAGTGGTTTAATTGCTTCACATGTTGTTTTCTTGGAGGTCATCTGTATTTCAGTATTGGCAGACACCTTAGAGTGAATGAAAAGATTATTTTCATATATTCTGTGTCACCAGATACAATAAACCACTGCTTTATGAAAGTTCATGAAAGCAAGGCATGAGATGGATGAGTTAAGAAGCACAGGCACAGAGAAATAAAAGTTTGCCTAAGGTAAAATATCAAATCACCAGCAGAGTTGGGAATACGTTTGAGATTCTATGAATTTTCTTTGGAATGATCTCCTGGAATATGTTTTCTCTATAAGATAAAGATGTTTTCCTAAAAAGTATATAAAGTACTAGGATGTACTGTTTTCTTTATATGCAGGCATGAAACAATCTGTAAACCTGTAGTCTCCAGAAGACCATAAATTATGCTTAAAGCTCTACATACCGCTGGATAATGCATGAAGGGTGGGTAAAGAGCCATTATCTCTCTCTGTAACTCAAAAATTTGGTGCTGTCTGAAAAACTGAATGAAATTACCAGCCAGGTGGTTTAAAATAAACCAAAGGAACTAAATTTTCAATGATTGTGCATGTAAAAGGAGGAATTCATTTCCTGAAGATATTAAGGAATTCAACAGAATAAGGAATTAAAAACAAGACTGAGAAGTTCATGGAATGTAAGATCTCTGTTCATTATGAAATACAGAAGCAATTTCCTCAAACCCTGATTGGCATTCCTGGTGTGTCTTGTTTTTTTACACTTTTTCTGCAAGCATTCACTGCTGGTCACAGTAACAAAAGACAAGCTGGACCTCTGGTCCCACTCAGATAGAGTATAGCAGCTTTTAACTTCATCAGAGTACTGAAGAGGATGGTACCTGTTGTATAGGAACTTCTCAATTGGTAACACTTGTCTTCCTGAAAAGCCAGATTCATAGAATCATAGAAATGCTTTGGCTAGAAGAGACCTATAAGATCACTGAGTGTTAACCCAGCACTGCCAGGGCACCACTAACCCACGTCCCTCAGCACCACAGCTCCACAGCTTGGAAACCCCTCCAGGGATCACGGGGACTCCACCACTGCCCTGGGCAGCCTGGACCAGCCCTGGACAGCCCTCAAGGGGGAAGAAATTGTTCCTCAGCTCCAAACTAAACCTCTTCTGGGGCAACTTGAGGCCAGTTCCTCTTGTCCTGTTGCTTGTTCCTTGGGAGAAGAGCCTGTCAGGGAGCTGTGGAGAGCCAGAAGGTCTCCCCTCAGCCTCCTTTGCTCCAGGCTGAACAATCCTCGTCCCTCAGCTGCTCCTCACCACACCTGTGCTGTGGGGGTCCTTCCCCAGCTTCACTGACCTTCTTTGGACATGCTCAATGTCCTCCTTGTAGTGAAGCAGACATCTAAAACCACCAGTCATGCTTTGATTGGTTTATTCTTCCAGGTCTTTCAAGGTCATTAACATCTGGTAAGCGGTAAAGAAATAAAATCTCAACTGCTTATTCAGTTTTGCAAACTGAAAATAGTGATCTACTCTGCAGTTCCTCTGGTTGCCTGGGCCAAGCCATATAGGTTTGTACAAATGGTTTTAGCTGAGTACTAAGGCAAAGGAAAGAGGGAAGAAGAGAGATATTAGGAGAAATCAGAAGTCTTTTTCCCTAACGAGCCACAGTGAGTTTCATCTGTGGTTGCCTTAATATAGATCACGTGCTATTGAAAATTTTCTCTTAAGCCAAACTCTCACACTCCCTGCACTTTTCTCCACCACAGAACCTAACTTACGAAGTGGCACTTCTCAACAACACCAACCAGTCCCTGGGCAATGCCACCTGAAAGGCAGCATCAGCCAAAATCAGATGAATGCAGCCAATCTGAAACACAGCAAAGTTATCGGTAACAGAACAGCACCAACTAATAGTGATGCTCCTGTCCAAACACCCAGAACTCCTTGGCTTTGGATTCCCTTAACATTTGCTATAGCAGGTGTTTCTTTAGTGGGAAAAGTTGAGGGTGATGAAACAAGAGCTTTTCATTTCAAAACATCATTAGGGAGGTGGGTTGGGGCTACCTTAACCTTATGCAGCTTGTGGGTGAGTCATGGACTGCTGGGAAAAAGCCCCACGAGCTGAGACATTAGAGCTTGCTTTCGTTGTGAGAGATGTAAATAAAACCTGACAAATTTTTGCTTCACAGCAGTATGATCGCAGAAAGACTTTTACATTTACTGCTGCATCATCATTATGTACTGAGCACGAAATCCTGAGCTGTTTCTGTGTCTTCTAACTTCTACTTGTGGTGGCCCTACAGAAGTGGTACAACCTGCACAAGAAAGCAGCACCAAACGTCCATCTCTTTCAAAAAATATCTTTCTTTTTCAAGGAAATCATACAGTAGAAGCCGATTTTTCACAATAGGAAACTTATGCTTATTTGGTTATCATTTAATAATTTAATTATCAGGCTTGACACAAACAAATGTTCAACCGATGGCAGGTTTTTAATGTATATTACATCTAAATGCCTCCTCTACACCACTTTCTTGTATTTTCCTGTGTACTTATAAACTCTCCCCAATATGATTTTGATAATGTAATCAGCTGCTTGAATAAACACAACCTAATTGAAGTCATATTCCAAAGAGCATCATTTCTATTATTATACCTTCCCTGGTGTGTGGCTGTAAACAGACAGAGGAATGACAGCCAATGACCTAGATAAATGTGTCCCAATTGCTGTCGCTCCTTAGCCTTGACCTTCTGACACCGTTCCAGCTGTGCAGTGTCTTGTCCCAGCATTAAGGGAGGAAAAAAATCTCACTCTCATTCTATTCTGGGCAAACCACTAGTATTTCTCTACAAAGACACACAGTATCATAACATTAATGGACTAAAATGTATTTCTAACATAAGATTTAAAAAAAATAAATAAATTGAACCTTTCTACAGCTTCTCATCTCCCACTATAAAAATAAGTAAAAAATTCTAGTGCTAAATTCAACATTACTCACACTTTACTGATAGTTGGATGGTTTTTGCATTTCTGTTGAGCTTTGTAACTCAAGAAGCCCAAGTCTCATCAAACCTCATTCCTAAGGAATCCTATTTTCCATGCCCTTCAGTAAACAGAGGAAAGGAAGATAAATGACAGAAAGTAGTTCTGACTCCATGTATTCTGAGTTCTAATCTACGTTCCGTGCACGACACCAGACAAAGGTACTTCACCAAAACCACTCTGCACTACAAAATAAATTCCAAAGTCATCAGAGAATCGGTAAAAAAGGGTGAGAAACTATGTCCACCGCAGAATCCCAGTGCAAGTAGTAATTCAGAGAGCAACGTGTATGTTATGAAATATATGCTGTGTTATCCACCTAGAGTACCCCTGGTTTTTACCTAAGAAACCAGTCTAATGATGCCGGGTGACACCAGCATTCCAGCATTAGCCTGCAAAGGCAGCCAAGCTGCTTAACACAAAACCACACCATTAACTTACATAACTGGAGACTGCTTTAGATATTTAGGTATTGCCTGACATAGCCCAAAATACCCTTTAGATTTTAAAGCAAAAGAAAAAAATCATCTTTAAGCAGCAGAAAGTGTTACTGAAAGTTTTAAAAGCAAATAAACCAGATGTGCTGGAGCAACATCACAGGTAAAATGTAGCTGCTTTACCCACCTGCTTACACAGAATGAAGGTTTTCTGCCATGAGTATTATATTTTAAAATTCTACTAGAAGAAAGTTCTCTTAAGAAAAAGTCCTGCATTTTATCCTTTCATCCTTACCTACATTTTACGCTACGTTAGGAAATCGCTGCTAGAGTGGCAAGTTGTGTAACACCAACAGGCTCATGAGACTGGGGGCATATTTTCCTACGGTTTCCAACTCCTGTAGCACTGTGTAACAAATGAAATGCAGCTCAACTATAACGTCCAACTGCAAAAACTAAGAAAACAAACAAACAAACCTAAATGAGAGTTGGGGGTGTTCAGCCTGGAGAGAAGGCTCCAGAGAGACCTTCTGGTGGCCTTTCAGGATTTCAAGGGGCCTGTCAGAAAGATGGGGACGGACTTTTGAGCAGGGCCTGTTGGGAAAGGACAAGGAGTGATGGTTTTAAACTAAAAGAGGGAGATTTAGACTGGAGAGAAATAAGAATTTTTTTCTACTGAGGGTGGTAAGAGCCTGTCCCAGGTTGCCCAGAGAGGTGGTGGCTGCCCCATCCCTGGCACCATTGCAGGTGAGGTTGGCTGGGGCTCTGAGCACCCTGCTCTAGTTGCAGATGTCCCTGGTCCCTGCAGGGGGGTTGCACTAGGTCACCTCTAAAGGTCCCTTCCAACCTTAACCACTCTATGATTCTAAGATACTACTGTATAATTTAACTAAGATTAAACTAAAATCAGAGAATATTTTTGGTGAAGTTTTTTGTTTGTTTTTTATTTGTGTAAGACACTGGTACTACTGTCAGTAAATGGCAGATACCCACATCTGTCAAATCTTCAAAAGTCTTTCAGCTAAGACACCTCGACCATCTTTAAGATGTGATTAAAAGGTTATGAGCAATGGGTGCTTCTGGAAGGTCAGACGAAGGGAAGTCCTTATTGTGTCAGATAATACCCTTCAGGTCAAGTGACATCCTCAGTGAAGAGCCTGAGTGAAGGGTGGAGCACTGCAATCACCATACGATAGTCAGAAATGCACTATACTAAAGTTCTGTAATCACAGAGGTCATGAAAATCTGATTTGATGTCCTACAAACAAGGACTACAATTTGAGGTTCATTTTGAAACCAAAAGATGTCCAGTGTTAACTTGTTTCTGATGTCTTTGACTTGGGAAAAAAACCAAAAAACAAAAAACAAAAAAACAGGAAAACCCTCTACTTTATTATAGAATCATAGAATAGTTTCAGCTGGAAGAGACCTTCAAGATAATCAAGTCCAACTTTATTCCCAGCCCTATCAAAATCTCTAAACCGTGTCCCTAAGCACAACATCTACCCAGCTCTTAAACACCTCCAGGGTTGGTGACTCCACCACCTCCCTGGGCAGGCCATTCCAATGCCTGACAACCCTTTCTGGAATGAAATGCTTCCTGATATCCAGCCTGAACCTACCCTGGTTCAACTTCAGGCCATTTATTTCTGTTTAACTTTTTAGGTATTGTATTTAACTTTACAACACAGTAATTTTGAAACTCAGTTTTGAATCTGGACACCTTCCCTCTGCAGAACACCTGGCAACTCCGCTACCAGGGACCATGCCCTACATGGTGCTCCACTCAGAAGAAAGCTCAGAACCTGCCGAGCTATAGGAAGGCAGTAAAAGAATGACTTGACATCTGCAAAACTGACTTCCTAGTGAAAAATTTAGGAAGCTCAAACTATTTGAATTGTCCCTAAAAGAACCATGACTTGGAAACCAACAGAAAAAAACAAACCCTAACAAGCCCCAGTGAACCCATGGCTGGATCAATGGTAACTGCCCAGTGAACCCATGACTGGATCAATGGTAACTGCCCATCTGGGGACTTCTTGATTCTCTTCTCACTCATATTGCACTAAGACACTGTCATGTGGTCCACCCAAAAATTAGAGTTTGGTCTCACTTTTTTCCATTATAATTGGAACTGTGAGATCAAAAGGTCTGAAGGCTTGAGACCATGCAGAGTTAATAAACTGTTACCTTTGGTTTCAAAACATCCCTAAGCTGCTCAGAAACTGTCGAACAAAAGGGCCTCTGTCTAGATGGCTGGAACGTTTCTCACCTAAGCAGCATGCTCAGATAGACACTTTTCAGAGTCAGCAAAGACACTGTCAGTTTTAGTCAATTTTTCTCTCTGAATAATGGGTTTCTCTGAAAAAGTGACCTGTGTGCCTAACTGGGTGATGAAAATATTCACTTCAGAAAACCAGAGAGCAAACGAGAATGTGAGAAAAGGGTTGAATTTCATCAGATGGAGAGATTTTTCATCGATTCACAGGGCCCAGAATTTCACACAGCTACGTTTGAGCTGATGCATTTTTTAAAACCAGAATCAGCATAAGCACCAAGAGCTTTCAGTCCTCATTTGTTTCAATTTTGATGCAAATTAGTGATAATCGAAGCTTTCGAGGCTACCACTTATCATTCTGAGGGAAAATTACTTAAATCCATGCATTTGCTGACTGCTTGGCTAACAGAGCTTCTGCTTCCTGCCCAAGCCAAAACCAATCTAATCCACTTTCCTGCCAATACGGAATTGATCCTTATTGCACTTCCACCCGAGGTAGGTCTATGTGACCAAACATCACTCTTCCAGTTCCCTCTATCAAAGACACAGGCACGTGCTCACGCAGAATACTTCTGCCCTACATAGAAGTGGATTGTCACGATAACTTCCCACAGAGTTTCTTGGGTTTGTGCTTTATTTTTATCTCTGCAGACAGGGCTCGGCTCACTGAAGCTATCAAAGGCAGCATAGAGTCATAGACTCATAGAATGGTAGGGTTTGGAAGGGACCTCTGGAGATCATCGAGTCCAAACCCCCTGCCAGAGCAGGGTCACCCAGGGCAGGCCACAAAGGAACAGATCCAGGCAGGGTTTGAAAGTCTCTAGAGAAGGAGACTTCACAACCTCTCTGGGCAGCCTGTTCCAGGATCCATCACCCTCACGGGAAAGAAGTTTCTCCTCATGTTGCGGTGGATCTTCCTGTGCTTTACCTTGCGGCCATTACCCCTTGTCCTATCCCAGGGCACAACTGAAAAGAGACTGGCCCCTTCTCCTCATAGTTAAATGTTTCATGAATGCCTGTTGGAACTAAACCCAAATATGCTTAAAAGTTGACATAAAAGAACGCTTAATGGTGTCTTGATAAAATGACAATGTTAATTGTTGTGATCTTTACAACTTTAAGACCCCGGCATGCTGGTAAGTCCCACTCAAAGTTTAAAAAAAACATCCAGGGATGTTTTAAATATATATGGCAACATATATATATGAATATATATTCTTATTATATATTATTATAAACACTATATAATATAATGATAAATATTAGCATACATGTCTTTTATATTAAATATATAATTAAGATATATATATTAGTATAAAAACATACATACGATAGAGGGTTGTTTTTAATAATGGACACATATATCTGTGGCAGCTCCTCTCCTCTCTGTACACAGTGTTATAGTGAGAGATAATGAGCAACAAGGACCTCTTCCCCAAGAAGCATAAAACTTAATGGGCAAAGCAGGTACAACACAGGACACTGCAGTTCACAGAATCACAGAATCATTAAAGTTGGAAACAACCTTCAAGTTCATCAAGTCAACTGTCTACTAAACATTACCAGGACCACTAAACCATGGCCTGAAGTGCCACATCTAGATGGTTTTTGATCCCCTCCAGGGATGGTGACTCCACCCCCTTCCTAGGCAGCCTGTTCCAAGGCCTCTCCACTCTCTCAGGAAAGAAATTCTTCCCAACACCCAACCTAAACTTGCCCTAGAACAACTTAAGTTCATTTCCTCTCATCCTATTACCAGTCACCTGGGAGAAGAGACCAACACCCACCTCACTACAACTGTAATAGTGACTTTTTTTTTTTTTTTTTTATCTCCATAAAACAAAGATAAGTAATTGTTTGGGTATTTTTAGAGACAAGGGAGCCAAGTCAACATCAGCAAAATGCATCATCAACTTAGTATCATAGAATCATTTCAGTTGGAAGAGACCTTTGAGATCACTGAGATCTTAACTTCTTAACAGAAACCTCATTGCTACTGTGTTAACAGACAGGCAGGAAATTAAGTTCACCACAGAGGTCACTAAGTGACCTCTACAATGAATAACATAAGCTACAAGTGAATAAAATGTGAATTTCCCCCTTCCAAGGCTACTTGGGCAGCCCTATGATTGGAAATGCACATTGCCATGGGGCTGAGATCAATAGTCTCTTCTCTACCCTGTGCATATCATAAGGCATCAAGATTCAGGACTCAGGAGCATTTCCAGTGGTCTACGTGTGACAAGGACCCTAACAGGTATTATTTGCACTTTCTAGGTTAAAACTTTAATCTGACTGAAGACTCCAGCTAAAGCAGAGGACAAATGTATTACAGACTGCATCAAAATACATCTGAGTCATTAGGATTATAATTTCTCAGCAAATGAGAGAATAATGAAGGCTCTGGCTGCCCTTTTCAGATGCACACACTTGAGATGCAGAAATGTTCACCGACCTGCCCAAGGTCATATAGAAACTTGCAGAGAAAACCTTTCCATGGTTTTAGAGGTTGCTGCCGGAACACAGCAGCCTTTGGTGAACCCCAACCCTGTGTTTCAGAGCATTCATCAGAGAAAGAGCCATGGACAAACCTTACTGTGCTTTGACTCTTGTAATCAGAGTGCTTGAAGTGCACCAAAATCATAGCATTTTTGATTTGACGTGAGTTCAGAACAAATATACACGTTCTGCCTGTGGCTACCAGCTGGCAGGTATCGTTCCTTAGATGTAAAAAAATACCAGCAGATATTGTAACTCAGAGTTCAAAAAAAAAAAAAAAAAAAAAGAAAGAAAAAAAAAAAAAAAAAAAAAAAAAAAAGACAAGAAAAAAAGAGAATATTCTGACAAAATGGGACTATCGTAGATTAATTTTTAGCCTGTCAGACATAAAATCTACATAAATTATGAGTGGGTTAACTCTTCTAGGAACAAATGGAAGAGAAAAACACCTGATAACATTCTCCAGCAACATCCCCCATCTGAATAGACCAAAGCAGAAGGAAATTCCCTTTTCTGAAGGAAAACCACAACCACACAACTTGTAGAGTTGTGATGGAGAGAAAGGAGGGCTCCGCTTCCTCCCCAGAGGCTCCCAGTAGAAGATCTTACAGAAGAAAAAGATGAGACCACAGTCCAAAACCACAGGATCTAAAGCCTGGCAAACAGAGGCTTGCAATTGATCATCTGGGTGAGAAAGGACAACAGAGGATAGGAAAAAAAAGCTGTACTTTAATTTCTACGTGAGACTTCTAAGAAGAAGAAAACTTGCTCCAATTAAAAAAATATCAACGCCTTAAGCTAGCACAACTTTGATCTCATTCTTTGCCAGAGAACAAAAACTTCAGCTCTTCAAAGCTTCAACCAAGTAGAACCAAGTTATTAAGGAGCAAGAAAACTTAAATAAGAGCCCTTTAGAGAGTCCAAGGGCAAAGTGACAGGTATAATATTTTAGTTGATTGCCTACATCAGAGGAATTAATATAATAATACATCTCTATTGGTACAACAGCAGTCAGATATATTCATTTGAAAACTGAGTGGCATAAAATATGCAAAATATCATAGTAGCTGGGGCTTTTTCATTTCTACTTTACCTCTGAGATTTGAAGAGTCTCTTTTTTTCTTTTTTTAACAATTTACCACCACTTAACAAAAAATTAGTAAATATTACCCAAAGTATTTTATTAAATTATATCATTGACTTTTGAATAATTAATTTACATCATGAGACTGACAGCCACAGAAAATCAGCTCCTATATAGGTCCTCAAAACAAATTACTGCCTAGCAGAAGCTTTTTCAAACCAACTGCAGAGCACACACATCATCCCTCTCCCAGAAGTAACCTTCCAGGGCCATGCCACTTAGTACTGACCAGCAGGGACTGCAGCAAAGGCAAACAGAAAAAGATTAATTTGGTTAAAAAAAAAAAAAAAGTAGAACTCTAATGTCATCTGTAACTAAGGACATCTACATCTTAAAGAACTAAAGATGAGGAACTTCGTGGAATCATAGAATGGTTTGGGTTGGAAGGGTGCTTAAAGCTTATCTAGTTCCAACCCCCCTGCCATGGGCAGGGAAACCTCCCACTAGACCAGGTTGCTCAAAGCCCCATCCAACCTGGCCTTGAACACATCCAGGGATGGAGCAGCCACAGCTTCCCTGGGCACCCTGTGTTAGTGTCTCAAGAACTTCTTCCTAATTTCTAATCTAAATCTCTGCTCTTCCAGTTTAAGCCATTACCCCCATCCTGCCACTACCTGCCCTCTCCAGCTTTCACCAACGTGTGTTCATGTCTGAGCACTCAGAGACAGATTCTGGCACACGTGCTTGGGTTCCTAGTGCCTCAACTCTTGTCATCTTTACATGAAAGACCTTTATTGTGTACAACCTGGAGTCAATGTAAAGCTAATAAATACAAAGAAATCTCCAAGGCACACAAGTTCAGACTCAGAACTTGAAGGTTTTTTATGACAACTGTTTGTCTCAAGGTGGGGCAGCACATGGTCCTCAATTCCTCAGATGCCTCTGTCCTCTCTGCTGTTCACAAGGATTTCTGTTTGTTTACTGTTCTGAATTCTGCACTGCTATCTTACTGGACATGAGTAACTAGCGACTTGGGTCACCAGGAGGTTTACAACACCATGATGCATATTAAACAATAGAAAGGTCTTCATTTTGCCCCTTTAAATGCTTGTTTGCAATTTATTTGAAATAAAACGTGTTAAGATAATGAGATAAGTAAAAGAGGAAGACATCGATCATAGAATCACAGAATTGTTTTGGTTGAAAGACACCGTTAAGATCATCAAGTCCAATTGTTAATGCAGCAATGCCAGGGCACCACTAACCCACGTCCCTCAGCACCACAGCTCCATGGCTTGGAAACCCCTCCAGGGATCATGGGGACTCCACCCCTGCCCTGGGCAGCCTAGGACAGCCCTGGACAACCCTAGGACAGCCCTGGACAACCCTAGGACAGCCCTCAAGGTGAACAAATTCTTCCTCAGCTCCAATCTAAAACTCCCCTGGCGCAGCTTGAAGCCAGTTCCTCTTGTCCTGTCACTTACTCCTTGGGAGAAGAGCCTGACCCCACCTGGCTCCAACCTCCTGTCAGGGAGCTGTAGAGAGTGAGTTTCAGTGTGATTCAGAGGGTAGGCTCAGGGTCAGATTATTGGAAACATTTGCCACAGGCAAGTGAAGCAAAAACTGTGTGAGTTCTTGCCTTGTGAAATCGTCAGTTTTGACTCTCATATTATTAAATCCTTCTTGTAGACAAACTAACACTTATGGACTTAGTCACTCCATGAGCAAATCAGAACCTAAAAATCTTTTTCATCTGACTTTGAATGATATCTTAACAGCTTAATATCAGCTCACCCTGAAAACCTGATTAGCAGAGACAGGTGACAACAGCAATGAATTCCAGTGTGTGTGGGACCATTACTATGCTGTTAAAATACAAAAGGAAAATATTACCTCCTACAGCTCCTGCTTTTGAATTTGAGCAAAAGCCCTTGTGAAGATGTTTTACATGGAATCCAGCTCAACCTCCCTTCCCTCTGTAGTCTGCACCTGGATCAAATGAATGAAAACATTTCACTTCCCCAGCGTACGGCCTAAATCAGTGTTCCATTACCATTATGAATGTGTTCATTAACAAACGAATGTCTTCTGAGCCTTAAATATGCGCAAACAGTATTCTCCTGAACAGGAAAATCTAGGAAGCGCAGGAGTTCATGTAGCCTCCAGATTACCAAAGAAAAGGCTTGGTCTAGCTACATAACATAACATAACATAACATAACATAACATAACATAACATAAATACTGTTTCTGAAGGCACCTTGATTTGACTGGCCATTTTAAACTGCTCCATTAGTCTGGTGAAAATAATGAATGTATTGCAGGGTTTTGTTCTGCATTTTGAGGAAGGTCTTAAAGGCTTAGAGAAAAGAGGAATTATAGAATTTGAAATACTAACTCAGGCCTTTTTTTGTGGAACAAAAAGGATTGATTCTAAAGGGGTTACAAACTGAAGAGCATCGGCCTGTCCTTTCCTTGGATGTTGATGACAAACAGCTCGTGATGATACTGGCATTAACAAAATCCAGGGAAGGAGACCCCTTTGGCCTCTATTTTCAGTATTTAGCATTGCACTGCCATAGTGACAGGATAAAATAGTACCAATATATTTACTTGGACGTTTTAAATTGAGTTACTTTGCACCCATAAATAAGAATGGCTGTTCTTTATTTTATAGCTGATGGGAACCATGCACTGAGCCAGTGTGTGACATATCCAGGAACACAACCCATGGCTTCATGAGGAAGGCCATCCTGATGTAAGGCAGGAGTCTTTACACTTGGACGCTTGATTGTGATGCTGCCTCTATGCTTTAGAGAACACAGATACTGTCAATTAAAGTATATTTTTCATCACTATTCCCTCTACGTGCAGGCTCTGTCTCAAGTCATTATCGCACTCGTTAAAACACAGCAGTACTGTATCCCATGTCAGCATTTAAATGAAGTATGAGGATATATAACAATACAATTAACAGAAGTATTCCCAATGAATGGGGCCCTGAAAAACAAAGAGAAGCCTTGATGGGAATGATTCTGCACTTGAGGCCTATACACTGCAATCACTGGGGCTTTTCATCGTTCTTTTTCTTTTTTTTTAAAGAAAATTGACAAGCCTGGTGGAAGGAGAAAGAGAAACTACAATTTTAGAAGCTTCATTTTTATTCAAGACGTGGCACAAGGACATCCAGAGGCAGCCTAGGAAACACGAGATACAGTCAGAAAAGAAGCCTGATTTACTGCCTGAATCCATTTATTCTTTCCGAGTCTCTGCACAGCACCTGACACGAGGGTCTCTCCCCCACTCCTGCCTCTCAGGGCTTCACCAATAAAAACAGCATGACCAGCTGAATAAGAGGGAGCCCCAAAAAACTCAGCAAACAGAAAGTTTGTATCTTACATTAAAACTTGTGTACTTTCTGATCACTCAGCAAATACCTCTGTGCATTTATTTACCTTGGACAAGATGAAAGGTCACTCATTATGTACATAATAAACTAATCTCAATTGTAATTACACCGCAGGAAAAATCCCTTCCTTTGAAGGTTAACTAGATTCAAAATAACCCAGTTCTCATCAGGGTGTTGCATTTGTTTCAATTAAGTCAATCATCTTAACAAGGATTTAATTAAAAACAAGTTGGCAAGTCAGAAGAGGTATCTGAAATGTAATTAATAAATATTCTAAATAAGCAAGACGTAGCTAAATCAAACGCACGATTAGCAATGCACCAGCCTGTTCTTTCTTAGCAGTCATTCGTGACCGAGTCAAGAGCACAAAGCTCTCCAGCCTGGGAATCCCAGCACCAGCTCATCCTTGCGCAGGCAAACAAGCACGGTGCCCAGAAGGTGCAATTCAGAGCTTTCAAAGAATTAGGCAGTGAGATAAGGACCCATTTCCATTTTTTTTACCAGAGGCAGAACCCAAGCTTTGCCCGCACTTTCTTTGCTCTATTTCACCCGGTGCTGTGGGTACAAAAAATGCCCTTGAAGGCAGTTAAAGAAAACATAAAGTGCTGTTTCAGTGAGCTGCCGTGTTTCGTCAGCGCAGCAGTTCCTCTCCCCGGTGAGCAAAGCGCTCCTGAACAGAACCAGCCAGGCGTCAGCACGGCGAGGCTGTGGTCATGACAGTTTCCCCGAAAGCACCGCTGGGTTACAGCCGCCCTCTTCCTGGGATCTGCCTTTCCAGAGGCTTTTGGAAAACTGCACATCTCAGCCCTGGCTTTGGAGTCTAAAAACAATGCTGAGACCTCTGCTGCCCACAGCATCCTGCAGCACAGCCCAGGGATCCCTCTCCTCTGGAATACCACTGTATTCTTCCCCTTCCTTCTGACATTCCTGGAGAAAAGTGTCTAGAGCACAAGTCTAGTGAGGAGCAGCTGGGGGACCTGGGCTTGTTCAAGCTGGAGAAGAGAAGGCTGAGGGGAGACCTTCTGGCTCTTGACAGCTCCCTGACAGGAGGTTGGAGCCAGGTGGGGTCAGGCTCTGCTCCCAAGGAACAAGTGACAGGATAAGAGGAACTGGCCTCAAGTTACACCAGGGGAGGTTTAGGTTGGAGCTGAGGAACAATTACTTCCCTACAAGGGTTGCCCAGGGCTGTCCCAGGCTGCACAGGGCAGTGTTGGGGTCCCCATTATCCCTGGAGGGGTTTCAAAGCTGTGGAGATGTGGTGCTGAGGGACATGGGTTAGTGGTGCCCTTGCAGTGCTGGGAGAACAGTTGGACTCAGTGAGGTCTCTTCCAACTAAAACCATTCTGTGATTAAAAAAAACAAAACAAAACAAAAAAAGTGCATAACCCCCCACCCCACAGGCAACATTCCTGTCCTCCTTAAGCCATCATTAAAAATATTTTATTCTGTTGTCACCAACAAACACCAATTTAATTATAACACAACAGATGTAAACTTATTTCAAGCAAACATACTTTTAAATTAGGGGCATACATATACACGAATGGAGATTTTTGTCTCCCTCCATTGTTTATAACTGACTGAGCACATTTTCTTTCATGTATCTGACACATTGAGAACAGAAGCATGAAGATTAAGACAAGAATGCTCAAAAGTGTCAGCTCCTCTTGGGCAACCAAGTTTGAGAAGCCTGTGCCTGATCTTTCAGATCACTTCACGTTATATTGCACTTTTCACCTTCAGATCAGAGTTCCTATTAAACTGGCCCCAGCTACAGATCTAAGTGCTCCAAATCGAAGTAAATCAACCTGTAGAAACCCTCATCATAAAAGCAACACACAACGGGGAGTTATGCTTGAGAATTTTCTTCTCTACAGGACTTGCCCAGCATCCCTGAGGAACGCTGGGGCAGAGGCGAAGCTGAAACCCAATTTACCATGTCACAAGGACAGTCCTCTTGGAGTCCTCCACAGTATGGACTGTGAGTTACCCTGATTTATATACAGTCCTAGAGCAAATCCACCTCAGACACTGAGGCTTAGTGGAGATCAGAGGGGTGACCCTCTCTAAGCCTGTAATTAACCAGATGCATCATAATGTGGATGCACAAAGGTTTTCAACCAGTCATACATGGTTCAACTACATGCCCAGCATTCCTAACTTGGAAGCTTTTGACTTCATGGGTTTCACAGCTCAGAAAGGAAGGGTTATTGGCTTGAACAATGAATCTAAGACTAGAAATATGAGTCCAAGTCTAGAGAAGGACATTGAACAGCCACTTCTGCAGTCCTCACCAGCTTTTAGCTTTGGCTTTTCTGGGGCCTTTTTTTTTGACTCTGTATTATTTGTATCACTCTCCAACTTCTGCACCCATGCCCCTGTATGCCCTGTTCTTTCAGATACTGCCCAGTTCTTTCCTCCCTTCCTTTTTTTTTTTTTTTTTTTCCCTCAACTCCTCTCAAGGTTTAGTGAAACAGCTCAATCCATTTCTTCAAAAAATATCATATAGGAAAGGAAGTGTCCTTTGAGAACTCTAAAATTTTCAAACGACTCACTTCAAGTAAGTGATCTGAAGTAGGCAGAGAGCAAGAACAGAACTCTTTTATGATACTGCTATTGCACCAACCCAGTGACAACCTGCAGAGAGAAGGACCCCTCTACAACTAGTATCACCACACTATATCCTACACCTTTTCATCTGTTTTACTGTCATAAACTAGCCATTGCAACTTATGCTTTAAGCCTTTGTATTTCAGCTTTACCGAAGATCATAGAATTATTTTCCTTGGAAAAGACCTTTAAGATGATTGAGTCCAACCATTAACCCAGCACTGCCAGGGCACCACTACACCATGTCCCTCAGCACCACACCTACATGACTTTTAAATCCCTACAGGGATCACGGGGACTCCAACACTGCCCTGGGCTGCCTCTTCCAAAGCTTGACAAACCTTTCAGTGAGTAAGTTTTTCCCCATGTCCAACCTAAACCTCCCTTAGGGCAACTTGAGGCCAGTTCCTCTTGTCCTGGTGCTTGTTCCTTGGGAGCAGAGCCCAACACCCCCTGGCTCCAGCCTCCTGTCAGGGAGCTGTGGAGAGCCAGAAGGTCTCCCCTCAGCCTCCTTCTCTCCAGGCTTAACAAGCTCAGGTCCCTCAGCTGCTCCTCACCAGACTTGTGCTCCAGACCCTTCCCCAGCTTCAGTGCCCTTCTTTGGGCAAAGATAGACTGACAGAAGTATTTTGAAAAAGACTGTGTGGAAATGTAACAAATGACACATACCTATTAAACTCCCCCCCACATTGTATATAGTGATCCTCTAGACTGAAAACCAAAAATTTTTGTGAGTCTCTGTATCAGTTTGCACCAAAACCACTGTACTGTGCAATGAACTCTCTAAGGACTTAATGGAATACTTCCAGAAAAGTGCTTCTTAATATTAATTATCTCACAATAATGGTGATTGCTGTAAGAAAATGTTTTTCTGTTATTTCAGCTGGATATATTTTGCCTGGTCGATCCATCAACACATGCCCAGGAAACCAGATTCTTTATCAGAAACAAAGGAAGAAAACAATTGTACATATTCCCAGTTAAAATACTGGGAAATAAAGTCCTGCCTTCTCCACATCCATGTTGGCTCCTCCTCTGTTCCTGCTTCCACCCCATCCCAGCCGAACAAAACTCAGCAAGTGGAGGATCTGATACTATTGTGCTACACAGAGGGAACTCTGCTATTCCTGGGAAGGAAAACAGAGTGATGAATGCCTTCTGTTCCCTCACCAAACTCAATCATCTGGATAGAGCTGGTATTTCTGTTGGAGCTCTTCTGTGCCCTGTAGCAGGAAGGAACATATTGCCCCGAATAAGACAGACACAAAGCAATCAAAGACGTTTGGATGCAATACAGAATGTGATTATTTTTGCTTTTACCTCTTCGACTCAAATTTATTGCTGCTCATCTTATTTTGCTTTATGAAGCAGCACTGGAGAAAACCCAGCCTGATTCTCTAGCCAAGACACTATGGTAGTTTATGAGATACTCATCACCAATAACTCTCAAACCCATGATGCAACACGGAGTAGTTCCAACACGACTATCTGCCCAGTGAATGATGCAGTGTGTTTAACTGTGTTATCTCTGTCAGGCACCAAATCTCTACATGAATACTATCTGAGATTTAAGCTGAGTCTTTTTGTGTCTGCTCTCAGACTCCATGCAGATGACTTTCCTTCGATTTTGAAGGAACTCAACAAAAAAATGGCAAATAACAAGTATCGGGAAGAAAATGCATACTTTGGTGAATTTAACTCATTTTGGTTTAGTGTTCCTCCTATCCCAACTGTTAAATGTAGTTAAAAGAGATAATAAAAAACAAAGCTTTGCCTCTCATTCGGAGATAACTAAAGAAATCCCCATCACCATGTTATTCAATGTTCTCAGCATCCACATCGCTACCATCCATGGAAGTTGTGTGGAAGCAGCATATTTTTAGCTGACCTAATATTCTGTTCATTCTACTGGAGAAAAATAGTGGAGTTAGTTTTAAGGATCTTCTCATGTCTTCCCCTTATATCTGCAGCTCATCAGTCTCTGCAAAACAGCATAAACACCAGGGAAAACTGTTTCAGCAAAGTGCTGTCAGGTACTAGACCGACTTTTAGCACAGGGTGAAAAGGTTTTCTTCTTGGGAACTCCTCAAAAACAGGGAGTCCCAAGAAAAGTAAAGAAGAGGCATTTTTCTGCAAAAGGATGACAAACAAAATCGTAAATGGGACATTAAGGCATCTGTCTGACTCTTTTGCTCTGATGACGGATACATATACAGACCATCTCTGAAAATGTTTCCTGAAACCTGATGTTTAAACCCTTCAGTGAGGAGGACAGCTTGCCCTCTTTTGAGCGGTACATTCAACAGCGACAGATGTCAACTGCACTCCTCAAATAAATACTTTTTTAGAACTAAATTTAAAATAAAGCATACCTCCACAAATATGTTCCCAGAACCCAAGCAAATATTGCTGATATCCAAAAGACTTCCTTCAACCAGTGCAGTGTCCATAGCCAGACACAGCAGAATATCTGAGACCTGAATGACTTTTATCTACTTGCGTAGACCAATTACCTCCCCACATTTCATGGAAGAGCACCACATCTCCATGTGGGGCTCTGAAACCCCTCCAGGAATCATGGGGATTCCACCACTGCCCTGGGCAGCCTGGGGCAGCCCTGGACAACCCTCAAGGGGAAGAAATTGTTCCTCAGCTCCAATCTAAAACTCCCCTGGGGCAACTTGAGGCTGGTTCCTCTTGTCCTGTCGCTTGTTCCTTGGGAGCAGAGCCCGACCCCACCTGGCTCCAACCTCCTGTCAGGGAGCTGTGGAGAGCCAGAAGGTCTCCCCTCAGTCTCCTTTTCTCCAGGCTGAACAAGCCCAGGTCCCTCAGCTGCTCCTCACCATACCTGTGCTCTAGACCCTTCTCCAGCTCCATTGCCCTTCTCTGGCCACTCTCCAGCCCCTCAATGTCCTTCTTGGAGTGAGGGGCCCAAAACTGACCCTAGGACTTGAGGTCTGGCCTCCTCAGTGTCAAGTACAAGGGAGCACTGAAGCCCCTGTGGTTGATGGACTGCAGAAACATTCCTTTTAAATTACCATGTCAAATAAACCACCCTAATTGAGCAAGAGTGGTACTGGTCCCATATCTATCTTTAGCTATTGAAGGTGACTGAACGCCAAGGGAGACACTACAGCACTTCAAGGGAGACAGTAAGAGCTGCACACTGACAGAGAGTGTTGGGTCTTCTAAGCAAAATTTCTTTCCAGGGCTTTCCCAGTAGCTCACAAAGGGCTGTGTAGAGCTGTTTGGACCCCAAGCATCACTAGTCACAAAGGCTAACAGGAAAATGTACAAATACCTTCAGTTTCAGGTGAAAATGTGAGTAAGAAAAATCATCAGCAAAGCTGTTTAAAATAATACTGCTACTCAACAGGAAAGAAAAAAATATTCATCAATCACTCTCTCGGTACTTCTCATTTTCACTTAAGACTCAAAATGAGAAGGATGCCACTGACAAGTACACCATAACCATCCATTACATCTGACACTGAGATCATTTAGTGTGTATTAAAAAGAACTCTTCTGGCACTTGTGTACAGTGGTGTCGACCTTAATTGCTAAGATGCACTGAACAGCTCTTCTAAACATAGCAACAATTTACATTTTCCAGCCGAATCAGAGACACAAACAGGTGGAGGCACTCCATTGTGTGGTGAGAGACCCTCCTTCCTACAGCTGCAAGCCAGGACCAATGCACATCCACTCAAATACCAGCTTGGGAGTAAAAGGAAACAAGTAGAATCATCAAATTGTTTTGGTTGGAAGAAACTTTTAAGCTCATTGAGTCCAACTGTTAACTCAGCACTGGCACAGTAGAGCACTAAATCCTCAAAGTCCAGGAGAAATGCTACTGATATCTTTATACCAATACAGTGAAACAGTGTGCTTGGAAATGAAAGCATTTTACAGGGTAAAAACCAGCGTGTACATATATAAGCAAATGTTACTACGTGATATCTTCATAGACAAACTAAAGGTATGGGAAAACCACACCAGAATAGGCTTATAGCTCTCGATAACAAGAGCTAACCACAGCCAAACACAAGGATTACTCAGGTGAAGTTCACAAGAGCTGACGTTCATAGAATCATAGAATAGTTTAGGCTGGAAAAGGCCTCCAAGATCATCAAGTCCAACCTTACTCCCAGCCCTATCAAAACCACTAAACCATGTCCCTAAGCACAACATCCAACCGCCTCTTAAACACCTCCAGGGATGGTGACTCCACCACCTCCCTGGGCAGCCCATTCCAATGCCTTTCTGTAAAGAAATGCTTCCTAATACCCAGCCTGAACCTCCCTTCAAACCTTCAGTATGGTATCATTTAATATTTTTATCTGTGAGGTAGATGATGGAACAGGGAGTATGTTTTATTACATTCAGAGATCACAGTAAACTGGGAGGGATTACAAGAATTTTGGAGGCCATGATTATCATTCAAAAGGCTCTCAAGACAACAGAAACTGTCCGAACATGGTGGCTTTCTTACAAATGCGTACCACATGCTGCAGTAAAACAGGAATGCACGTTTGCACAAGTTCAGGGAAGAAATTCAGCAAAGTCAGAGATTCTACAAAACAAGACCTGATGGTTCTGGGTATAGTGTGGTGCTGAGGGACATTGTTTAGTGATGCCCTGGCAGTGCTGGGTTAATGGTTGGACTCGATGATCTGAAAGGTCTTTTCCAGTGATTCAGTGATTCTACAGAAGTTCTAGTTATACAACCTATCACAAAATGAATGTACATCAACTGTGGCCACACTCTTAAATAATAAAACTCCAATCAGTTATCCCGACTCTGCTAAGTAGGAGACATGAAGTAACTTATGTTCTCCTCTTGAGATCTTGAGACCCACTAGCAGTCACTTCCTGGAAACTCCAATGATAAGTCCCATGAGGAAGGGGCTGTGCTGACCTTGGTTAGACAGTAAAGGAAGCTGCTGGGAATTGATCAGGGGCTTCAGCTGATGAGACTTGATTTGCCTATGGATTAGGCAATTCCCACAGCTCTTGGCAAGAGTCCTGTTAAATGTAGCTAAATGGGAAAACTGGGGAAAATGCAGATGGAAAGCATCAAAGGCTTAACCCATGCACTCTTATATTGGATAATCTAAATAAAGGAATACTGCAGCTTGAACCCTGGATATAAAAAAGTTTGGATTACAAGAATAAAGAGAAGGGATTGACCATATTTATTTAAAACAAAAAAATAATTTAAAAAAATAAGGCTCCAGGTGGATTGATGGATATCACTGTATCCTTCCTAAAAAGATCTGAAACCATACAGAGACCGCAAAGAAACGTGGCCGGGGAGAAGACAACAGCAGGAGTGGAGATGAACAGATGGGAGATAAAAGGGATTCAGCAGACGGGCTGATGGAGGAAAGCAGAAGAGTGAGCAAGAACAACTATCAGAGAAGGCAGCTAGTGGGAGCAGTCAGCAATGGTCCTGGCTGGCAAGGAATGGCTGGAGGTGAGTGGTGTTGACATCAAGTTTAAAAGCATTGCTTCAGAGAGGTGTCCTGATGTATTCCATGAACTGAAGAAAGGCTGAGAGCCCTGGGGCTGTTCAGCTGGAGAAGAGCAGCCTGAGAGGGGAGCTGATCAATGCTGAGCAAGAGCTGAAGGGCCCTGGGGGGCAAGAGGATGGGGCCAGACTCTTGTCAGTGGTGCCCAGTGACAGGACAAAGGGCACTGGGCACAAACTGGAACCCAGGGGGTTCCATCTGAGCAGGAGGAGAAACTTCCTTGGTGTGAGGGTGTCGGAGCCTGGCCCAGGCTGCCCAGAGAGGTTGTGGAGTCTCCTTGTCTGGAGAGATTCCAAACCCAGCTGGACACTGCGATGCTGGGCCCCCTGCTCTGGGTGACCCTGCTGGACGGAGCAGGGGGGTGGCATCGGAAGATCCCCAGAGATCCCTTCCAAACTCCACTGTGCTGGTGTTCTGTGTGATTTTGTGAAACTGCAATCCACTGGGCTAAATAAAAGAGCCTCAATATCTGTTTCAGCAGCAAGATAAAACCTTTCTGTAGATGGACTGAGGTTTGTTCACAGTTATTTATACCACAGACTCTGGTGGCTGTAGTTCAGCATCGGAGTAGTCAGCAGTTACACCTCCTTGATCATGCTGCAGTGCAGTCAATCATTTAGTGTCCATAGTACACATGGAACACAGGGTTGGTTTGTGCAGGAGAGCTGCAATTCAGATACCCGGAATCACAGACTGGTTTGGGTGGGAAGGGACCTTTCAAGGTCATCTAGGCCAACCCCCCTGCAGGGAGCAGGGCCATCTGCAACTAGAACAGGTTGCTCAGAGCCCCGGCCAACCTCACCTGCAATGGTGCCAGGGATGGGGCAGCCACCACCTCTCTGGGCAGCCTGGGCCAGGCTCTCACTGCCCTCAGCATCAACAATTTCTTTTGCATGGAATGATCCATCCAGGAAGGGAACAACTGTGCAGAGCAGAAGCAGGTGGTCTCTCTCATGCTGGGCATGCAATGGAGAGGAGGTGTACAAGTGAGCCAGGGTAAACTGGGCACCGCCACGAAAGGGATCTTGAGAAACAGCCTGAAAAACTGGCAGATGCCCATGAAAAAAGGACAACTTTATCAACAATGTTGTCAATGTTTCACAGACAAATAAAAGTAACACTGAACTGTCATGTGACAAAATGCAACTCAAGACCGAACAGGTAGGAACACCTGTGATGTTCTGGTGCAGTCTCAGAGTGGAGCTCACTTGAGAAGCTTTCTATTTTGGACTTTTGTACTTCAGCCTCTTTATGAATGACCAGATTCAGCTCACATAAACCCTCTTCAGCTGTGGAGCTGAAGGAACGCTGTCATACTGACATCCCATCGAACTGCATTGGCACTTCCCATTGGAACGGTAGGTGTCATGATTAATATCCGCCTCAAAATATTTCTTTTCTCCCATTCTTCTCCTGCGTGAGAATTACACATGAAGAATATAATTTGCTTTGGCAAGTAACAGTATTTGGAATTTCTGAATTTATTTCGAAGACCGAAGAAGCTAGATGTATTCTTATTGCTCTTTTGAAGGTGGATTCTCCTTCTGCTTGGAGGAAAAGGTGGTGAGATTTATTTTGCTTGCCTGAAACACAAAATAAATGTCATAAAGAAAAAAAGAGCTTCTACAGTATTTTTTACTCCTGCATGGATAAAGATTTGTTTGTTTGAAGGGGAATGGGGTCAAAAAGAAGAGGAAAGAAGGCAGCAGAAGTTTACTCTCTAGAAAAAAAATTCACAATTTACAAAGACCTTCAGAAACACTTGATTAGCAGAGAGGAAAGCTATGCAAGAAGCTACACTTCCAGATGTCACACTGAAACCCACCTGGCTGGCATCTCTAAATCTTCTAATTATCATCCAGCAAAATGAGACAGCAGATTCTGCTTTTTCTTACTTTCATAAAGGCTTAGAAAGAATTGTCCTTGATGTATTCTTGGAAGCTGTTAGCAGAGATTTCTGTGCCATCTGTATGTACATCAATAGCAGATTTGTTGTTTTAAGAGAATAAACCAGCCCTGGACTGTCCAGGACTTGAAATCTATTCTTATGGAATCAAAAAAAAAAAGGGACAGTAGGTGCAAGACCCCTAAAATATGGACTTTGCTATAGGTGAATATCATATCACATTTAGATGAATATGATCTATATAAATGGAATAAAAATATAGCCCAGGATATATTTATTTATCTACAGAATCCCAGGTAACTTAGTTGAAGACAGAAAGAACTTCTGGCAAGTTTGCACAAGGTGATCTGCATCCCTTTAAACAAAATAAAATAAATGTGTAATTGTTGATGAACAGTATCTAAATACCTGATAAACCCACCCCTACAAAAATCCCAATGTTTTTTATTGAAAATTAAAAAAACCTCCAAACCCAAGTCTCTCAACTTGCTATTTTTTTCAAAATGGTCCATAATTCCAATTTACTTTTTATAGGTTGTGACTTCTAAGTTGTTTCTTGTCGCTGTTTATACCGGGAGCGAAGAGATGCAGCAACACAAAATCAATAAAGAGAGAGACAGGAGAGGAAGAAGACACTTTGTTAATTTATAACCCCATTTCATATACCCTAGCCCCATAGGGTGATTGGTCAGTGATCACCCATCTCCTAGGGTGATTGGCTAAAGTCCTACAACACCTATTTCAAAATATTTTTCCCATGTACCATAAACAGAACTTAGCAAAACACCAGGTGTTGGTCCAGCTTACAAAAACCATCCTACTGTTTTTCATAATACTGGTGAGAAAGGCAGGACTCTCACTGAATATTGTGAGAACCTGAGAAAATCCCTCTGCTAGCAACTTTTCAGCATCCAGTTTCTTGCCCACAGAATAAAATCTTAAAAAAAATAAAATTAGAAAAATAGAGTCCTTCCTTCCAGAAACTGAGTGGACATGTAGGAGTGGGCAGCTCTCTCCATGGACGCCAGAGGATTTCTCAGAACAGAACCTGTATAAGTTTCTTGAAGTAAGTGAAGGAGAGAACTGGGAGCTAAAAAGATGCTCACAGCAAAAGGAGACCTTGGCTTCTGATTCTGTAGCTACTTGCAGGTACATCTTCAGACTTATGGACAAGAACTAACCCTGTCTTCAAGTGCATATATGGCACGTAACTAAGTGACAAAAACATTGAAAAAGCCAACAAGTATTTCCCCTACAAAGTACTGTGATAGAAGTATTTTAATTTTTTTTTTTAAAGTATCAAGACTAAATATTGACCCAAGAATTAACACCTGGAAAAGCCAGAGAGAGACAAAAGCCTTTTGAAATGAGATGAAGTACAAAATTCAAATCTTTAGATCCTTTCCTGAAGTCAACAATTTCTAATAGGTTTCCTTAGCAAAACAGACCAGCACATTTGAACGTGCACACTGGAACTACACGGCCATTTACATTTCCTCTTGCTTCTTGTTATCCTTATTATTATACAAGGATGGAAGCACATAATCATTCAATAGGAAAATAAGCAAACTAGCTTTGCTTAAAGTTTGCTACATGGGAACTACACAGTGCTGCTTGAAATTTTTCCAAGTCTTTTTTTTTTTTTTTTTTGGGGGGGGGGGGGGGGGGTGGAGGGGAAGAAAATACAGATTCAACAGACTTAGAATGTTATAGAAAACCAAATGGATTTTGTTGAATGTAGGCATAAAATCAAATAATTCTTAGTAAGGTCAAAGTCCTTCTTTTCTAAAACATCAAAGGCAAGAACAAAGAGCTTGCTGTTTTCATCAGTATTACCACAAGGTTGAGTCAAGAACGTTTAAGCTAAAAGCTCCCTCTTGACCCATCTTCACTTAGGATACCAATACCTGAACCATTAATACCAGGTCAACAGAAAAATAGAGAAGACCTAATTTCCACTAACCCTCAAAAACAAAATATGGATCAGCAATTTATTACTTGTGAGACCTATGACAAATGCATGGCAAAAGTTACCAAATTTGTCTCGGTTTTCCTTACAATTGTTCATTACAGTGAAGGAAAATAGGAAGAACTATGTTTTGTAAAGCCACGAGGATAAAAAAATAAGCCAGCAATTGACCCAAATGCAAAACCACATGCAATATATTGTGTCTTACTCTTCCATGATGAGACACTCAGGTGGAAGTGACATTAAAACAACCCAATTTTTTATAGCACTTGATTTTTCTGTTGTCAAGGACAACAGAAAATGTCATCCTCAGTTCAGGCAATGTCACAGTAAGTTTACCTCTGATCCCTGTCTACTGTCATACAGCCAGTGAGTTTTAAAAGATGATTTTTCAAGTGAGTGCACTCCCAGTGAAAGGAATAGGGTGGAAGGATGGAACAGAATGTTTGAGTGGGAGACTGGTTACTGAGCATTAATGAAAATACATGAATATCATAAATGGTTTTTTCTGATGCTGGCCATAATGCTAATTTGCAGGAGTAATCCCAGACACTTCAACTCGACAATTGAACTCTAACAACGAATTGAACTGGGAAAGTATGTCTCACATCTGAAGCTTTTAATTACAAGTACTTGTTCAGTTAATTATATTCCGCCCTCTCCCTCAAAAGACAGGAAAAGAAGAGGGGGAAAAAAAAAAAAGGGGGAAAAGAAAAAAGGCGGCAGGGACCAAAAGCAGAAGCAGAATGACAGTGTTCCAAATTCTTAAGCTGACACATTTTTTCAGAATTCATTTTGAATCACTAAGATCTGCACATTCTTTCTGAGCTTCCAGCCACATGTAGAGCAAAGGAAACTACTCCGGTCAGCAAAAAAACCTAAGAGATAATTTTTCAAAACCAGCACATGGTTGTGTGTTTAGCTACACATGTTAATGGCCAAAGAGATGATGGAAAAGTGTTTTACAATAAAACTTTCTAGGTAATGCCAAGAATAACTACATTAGTTTAAAACTGCTGTTCCAGTCCCTGCTGGTTCTACCTGACAGGGTACAGTGGATCACAGGGACCTCAAAGTCCTGCTTCTCCTTCAAAGTAGCCTCCTCCTCCAAGCTTCCAGAGAACAGAGGCTGCAGAGAAGCACTAAAGTCAAGTTGTTCCTCAAACTTCAAAGGCAAAGCCCTCTAAGTCAACACACCACAGATAGGACCAACTACGAAGCCATCCCTGGCAACATCTTGTAAGAGTGTGGTCAAAACACAGCAGCATTCAAGGCTTTTTTTCCTCAGAGAAGCACATTCACTTCCATATTTATCACCACCTCACAGCCACTAATCCACTAGAAAAACCCCTCAATTAAAAATGTATTAATTAAAAAAAAAGAAGAACTAAATCAGCAGCAGCTTTGACAGAACTTTACTCATCATGAAGGAGGTGCCAGCAAGAAGGTACTGCTCAAAGTCCAGGCAAATCAAATGTCATCATCCTCACAGAAACACCCACTGACAATTTAGCTGCTATCATCACACTGAAGTAAACCCACCTACAAAATAACCTCAGTTTAATCATTTTCACCTTACTTTTAAGGAGTAACTCACCGAATTCTGCATTTATGGCAATGGGTTGAAAAATATTTGTCAGATCTTCTAATGCAAATGCACTGTCCATGCCCTTCATGAATATAAGCGTTATTCCCTTGGCAATTGTATTTCAGTAATGTATTTTCTCTGCAGAAGTACTAAAACCTGTAGCATTTATCCATATAAAAGCAAAAGGCCAATGATATTCATATTCATTAAAAATCGCAAAAGATTAATTTTATTTAATAAATGTTATTAAAAATTTTTTTTTCTTAAATTGTTCGTCTTTTATTTGGCAATTCAACTCTGGATAATATTAAATTGTTATTATTATTGAATAATTAGCTTCTCAATTCAAATGTGGAGCGGCAGGTTAACAAGAAACCTTTACTAACACTCTGTGTCACTTGAGCATTGTCACACACCCGACCTCTTCCAGTCAGAAGCACCATAAGATTATTCATTCTTTGGCCTCAGAAGTTGTCCATGTACCTTCATAACAGCAGCTTCTCCCCAGTTTATAAGAGTGGAAGAGAGGAGTAGAGGTCATGGCATTTAGATTTTTTTTTATGGGATGATATTCCTTCAAACATTTTTCAAGCTACAAGTGCCAAAAAAGCAAGTATTTTCTGTTTACTGAACAGTCCATAAAGGCACCTTGAGAAAAGCCAACAATTGTGCTAGAGCTGAGAGTGCGTGTGCCAACAGTCAGCCAGAAGCAAATTATTCATTCAAATCACTGAAGTCCTGCAAATAGGATTTTTATGAAAGAACTTGTGACAAACTGTTCTAACTGGGAAGAAAACAATCGTGTGTGATTTCCAATTATTTTAGTCCTTTTTGCTCCGGAAATTAATAAAGAACTCTTTATCAATACAACATGGACTCCTCTTCGCTGTTGTTGAGTCGTCCTTTTTAATTACAGATTTTCAAAAGAAAACTAGATTCCATTCACAGCTGTGACAAAGCAACATTTAAATTCCTTCCCCTGTTTTTGAGTGTAAAGTGACTGGAGGGAATAATGAACTGATGCTTATCCATGAAGAACTGATGTCAGTGCCCAAGGATTATTAATCAGAAAAGAAGATATTTTGACAAGATAATCTGGCTTGTCTACACCATGAGATAAAGTCCCCAGGCCTGTGTGACGTGCTCAATGTACTTGCATTATTTTTACACATGTTCAGTGCTCATCCTCCCCATCCAAAGCACGGTCACAAGAGCTGGCAAGAGACGAGGCCCTGGAACAGTGTATCTCCACAATAACTGAACCTCACCATTAAAAACATGCAAACGATTAAGATGTTTCAAGCACTGAATTATGGAAGCACTTAATAAATGAAGCAGGATTAGCAAATTATGAAAAAAAAAAAGCTTTTATTCATACCCATCTCTGCCACAGCAGTGACAAAATGGGGAACTAGAGAAAATGACATTGCACTTCAATGACATTTTTGGGCAATCTAACATGATGCTACTTTGGCTGAAGCTGCACTGACCCTGGCAGCAGAACCACTGCAGACTTTGATATGCTATTCACAACTCGCCCATTACCATTTACATTGACATAAATTCTCAGCTTGGAAATGATTCCTTTTAATTAAAATGAGGTTGGTATCACTTTAGTTAGAGACATAAAACTTTGTAACATTTTAGGTAATTGTCCTTCGTAGCTCAGATGTCATTCAAAGCATTGTGTGTGTGGTTTGTTTGTTTGGTTCTTTTTCACAAGGAACAGAGATATTTTATAAATAATGAAGACTATGTGGTAGCAAGTAACAAAGCCAAAAAAAAAAAAAAATTAATCGCACACCAAAAGAAAATAGGTCACAGAGCTGAATGCCAGGAAAAAAAGAAAGTACCTGCAAAATACTCTGGCAAGACAGAGACTTAATGCAAGGTTGCCACATGGAGTCAATATAACCACAAATCATCCAGCTCACGTTCATCATCCTAATGGGCATACAGGTTATACCTGTGATGCAAACCTTTCCCCAGAGCAAACCTTTCCCCAGAGCAAACCTCCAGGACCCTCTTCTCATTTACACAGGGCTTCCCCCACACATGACCACAGCCAGCACACGTACGTACCAACTGTCCTTACAGAAATGTAAATATGTAGTAATGTAAACGAGACTCCAGTCCCCAAATAAAAAACCCTCTGCTTTAGTATTGGACCTACTCGGAATAAATGAAAGTTAGCAGAGCCTGAACATGCTTAGTTCTGTTATAAAACCATTAACCACTGGTGATGTGGGAGTGTCTGTGTTATATTTTACTTTTAATAGTGCTACCCTGAGAACACTGGATAATTACTTCTCTCAGCTGACTCAGAACAGGTAGAGCAGCACAGGAACCAGCTATGCACACTTTCCCACTCGGGCATTTCCAAAGTAAAGACAAGCTAAGTAATGGATTGCTATGAATAAACTAAGCTACAGATCTCCATCAGTATATCTCCCATTGCATACTCCACAATCCGCTACTGCCCAACTGCAGTAAGAGATACCCACAGCAGTATTTAAAAAGTAGAAGCAACAAAAAAGGAATGATATGTAAAAAAGTTGCAGCCATAGAATTGTTTTGGTTGGAAGAGACCTTTCAGATCATCAAGTGCAAGTGTCAGTCCACCACCACCAACACACCACTAACCCATGTCCCTCAGCACCATATTTACCTGTCTTTTAAATCCCTCCAGGGATCACGGGGACTCCAACACTGCCCTGGATAGCCTGGGACAGCCCTGGATAACCCTCAAGGGGAACAAATTGTTCCCCAGCTCCAACCTAAGCCTCCCCTGGTGCAACTTGAGGCCGGTTCCTCTTGTCCTGTCGCTTGTTCCCTGGGAGCAGAGTCCGACCCCCCTGGCTCCAACCTCCTGTCACGGAGCTGTGGAGAGCCAGAAGGTCTCCCCTCAGCCTCCTTTTCTCCAGGCTCAACAAGCTCAGGTTTCTCAGTGACTCCTCACCAGACTTGTGCTCTACACCCTTCCCCAGCTTTGCTGCCCTTCTCTAGACACCATTTAGTGATTATTGAAATAAACTGTCTGTAAAAAATAAAGGAAATTAACATATTCTTGCAAAGGAAACAATATGCACCTACATATATCTATATATAGATATATGTAGGTATATACATATGTATGTATGTTTGAATATGTAACATAGAGTATATATAAATTTACATAGCTAGAAATGTAATTCAAATGAAGACATATAGCAATTAGGAAAAAAACCACAGATGATCTTCACATGCACACAGCATGGATCGCCTTATCACATCAGAATTCTGTTCAGTCCCATTTCTAGTGCCTTGTAAAACCCTCTCTGCACAATCCCCCAGAGAAATTACTCTCCTGAAAGATGCACTAACTGCCCCATGAAGGCACCTATACCAAAAATTGTATACTACAATCAAATTTAGGCAAGGGCACACAAGTGAAAGTGGAAAATGAAAGCGCAGAGAAATGATGCAAAATGTCCAAAGCTACCCCAGGAGGGACTGGGACAGAATGAAAATGAGTTTGGACTTGATGATCTTAAACATCTTTCCCAACCATAACAGTTCTGTGAGGTTACAAGATCTGAGCTGCCACATAAAACTATGTGATGTATTCTTTCAGACTACACTGGGAAAGCTCAACTCCACCACTACTCAGGGTATCAAGATAGAGATGCTCAGTCAATGTGTGGAGCCAGACTCTTCTCTCTAAGCAAAAAAATCCACCCTACTATGAAAAGGAATTCACAGATAAATAATCATGGATGGATACTGTGGGGCTTGGTGTTTTTCTTTCTTTGTTTGTTTGTGTTTGTTGGGGGTTTGTTTGTTTGTTTTTCTGTTTATTTATTTAGTGTTGGTTGGGGTTTTTTTCTTCTTGTTTGTTTCATTGGGTTTTTTTACAGAAATGGCATTTTTCTCTGAGCATAATCCAAAAGTTTGGTCTGGAAGAGGTGAGCCCGAGTTTGACAACAGAATAGAATAGAATAAAAAAAAATAAATTAGCTTCTTGAATAAAGTTCAGCTTTCAAAAAAAGGTTTTAAAAGACTGTTCTTACACAATGAATTTTAACGAGACAAACCCCTCTCCACAACACGAAGGTAGCTTTGATGCCAGCGTATTTATACCCATGTTTTATTCATGCCTTTCTTTTGTAGCTCTGTCACTATGCATTGAATCAGTTACGTACAACTTAATTCTTCCACTGCTAGATGTGTAATGAGGAAGATATTATTGCAGTAAAGCAAAAATGAAATCTATGACCTGTCTGTTCTGCTCCGATTAACGAACACAGCGAGTGTGAGGTATGACATGTACGGCTGCTTTCCAATGGAGATCTCACATGGACAAGAACTCTGTCCCATGTATACCAAAGATTGATGGATTTTTCCAAACTGCATGTACATTTGTGAAGCCAAGCTGCTGAAGTATGTTGCTCCCACTATCCTTTACACTTAGTTACATCAGATATTTTAGGATAACTTTAGTTAATGCAAAAGAGCATGTTGTGGGCTGGAAAAAATTTCCATCCCTAAACCCTGGAGGTCTTAATTTTGTTTTGGTTTTGTACGGTTTTTTGCTTGGTTTTATTTTGGGTTTGTTTTGGTTTTGGAATATATATAACTATAACTAACGAATAATAATAATAAATAGTAATATCATAAAGAAACCACAACTCTGTGTCCACTCCTCCTTTCTCCTGACATCTGAAAATCATTTGAAAGAGCCGTATGAGGGCAATTTCATTTCTTTAAAATGAAACGAAGGAGTAAACATTCTATTTCTCCTCGGATTAAATGAAAATTGCAGTTGAAAAGCAACTCGCCAATGGCTGTGGGTGGCAACAGTCCAGCGTCACGTGAAACAGCAGAGCATGGTATTGAGTACCTCATGACAGCTTTGCAAATTAATCTTCAAAGAAAACCCCAAATTGTTTTTGCTCTGGAAAACAATGAAGCAAATGACCAACTAGGAAAATGATAATACTCTGACATTTCAGAACCAGGAACATGAAAAAACTTGACACTGAGGCCATCCTCACTAGAAGACAAACTCCCAAACTTCAGGTCCTGCCACTCCAGGTAAGCCAGAAGTGACCTACTAGACAGCCCAGAAACCTCGTGCAGCCTCTGCATAAACACAGCACAGCCCTTACCTCAGTACTCCAAACCTGAAAAAATTATTAATAGACAGTGCAAATTACAGCCTCACAAGGACCTACAATCTTAAGTGTAAACAGGAAGTTTTGGAGAGGAAAAAAACTCACAACAAACATTGGAGGATAAATTTTACGAATAGCCTGGACACATCAATTTGCTGTCTAATCTGATACCATCAATGTCTTTGGAATATTTGGCCTCAATTTTGAAGGAGACTGTCAATCCACTAAAAACAAGCAGCAAAAGTAGTTTCATACCAAGGTATCAAGTACAAAATCTGTCACTTTGGAGGCATCATGAGAACTCTTAATTCACTGTGAGTGTAACATGAAGTTAAGATCCCTTAGGAGCAGAAGAAACTACCACACTAACTCCTGCAGCCGCTGCTCTGATTCTGTCATTTGACGCGAGGGGAAGGATTCTCCTGGTGGCTAAAAGCAATTTTGAAATCATTGGTGCTACTGTATATGCCAAAAAACAAAGACAAAAGCGTGGCAGATGTAGCCAGAGAAAGCAATGGAAAACAATGAAATGTCTGAGGAACACTTGTGCTGCAAGCATAGAAGAAAGCTCAGAGAGCGCTGCTTAAACAAAATCTTGGCACTAAAGTGAATTCCGAGACTAAAGAGGCTGCTCCCTTTATTACTCCTATTCTTTTTTTAGTTAGGAAGATATAATTTTATGAAGAGTTGTTTTGCAAACAAATAAAGATGCCTCAGATATTATAGGAAATTCTCTCGTCACTTGTGTTTCCCAACAGAACAACCTATGTCAGAGTTTGCATACTAACCATTTAGTTTAAAAGACAGTAGGTTCTATATCCCCTTTTGGATCAGCTGGACTGCAGCCCAGTATGACAATGACCCTAATGATGCTTCTGATACTACAGAGGTGCAAAGTAAATATGACCCTTAAACCACTCATCAGCATCTGAACCAATATTTAAAAGAATCACAGACTGGTTTGGGCTGGAAGAGACCTTTCCAGGTCATCCAGTCCAACCCCTCTGCACGGAGCAGGGACATCTGCAACTAGAGCAGGGTGCTCCGAGCCCTGGCCAACCTCACCTGCAATGGTGCCAGGGATGGGGAAGCCACCACCTCTCTGGGCAACCTGGGACAGGCTCTCACCACCTTCATTATAAAAAACTTCCTCCTTATAGCTCAGTATGGCTCTGTAGAACTGCTCACCAAGAAGCCCACTGTTTTGCCATTGTGGGCACTGCAAAACCATGCTGAAAGCTGCCTTGGTAGCACTGTTGAGACAATTAGGTAGCCCAACTTCTTGACCAGTTGTCTGCAGGTTTACTGTGCATTCAGCTAATGCCACAGGCTGCTGGCAGCTGGCAGCACACATGGGGCAAAAAGTCATTCAGCTTTGCAGTCTCCATCACTGTGCTCCACAGAGCAGAAAACTATATTTGACAGATTTGAAGGAGCTTCTCATAATTTACTATAATTTATCTAAATCATTATATATGTGTCTTTAAAATCTCATCTGTAACTTCCAAGGAACTATGACTGAGTTAGTGTGGTTATTTCATAACATAATAGAAAAAGAAATATTTTTAAAAAGAAAGGAACTTAGATCTAATACTCATTTTCATTCCTGTGGACAGAAGCACTGTCATAATTTCTGTCTTTCAATGTTCTATAATTTCCAGAAGAGCTTAATTTCTATACCATTTGGCCTTAATTAAGATGACAATTAGCCTTTTATACTGTAAGTGGCTGAGAATTTTCTACTGGATCTGTCTTTTATCTGAAATAGCTGATTTTTAAGGTGACTTTTTAGTATAAATTATCTGTCAGGTTTCATGAACTTTCTATAATATTTCATCAGCAGTCTCCTGTGTTGTACCTGGTACCTGCTGTTTTCGGGATGTCCTGTGGAGGACAGGCAACTTGGAAGCCAAGTCTCCCCAACACCTCAGGGATGAAAACTGTCCTTAATCTGGAGAAGTTAGGACTTTCTGCCAGAGAAGAGAAGGCAACGTGCTCCAAGATCTGTACAGTATAGACACAAGCCAGTTCTCCCCAACCGGCTCCAGCACGAGCCCCTTCCATGCGGTGCAGTCCTTCAGGAACAGACTGCTCCAGCACGGGTGCCCCGCAGGGTCACAAGGCCTGCCAGCAAACCTGCTCCACCACGGGCTCCCCTTTCCATGGGTCCACAGGTCCTGCCAGGACCCTGCTCCAGTGCAGGCTTCTCACAGGGTCTCAGTCTACTTCAGGGATCCACCCGCTTTGGTGTGGGGTTCTCCACAGGCTGCAGGTGGAGATCTGCTCCATCGTGGACCTCCATAGGTGCAGTGGACAGCCTGCCTCACCAGTGTTCATCAAGGGCTGCAGGGGAAGCTCTGCTGTGACACCTGGAGCACCTTCTTCCCCTCCTCCTTTATCGACCTTGGGGTCTGCAGGGTTGTTTCTCTCACACATTCTTACTCCCTTCTCTGACTGCAGGATTTTTCCTTCGCTTATTAAATCTGTTATCTGAGAGGCTCTACCACCAGTGTTAATGGGCTCAGCCCACACATGGCCAAAGTTTCTAGTACTTCTCACAGAAGCCACCCCTATAGCACTCCAACTACCAAAACCTTGCCATAGAAATTCAAGACATGACAATTACATGAAGACAAAGAGAAAAAAATAAAGCTTCATTTCATTGTGATCCTCAAGACCAGAGTCAAACATCTCAGCACACATGGCTAATGCTTGGGCTGAGTTAGAGATTCATAGAATCATAGAATGGTTTGTGTTGGAAAGGACCTGTCAAGGTCATCCAGTCCAAATCCCCTGCAGGGAGCAGGGACATCTGCAACTAGAGCAGGTTGCTCAGAGCCCCAGACAACCTCACCTGCAATGGTGCCAGGGATGGGGCAGCCACCACCTCTCTGGGCAACCTGGGACAGGCTCTCACCACCCTCAGTGTCAAAAGCTTCTCCCTTCTCTCCAGCCTAAATCTCCCTCTTTTAGTTTCAATCCATCAACCCCTGTCCTGTCCCAACAGGCCCTGCTCAAAAGTCCCTCCCCATCTTTCTGACAGGCTCCTTGAAGTCTTGAAAGGCCACCAGAAGGTCTCCCCTTGGGGAGCCTTCTCCTCTGCAGGCTGAACCCCCCCCATCTCTCCCAGCCTGGCCTCCCAGCAGAGGGGTTCCAGCCCTCCCAGCATTGCTGGGGCTCCTCTGGCCCCTCTCCAACAGGTCCCTGTCTCTGCTGTGCTGAGCACTCCTGAGCTGGCCCCAGCACTGCAGGGGGGTCTCTCTCTCTCTCTCTCTCTCTCTCTCTCTCTCCCCAGAGCCCTGGGAGCAGAGGGGCAGGATCCCCCCCTCCCCTGCTGCCCACGCTGCTGGGGGTGCAGCCCAGGGTGCCAGTGCCTGCTGGGTGCCAGCGCATGGGGCCGGCTCAGCTCCAGCTTCTCACCCTGAGGAAGAAACAGCTCTCTAGTGAGCCACCACAGAACCACTCATGCAACCAGGTTTATGATCATCAAACCAATACATCTTCCTCATAGCTTTTTTCATATCAGTCTGTTACATTTAAGCACTTATATCACAGTCACAACATTTCAGGAGTCGGATTTTATTCTGCCATCCGTTCATGTGCCTGAGTGGACTTGTTAAGTGTATTTGTGTTTTTTTCTGGAAATCCGCTTTTAATCGAAAACAGACCTTATAAGATAAATGGGGGAAAAGCTATGGATGAAAATGAGATTATTACAAAACGTAAACTATCACATAATATTATGCAAAAGAGATGGCTGGGTCAGTAAAATGTAAGACAAGAGCAGCATTACAAATATTAACTACAGAATATAAAATCTTCACTAAATCATTTTGCCAGTGGACAGCCATGACCTGGAAACGTTAAGTTCTTTATTTTGTAACAGTACAATCTCTTATTACCACCTCCACTGTTCCTACACCACAAAAAAAAAAGATGAAAGAACATCTACAGCCCCTTCTTGAGGAGTGTCTGTCTGGAGTTCTGAGCTATTCCTTGTTCTCCCCAGGGCAGAGGATGTACGCATGTTCTTATCTTCTAATCAGTCAGTCTACTCCTGCTGTTCATCATTAACTGATAAAATCCTCCCCCAAAATTCCTCCTCATGTCTGTGCTTTCAGGCTGCAAACTATTTTTCACAGCTAAGACTGCAAATGTAATTTAAACATCTCTCTTCAGTCCTGCAGCAGCATTTTGTTCATATTTCAATGTAGCCAGGTGGGTGTTGGTCTCTTCTCCCACAGAAAAAGCAACAGAACAAGAGGAAACAGCCTTAAGTTGCACCAAGGGAGGTTTAGATTGGATCTGAGGAACAATTTCTTCCCCTCCAGGGTTGTCCAGGGCTGTCCCAGGCTGCTCAGGGCAGTGGTGGAGTCCCCACGATCCCTGGAGGGGTTTCCAAGCCTCCTGTGGAAATGTGGTGCTGAGGGACATGGGATAGTGGTGCCCTGGCAGCGCTGGGTTAACACTTGGAATGGACAATCTTGAAGGTCTCTTCCAACCAAAACAATTCTATGATTCAATCAGAAAGATACACATCCATTTGTCTGTCTTACAGGTTCAGAAGTTCTCTTTGTGGATTAATATTTCTTGTCTTGCAGTCTTTTAGCTGCAGTAGGTCTAAAAAAGATCTTTTATCATTCCAGTACCTCAATCTGGGATCCTATAATCATGCTGGGTCTCATCTTGCTTTGCATCCCTTGGCAATTTAGGCTGTGCAAGCTATACTAAGTGTTTGCAGATTTTCATAGCAATGTCACGTACAAGATGTTCCAGCTTACTTTGAACCCCAGTAGCTGCAATACATTGTTAAGGTATATTTTAGTATGTGTAAAACACACAAAATTCCTTTATTAAAGTCTGAGGATGGAAAAGTCACTCGTTCAAATGTTTGGAAATGCCAAAATTAATTACTGCTGAGTGCACAATTTTGTTCCAAAGCAGCAGAGAGTACTTCACGCTTCTGTAAATCCCAACATCTTCCCAAGTCAAGCAACCAACTACCTAAAAGTTCATGTAACTACTGGGACACACCATCACTTTGGCAGAGCCAGAGATAAGCTGAAGTCAGACAAGGACTTGGAGTTGGGCCAGAGGAGCCCCAGCAATGCTGGGAGGGCTGGAACCCCTCTGCTGGGAGGCCAGGCTGGGAGAGATGGGGGGGGGTTTCAGCCTGGAGAGGAGAAGGCTCCAGGGAGACTTTCTGGTGGCCTTTCAGGACTTCAAAGGGCCTGTCAGAAAGATGGGGATGGACTTTTTATCAGGACCTGTTGGGACAGGACAAGGGGTGATAGCTCGAAACTAAAAGAGGGACATTTACACTGGAGAGGAGGAAGAAATGTTTGACACTGAGGGTGGTAAGAGCCTGTCCCAGGTTGCCCAGAGAGGTGGTCACTGCCCCATCCCTGGCACCATTGCAGGTGAGGTTGGCCAGGACCCTGAGCAACTTGCTCTAGTTGCAGATGGCCCTGCTCCCTGTAGGAGGGGTTGGATGAGATGACCTTGAAAGGTTCAGTTCCCACTCAGATCATTCTGTGATTCTATGACAAAAATACAGCTCTGAAAATTCATTCACCCCTGCTAGTCAGGCATTCATCCTTCTACTTCCTCAAGTTTCTTCCTTACTCAGTACATGTTCCTTTGTGCAGGTACCTTCTATAGGTCAGGGCTTCTCTGCTAGAAACCCTGACTTGAGTACCACTGGCCTTACACATTGCTAACTCAGTCACTTCTACCTTCTCTGCAGCAAACAAACCCTTCTTGCAAGTATTGCTCCATTCCCCAGCTTTTTGACCATCTTCATCTCCAACCTTTTCACAGCAGTCTCTATTGCTTCAGCTCAAGTGTCCTAGTGCCCTGTTGGGTTTTGTTTGAGACTTTGACAGAATCCAAGGATGGTCATGGTTGGAAGAGACCTCTGGAAATCATCTCATCCAACCCCAAAAGCAGGTTGCCCAAGATTGTGTCCAGGCAGGTTTGGAATATTTCCAGAGGAGACGACTACACAAACTCTATGAGCAGCCTGGGTCAGGCTCTGGACTCTTCACAGGAAAGAATTTTTTCCTCATAGTCAGATGGAACTTCCTGTGCTCCTTAATGGCACAGAACTGGTTAATCTGTGCACGTTAAAGAAAATTAAAAAACCAACTGTCATTCAAACAGAAAAACAAAAGCTATTAATCATTTGGTATTATCACCACACAGCACGTGTGCACGTATGACTAAGACATGAGGGAGGAGAACCATATGTACCTAGCTATTTGCAAGGCAGACCTAGCGAAGTTTTCCAAATCGGGTCACAGATGACAAGAGGATCAATGCAACGCACACAGAGATTCAGATGTGGTATTTTTGCAGTCCTAATGGAGAAGAGGTTGGATGAGGACCTCCTGGGTGTGATTTATGCAATATGGGTTTTCAGAAGAACTGCGGTAACACCGGTAATATAGTGGAAACCAAAAAAAAAGAGAAGAATATGTAGTTTATTTCCGTTCAGCTAGCCAGGGAATCTGATCTGCACTGGAGCTGCTCAATTCCTTCTGGATGGCCAGGTGTCAGGAAAGGACCAGCAACATTCATTTTTATCTATGTACAACTGACATGTTGCCAGTTTGGGTTTTTTTCTAGAAACAGACCTTACAGAGGCTAACTAGCTCTTCTTACCTTCCACTTGGATCACTGCAATCTGCTCTGAACATAGAGAATATCTGAAAAATTCAGCTAGCAGAGAGGTGGGAAATATTTTAGAGGCAAACCATTTGGAAACAGCCATCTGTGCTTGATAAAGGGTGGAAGTTTTAGAAAAAAGCTACTTTTCTCTGTTCTCACTTTTCGTCAAAAAACATCTCGAAGTCTTTTTGACTAGTTCCACTCATTTTACCCTTTTTGCAATGGGTTTCTTGCGAGTACTAGTAGAGCCTTACAGACAAATTTTGTATGATAACCTACACCATATTAATTTATTCATGTTGACCCTGGGAACCCTGTGCTCCTTCATGTCCCATTTTTATTACCTACCCCATCTCTTCTAATCCCTCAAAGTATCTCTCTTTTACTTATTTCTCACTGTTTCCCTCCACCATTGGCACCACCCAAGTGGTCAAGAAGCCAGTATCCTGGTTCAGATGGGATGCAACTGCCAGCAAGAGCAGTTAATAGTTAACCTATTATTACCTTATGCTGATAAAGTTTGAATTTGCTGACTATTCAACAAAGTACAAGCCTTCCTGCAGGTTTCTGATGGAGACATCATTTCGTATTAGGTGATCATTGTTAATTTTAAGTAAGCAAGTATGGTCCTAGCAATGATTTCTTTAGTAATCATCAAACCATGTCTTTTCCTCACACATGTACCAAATGGTAGAGTCATAGAATCACAAGATGGTTTGGGCTTGGGCTTGAAGGTACTTTTCAAGGTCATCGAGTTCAAGTCCCCCACAGAAAGCAGGGACATCTGCAACTAGAACAGGTTGCTCAGAACCCTGGACAACCTCACCTGGAAGGTTTACAGGGATGAGGCATCAACTACCTCTCTGGGCAACCTGGGTCAGGGTCTCACCACCCTCAGCAAAACAAATTTCTTTCTTCTCTCCAGTCTAAATCTCCCTCATTTAAAAAAAAAAAAAACAAAACAAAAAACAACCAACCATCACCCCTTGTCCTGTCCCAACAGACCCTGCTAAAAAGATTGTCCCCATCTCTCCTCTAGTCCCCCTTGAAGTATTGAAGGGCCACAATTAAGGTATCCCTGGAGCCTTCTCTTCTCCAAGCTGAACAACCCCAATGGTAGATGTCTGTCTATGTTTTCTTGAATCTAAGAAGGCACTTTGATGGAGCAGATCACTGATTTCAATTAAAGAGAGCCAAGGGCTCACCCCTTCTACAATGTTTAAACACTCACCAGGTCTACAGACCTTCTGTGGTTACAGATATATCTGACCAGACAAAAAAGACACATTTGCTTTTTCAGTACCTTAGTGCAAGCTTCTCGCAAACATCGTCTCCATAAAGCACTTCTTCCCATTACACAGAAAAACCTGAGAAGCTCCTTGCATTTATAATTAAAGACATTTAATTATGATTTTATATATATTCTTGATCCATAAAAGTAAACAAGAATATGTAGACCAAAATGACTTGCATGTTTTATGGTCATTTCACATTACTGGAAGCCTTTCTTTTCACATTACCACTAGGAGCTTCCTTCTACAGATTATTTAAGCATTAAATATGTCAAAACCTTCAAATAGTCAATACCTATTATGGTTCCAAAAGATGACAAAAATACTCACGTGCTGTATCTATATTATTTCACTGAACACATATGTTGTACTACACCATTTATATTATTTCACTTAAGACCACACGTACACTGAATATTTTACTGCATTTCTTCCACTCCCTTCCGTCAAAGTATTTACACATACATTACTGAATCCTGTCTGTAGTCTCAGCTGAAGCTGAGGAAGCTGCTAGTTCAATGTATATACAATCCTTTCGCTGACCTAAATTATAAGAGACTAACTTCAAAACCAGTGATTTAAAACTAATCTTAAACACTGAGCAAGTGTAACAGATCCTGGAACTGTACTTCCAGAAGAAATGCCTTGGAGAGGCAGTAGAGGGGGAAAAAAAAACCAAAACAACAAAACCCTGGCACAAAACAATTGCAGACCATTAGGTGTCATGTTAACTCAAACGTGAGTTCCTTTCTTGAAGGCTGGTAGGCCAAGGCAGCTCCTCTCTGATTCACCGTGTTACTGAAGCACAAAACCAGCAACCTTCAAATACCAACCTTCAAGCACAAAGAACATGGAAGCGGCTCAGATCTCATGGACATGGGTGATGTTCAGCTACCAGCCTGGTATCAAGCAAACTGCTTCTACTCTTTACCTGACACTGACACACTTTGGCAAATCAAGGAGACAAAAGACCTGGTCCACCTGTATCCAAGGGTCCTTCCCCAAGTGCTCAGCTCCTAGCTGCATCCCACTACTTTCTGATGCTGAAAAGCAATTTGCTGATCACAGGACACCCCACTGTTGCCAGACATTAGACCATGACCATCTATCCTGCCTGAATCATGAATCTTGGTAAGATACAGACTGGTTAGGCCACATGCCTATATTTCAAGACTGTACAAACATAAACAATCATGCTTTCTGATCCCAGGTACTACTGCCATGGAGAAGCTGTAAAGACTTTTTCAAGGCATTGAAAGATTCTGGACTTTTTCAGAAAAAAAATCCCTCTTGTCCTTTAATACAGGTGACCCATTAGCATGTAGAACTTTGAGACCACTGATGTACCCGAGAGCAGGATGGTAGAAGCAGGTGTGACCTGTTTCTGAATCTGGACAACATCAACGTGGTCCAAGTGCCTCCGGGGATTCAACTTTGCTGGCTTAAGGAATCTAGCACTTGCTATCTCTGAGGTCCTACAACGCTTTGATACAGACATTTGCTCTACACTTTTAAGTCCTTCACTCTGTTAGTTGGAGTTCATCATCTGGATTTTAAATGGTTTACCTGAGTAGAAAGGGATATATAGTTCTACAGTCAAAGTACTTCAAATAGGCACAATATGACAAGTCTGTACCTTCCAGTAAAAATTAACAAGTCATCCAGCCTCCAGCTCTGATGACATTCCTTGTTTTAAGTCAAACCCAAGACTGTGACAATGATGCATGGCTAAAGTCTTTGGCATGATTCTGTGTGAAAGCAGAACAACCTTGGGAGGCTCAGGGAAGTTGAAGTTAGACAGGGTTTTTTCTCACAGCATGGCCACATGCACACACACCCATGTACCCATCCTGCTCTGCTGCTGCTCAATATCAGTGTGGTGCCCGTTTGCAGAGAAATCTGGTTACCTTCTGTGATTTTACCTGTAATATTATCAACATCTCAAGAACAATTACGGTTTGAATACACAGGTTTTGCACTAGTTCTGCTACTTCCCTGTATCATGACGTATCCCCCCTCATTATATCAACACCAATTAAAAACAAAACCAAACAAAAAAAAAGTTAACTTTTCTGGAAGAGCTGTCCTTCTCCCTTTTGAGCACAGCTCTGTTTGTTCCTGCCTGACACAACAGAGTACATCAAAGAAAAGTAATAACATATTTTGGCAGCTACAGCTAATAAAGAAAGCATCTACCTTAAGACTTGAAGACAGCAAACTAAGATAAAGTTCATCGTGTCCTAGCCAAGACAGCCTGCAGCAAGCCAGGCTCAGAGCAAAAGCTAAGCTGGAATCATACACACAGAATCACACAGAATTGCTGTGGTTGAAAAAGACCTTTAAGATCAAGTCCAACCCTTATCTAATTCTACCAGGTCCACAACTACACCACATCCTTAAGCACTGTATCTAGATGGTTTATAAATACATCCAGCAGTGGTGATTCAACCACTTCCCAGGGTTTGTCTTTGATAACCCTTTTGGTGCAGAAGATTTTCCTCATGTCCAACCTAAACCTTCCCTGTCACAACTGGAGGACATTTCCTCTTGTTCAATCAGTGGTGACTTGTAAGGGAAGACCAATACCCACCTCTCTGCAACCCCCTGTCAGGGACTTGTAGAGAGTAATAAAGTCTCCTCTCAGCCTCATTTTCTTCATACTAAACATGGGCAGCCCAGGCTCTGGGCTGGTCTCTTCGCCCCCCGGGCGCTTCGCTACGAGAGGAAAACCTCTGGAAACCCGCGGGCTGGGTGATCCCGCCAGCTGATCCCGCCAAGTGGCAGCTTTGCTCCTTCAGAATTTCCCTTAGCAATAAAGCTAAACCCGTAAGGAAGGGAAAAGGGATTTCTCAATAGGTTGTGGAATTGTTTAAAACCAAGTTCGAAATTGACACTGATCTGTGTCACTGGTATCAGCCCTATTCCCATGCATATTTATCTGAGAACTGACCCACAGGTTATTTGTAGGGGTGATTTACAGTCTGCTGCCATCACATGGGATCAGCCTTCAATCAGTTTTCACTCACAAAAACGTTTATAAAAAGAACATTTTTTTCTCTCTCATGCCTGACTTATCTGGGTACAAAACCCAACAGGCTTGTCTCCAGTTCATAGAATCACAGAATCATTCAGGTTGGAAAAAACCCTTGGGATCATTGAGGCCAACCATTAACCCTACTCTACAAAATTTTCCCCTAAACCATGTCCCTCAACACCACATCTAAATGACCCTTAAACACATCCAGGGATGGTGACTCAACCCCCTCCGTGGGCAGCCTATCCCAGTGTCTGACTACTTTTGCTGGGAAAAATTTTTCCCTAATGTCCAGTCTAAACCTTCCCTGCTGCAGCTTGAATCCATTCCCACTTGTTCTATTGACAACTACCAGGGAAGAGACCAACACCAGTTGCGAGGAAGTCTCTGCTTTGACTGACACGGCTGAATCCTTACAGCACAATATGCCCTTTTTGCAGGTTGGTTTGTTGTTTTTTCTTCATTCCAATGTTTTCTGAAGATTTTCTGAATTTTAGGAAATTTCAGCTATGGTAACACAAGTCACTTCTACGAACTTGGAAGTGATGTCCCTTGAAGAAAAACTGCAGTCAGAGGGATGTCCCGCATGGTCTGGTTTCCATCTGGGCTCTGAGATATCTCGGCATTTAAAATGAATCTTTGCTACAGGGTTGATGCAGAGGGTCTAGAACCAGGGCTGAAGCTCTTCAAAGCACTGCTTTCTACAGCCATGTGCCTTCTTACTGCCTTGTAGCTCAGGAAGTAATGACAATACACATACATTAATCCAACAGAAGCCTCCCCGACAGAAGCTCAGAGGATGGTGGATCTCTACGGGCTGTTCTGTGCACCTTTCAAATAAGCACCCAAATCCTTGAGCCTACTTTATAGCCAAAACCGATTCACTTCCCTTCTCAAATTTTTCCTGATATTTTTATACGGGCACCTCTCTCTCAAATATAAATAAATAAAAAAATATAATCAAAACAAGTCTATTCCTGTCAAAGGTATGTGGCATTTTATTTATTATATTTTATTTAAGCACATACTTAAATCAAGTGTTTGTTGCCTAAATAAGCAGCAAGAAAAAAAAAAGTGTAACTTCACAAACTGTCCTATATTTGATTCAAAAGGGAATATGACTATTGACATTGTTATTCTCAGCAGCAACCTTTTAGCGTAATGGAAGTAAGGATGATTTGAAGTCAGCAGTATTTTTCCTGGAGTGAACCTAGAGGATTTATTCCTCCTAGTTCTTCTGAATTCATAGAACCATCTAGGTTGGTAAAGACCCTCAAGATCAGAGTACAACTATTAACCCTACTCTACATGTCCAGTGCTAAACCACATCCCTAAGCGCTGAATCTACATGACTGGTAAACAGCACCAGGGATGGTGACTCACCCACCATCCTGAGCAGCCTCTTCCAGGGCTTGACAATCCTTTCAGTGAAAAACTTCTTCCTCAGGTCCAACTCCCCTGCCACAACTTGAGGCCATTTCCTCTTGACCTGTCACTTGTTCCTTGGGAGAAGAGCCTGATTCCCCCCTGGCTCCAACCTCCTGTCAGGAAGCTGTGGAGAGACAGAAGGTCTCCCCTCAACCTCCTTTGCTCCAGGTTCAACAAGCCCAGGTCCCTAAGCCACTCCTCAAAGGACTTATTCTGTAGTTCCTTCACCAAATCAACATGAGTTCTCCCTGAACTGATGAGAAATACTATATTTGCTTATAACAGAAAAAAAATACATTTCTCTTTTCAGATAAAACTGGAAAAGTGTTCACACCCATTTAGCTAATACTAGTCAATAAATAGTTTAAAAAAAAATCAGAAAAGTTTAAAATACGTATCTTTTACACCATATATTTCATGTGACAATAAAAGCAGACTGTATTTAACTGTTACCTGAAAATTCCTGCAACAGCTGGATAGGTAAAGGATGAGACTTACACAGTCCAGTTTCAACTGCAAGTGACCAAAGCCATCAAAGCACCCTCCTGCTCAACCAAATGAGCAGAAAAATTCAGCGTGCACACTGCAGTTATTTTAAACCCTGCAAGTGGGCACGAGCAACAACCAGCTGTTAATGCACTGATGCTCCTACACAGTGCTTCAAAAGACATTTTCTCCTGTGTTGCTAGTAGTTATTTTTGGTACATGTGCTTGTTTTATAAACCTGTTCTGCTCTACTATCTCCTGTCTTATCTTGACCTAGCAATTTTCTTTCTGCTGTAAACTTCCACTTTAAACACTGACAGAAACAAAATTGAGCACCATTCTGAGAGTCAGAGGCACGCTGTGACTGTGGCTACAGCTACAGAAATCCAGGGCAATTTGGCGTGGAGCTCATTTGGATTTAGCCCATAGGGGAGATAAGAATTTGATTAAGTCTGAGCCAAAGAAGGAACCACACTGATAAAAAGTCCATACCTGTCTTTGTTGATTCTTTACGTATTCTGAGAGGAAAGGAGCATTAACAATCTATTCCAAACCCCAGTAAAATTAACCAGAACATTCCCCTAGTAAATCTGAAACTGTGAGAACTCATCCATGCGTTTGTTCTTTGAGGTTGAGTTCAGAACAAGCCATCAGAAGGTATTCTAAAAATGATTAATCATCATAAAGTGTCCTCGAACACAAAACAAAGACTTGACTCCCCTTTCCATACAGGATCATAGAATCACAGAATTATTCTGGTTGGAAGAGACCTTTCAGATCACCGAGTTCAACTGTTCCCCCAGCACTGCCAGGGCACCACTAAACCATGTTCCTCAGCACCACATTTCCACAGGAGGCTTGGAAACCCCTCCAGGGATCATGGGGACTCCAGCACTGCCCTGGGCAGCCCGGGACAGCCCTGGGCAGCCCTTTCGCAGAATAAATTGTTCCTCATGTCTAATCTAAACCTCCCTTAGGGCAACTTGAGGCCAGTTCCTCTTGTCCTGGTGCTTGTTCCTTGGGAGCAGAGCCCGACCCACCCTGGCTTCAAGCTCCTGTCAGAGAGCTGTCGAGAGCCAGAAGGTCTGAGCCTCCTTTTCTCCAGGCTTAACAAGCCCAGGTCCCTCAGATTCTCCTCACCAGACTTGTGCTCCAGACCCTTCCCCATCTTCAGTGCCCTTCTTTGCCCAAGATAGTCTGACAGAAGTATTTTGAAAAAGACTGTGTGGAAATGTAACAAATGACACATACCTATTAAACCCCACCCCACATTGTATATAGTGATTCTCTAGACTGAAAACCATAAATTTTTGGCAGCTCCGTTGCCCTTCTCTGGACACGCTCCAGCCCCTCAATGTCCTTCTGGGAGTGAGGAGTCCAACTATGATGCACAGTTGCCCAGACACAATTGACACTTGCCTTGTTGGTATAAGAGGTACACTGAGACTTTTTGGGGGGATAGGGAATATCATTACATCTCACCCATGAAGAACACAGGGAGCCACAGCTTCCTTTCTATTACATGTACCTACCAAAAAGATCATCATCTCCTGCATCTCCTGATGTTTTCATAAGCCAATGAAGTAATTTCAAAGCACACATTACAGTATTATGAGTCAGATATATTTGGTTTTACATGAAAAGCTTTGTGAAATAAAACTTATGTTATTTGAGAACAAATAGACTCACTAAGAGCAAGTCTAAATTAAATAAGATACAACTAACCATTTAGAGTAACAATGGTCATTTGCATTTAAAAGAACAAAAATCAGCATTTGGTGAAGATCAGTTTTCAGTGGAATCATGATCAGTGTCACTCAGAAGATGCCACTTGAAACAATTTTCTTTACTAACAAGATTCTTAAAAAAAAAAAATCAATTTTATAAGAAGTGCTTTGCAAGATTTAAACAGAAAAAAAAAATTTAATCGGGCTATTTTCCTTCATGTACAATTTGATCAGATAGCATGTAATAGAGGTGACAAAGCTCTTTGAAGTTTCCTCCGAGACTTGAATTTCAGCTAATTTTCTTATGCAAATAAGGGCTAACTAGTTACTTTTTAAATTCCAGCTCTTTTGACTACAAAAACCTCTAAATAGATTATTCGTAGCTCTCCTCTTTAAGAACTTTGGAGTGTATTCTCGTCTCACTGCACAGACAGCTCTGCATAAGCCTCTCATTAAGGATAAACCACCTCTCGTTGAAATGAGAATATACCCCTAAGGGCTTCTGAATTAAATTTATGTGCGGTTATTCATCCGAATTATTTTACATTTTCACAGCACATTAACGTAGACTCTGGAACTTCATGGCAAAGACAGTCCTGCTGCTCATAGTCTGCACCAGAATACGACAGCATCCCAGAGTGCACAGTATCAGCACATCTGTTAGAAGGTGCTGGGTTGGAAGATCATAGAATGCTTTTTGGGTTGGAAGCGACCTTTAAAGGTCACCAGGACTTCTGTCAGCACTCAAGGATTATTCACTATTTCTCATGGCTTTTCTGCTGTTTTGAGCACAGCTAAAAGCAAGTTTTGCCAGACAGAAGATGGGGTTCCAGAAGGTCTGTCTGACATAATAAATGGAATATTTGATAAAAGCCCATGCTAAAGGAAGGCAGAAACACTACAAAAAGCTCAGGTTCAGCTCTTATTACTCCAACGCTTGAAGGTGTTTTGCTGCAGGCTCTGGTATACCCTTGAACTACGTTATATCTTGATCCTGATCTTAGAATCACAGAATCATTAAGGTTGGAAACGACCTTCAAGATCATCAAGTCCAACCATCTACTAAACATTATCAGAACCACTAAACCTTGTCCTGAAGTGGCACATCTGGATATTTTTAAACACCTCCAGGGATGGTGACTCCACCCCCTCCCTGGGCAGCCTGTTCCAAGGCTTCAACCACTCTCTCAGTAAAAAAATTCTTCCCAATGTCTGACCTAAACCTGCCCTGGCACAACTTCAGCCCATTTCTTCTTGTCCTATCACTAGCTACCTGGGAGAAGAGACCAACACCCACCTCACTACAATGTCCATGTTGATTATTTTAAGTGTCTGTGTAACCAATTTGTCAGTTTGTGTTACGTTTCTGCTTTACCTCTACCCACAGAGGGAGGATACCCATCTATCAGTCTTCAGCTATGAACTCTAAACTCTTCAAAGTTAAGATTCCCACATTTTCCTTTGCTAATTCTCAACTCAGAAACCAATTAATTGGCCAACAAATCAAAACTTGCTTGAAACCAAGACCTGATAAAATTTTTTGTCCTCTAACCTTAATAACGGGTAGTTAAAAATTCCATGACAATCTTATGCAGGACATGTGAAAAAGAGCAAGCATTATTTTTTAGTAAAACCTTGTGCTTCTGAGACTAGAAGGAGGAGTGAAAAATAAACATTTTTATTGTTTGTCTTGGCTTTTTTTTTTTTTTTCTCTTCCCTACAGTTCTACAAGTCATCTTATTCCTATAGTATGCACTAGGGAGAAATTAGCAGAACAACTTTTCCCGACGTTGCTGAGCAACCTGCTTCTTTAAAACTTCCTCAGAATATTTCTAAAACAAATTACTTTCAAATTTTATTATGCTATGATTAATACATCCTGGTTTGAAAAACAAACAAACAAGACTGTGAGAGGAGGGGCCAAAAGCATTTGACATTTGATTTAAAACAAATACACAAAGAATTAATTTGACCTAGTGCATCTATAGATTGGCGTAGACTCTTTTGGTTATGGAGGTCTCAGATCTACCAGTGCAGTAGGTCCATATTCATTTGGGTCAAGACATTGTGCTGAGCATCTCATGGCAGGTCCCAAAAATTCTCAGTTCTCCCCAACACTAGGAAATAAAACCTCTCATTCTACAGGACAAGCCTCGCAAAAACATGGTACTTCAGCCTGCCAACAGAAGAGTCTCTTCAAAGACGATCTGAACCAGTATTTTTCTTTATCATTTCTCATGTATTTCCATTTAGAAAACCTATGCAATCGACACAAGAGTAGAACTTCACAAAGGAAATAAAATCCTCCAGCTAAGTCAATTCTCACTTTAAGTGCTAGATGCTTCAGGACTTCCTGAGATACCTTCCACAGAGCCAAAATGCAAGCTAATGGGGAGAAAATATTACTTGGAGGATAATGTTCAGGTACCACTCTGGTTTAGAAGTCATTATCTTCTGCAAGATTAACATTTTTATTTACAACTCCATAAAAATATAATGCATATTTATAAAGCAGGAAAACAGAATTTATAGGATATTGAAATGCCTTTCATACTTTAAAAAGTAATAATTTGGACATTTCCAATTTAATCAAACTGACAAAAAAAAAAAGTCAGCAGGAGCCTTGGTCGCTCTGCAAAAGTCTCTTAAGGCTTTACACAAATTTTAATAAAATACTAAACAAGGGAAAACAAAGCTTCGTATACCAGCAACCCTTTACTGCTCATATCAGCTTACATTTTGGTCATTACCAAATAGAAACACCAAAGTAATATTGAACTGAGTGCCTTCATTTGACAATAAACTTTATTATTCTTTTAAGAGACAGTGCAAGCAGCTTCTATTCATTTTAACGGGCAAACCAGAAAAAAAATCTCTGTGTCGTTATTTAATGTCTAAGATTACAAACGATTCAGCTCACGAGGCCACACTCTCTTCCTACTGCTTTCAATATATTTTGCATAGGAAATTATTTCAACCCCAGTGCAGTTTCAGTTCACATCAGAGCACATGCTTTCAGGATATGTAGAGTATATTATTTATCAATCATACACTCAGGCAGGAATTCTGGTTAGACCTTTCCCTGGAGAGCTGGGGCCAGCTCGGGAGTGCTCAGCACAGCAGAGACAGGGACCTGTTGGAGCGGGGCCAGAGGAGCCCCAGCAATGCTGGGAGGGCTGGAACCCCTCTGCTGGGAGGCCAGGCTGGGAGAGATGGAGGGGTTCAGCCTGCAGAGGAGAAGGCTCTGGGGAGACCTTCTGGTGGCCTTTCAGGACTGGAAGGGGCCTGACAGAAAGATGGGGATGGACTTTTTATCAGGGCCTGTTGGGACAGGACAAGGTGTGATGGATTGAAACTAAAAGAGGGAGATACAGATTGGAGAGAAGGGAGAATTTTTTTCTGTTGAGGGTGGTGAGAGCCTGTCCCAGGTTGCCCAGAGAGGTGGTCGCTGCCCCATCCCTGGCACCACTGCAGGTGAGGTTGGCCAGGGCTCTGAGCAACCTGTTCTAGTTTCAAATGTCTCTGCATCCTGCAGGGGCATTGGACCAGGTGACCTTGACAAGTCCTTTCCAACCCAAACCAGTCTGTGATTTTATGCATTCTGCTCTGGCACCCAGTGAGTTAAAAACACTTAGCTGCTTTCCAGAAATATTCAAGCAGCAATGCAAGAAACTGAGAAACCTTTTTCCATCACAGCAGTGGTACTGGTGTGCACTGGACTAACATGAGTCAGAAGGATGCATCACGCACCAGAACCTTTCAGAGTTCGGGTTCTGTCAGGACATTTATTTTGCTGGGCTGGTTCGCAGTCTCACTGTCTCACAACTGCAGGAAAATGTTTCTTTACAACAGAAAATTTTCTGCCTTTGGGCTTAGCTCAGAGACTGTTGGGGTTTTTTTCCCCCTTTTCTAATCTGATTCCTTCCAGCAGCTTTTAAGTAGAAAACTATTTTAAGTGGAAAATTAAAACATACAATGCAAAATATCCCCCAAATTCAAATGAGTTGGCTCAGTATATTGCATATTATCCAAAAAAGCTCATTCTGACTGACTTCTGCTGTTCACTGAGGTGTCAAAAATGAGCAGATAAGAAGCCTGAGGCAGAAAAGGAGCTCATAACCACTAAAGACAGCAGTAGGATCCGAGTGTCAGTGTCTTTGTGTCGTTGATGGGCAATCCTAACTGCGGTTAGAATGGAAGGCTGCAGGACTGACTGCCGCATTTATAGGTGATTATGAGGAAGTCGAGTAGTTAAAGCACCTCAGTGGTAGTGCTTAAAATTAGAGTGGTAACTAAAACAGATGTGAAAATGAGAAGAAAAGAAGCAGGTCTTGCTTTAACTGCATAAGCAAAGTCTGCTCTGGCATCTCAGGGGGTGGGAGAAATGTTCAGTAGGGCATAAAAACCTCAAGCAGAAGAAGGTCTCTAAGATATTTCTTTATACTCAGGTCCATGGCATATAAGTGAGACCTATAATTTTTCTGCCTGTGGATCAAGAGAAGTATCTGTAAATCACAGTTTGAGCTGTCTGAGCACACGCTGTGCAGGCCAGACTCTTCTGGAAGAGACAGACATTAAACTATAAACCCTCATGTGCTACTCAGAAGTAAGAAAGTTAAGAACATAAATCGTCAAGATAAACTGAAAGTGTTATGATTCCATAGGAGGATTAACACAGTCATACAATACAACATAATTCATATATTTTGGATTGCTTTGAAAAAGTCCTAGTGGTATTGACCACTATTGACCTGTTGGAATAGGGTCAGAGGTGGCCACTAAGATGATGCAAAGGCTGGAACTCCTCTCCTAGGAGACAGGCTGAGAGAGTTGGGGCTGTTCAGCCTGGAGAACCTGAATTAGTCCCCAACCCCTTGTGTGCTTGGACACTTATCTCTTGCACTTTGTAAAGCTAAATTTCTACCCAACTCTGCAAATCCAGTCCTCCTCTGACCTGCAGGTATCTCCAAAAGATTGACTCACTCCAGAGCACACTCCTACACTTTATGCCAGGGTCAACAATGAAATATTAATCCACAGCAGATCTGAAGATTTATCTTTTATGAGCACAAATTTCACCCCATCCAGGACTGCTCCTTTCACTACAGTCATAGTCTCTCTCTCTCCCAGCATCTTGTCCATCTCTCAGTACCTCACTGTTCATGTTTCAGTAGATGATTTCTCATGTGACACCGTAACAAATGCTTACTAAATTTCACATTAATAACATCTGTCATGTTTGGGGTTGGTTATTTTTGCATTAAACACTATTTATGGATTATTTTTTAATAGGTAGAGTTTGTTGGATGACATCTGCCTCTCAAGTCCGTACAAAATTCCATGCATTTTACTTACCTCCACATTTCCAATTGTTCTCTCCAGCCATACCTTTATCTAAGTATTTACAGATTAAGTCAAAATAAAGACCCTGCTGTTGCTCGTATTATTTAAGTAAAGAGGAAAAGTATCAGTAGCCATTCCATAACTCCCATAAGACATCACTTGACCTGACAAACATGGACATCCATCTTGTAGTCACTAACATTTCTGTCCCTGTCATGCTCACCTTTGCTCTCACAGCCAGCATATTGATATAAGAAACAGAAGGTTAATACACCTTTCAGTCTACACCTAAACTCTACACCTAAATATCTACAATGTAACTTCTATTCTGTCTTCCCTCAGTATTTCTCTTTTCTTGTTTTTTACTGTTCTTCTGGCTGAAGAGCTGTTTGTTATATCATCTCCTGTGGGGTCTAACCAACTGTAGCAGTTTTCATTCTATACTTTAATGGTTTTCTTTGCTGATTGTCTGAGAAGGAACAGAATAGACAGACTCCCTAATTCCAAACAATTTCTGAAGAACAACCATTTCATTTGGTTAAATCAGGAACCGACTCTTACAGACATTTTCTTGTCCCACTAGTTTCAGATAATGTTTTCCATGATAAAAATAATGGCATTCCTCTCCCGCATAACAAATCTCCAATTTCTCTGTCCAGCAACTTCCCTGGGGGCTTTTCCCAGTTCTTCTAAATTTTCTGTTTTGAAGCTGAAGACCTGAAACTTATTACTAAAACACTTCCATTTATGCTTCTATTTAAGTCAAGGGTAATCATCTTTTGAACACCCAATTCAAGGAAGTTTTTACTTTTATTTAAAAAAAAAAAAAAAAAAAAAAAAAAGTTATTTCTCCAGTAATCACAACTTGCCAACTACAGAGCAAATCACTTAAGGCTGTCACATTGATAACCATATTTGTTCCCAAATCTCCATCTCTCAATTTCTGCGAGCAAGTTTTATCTTTGCTCCTAACACTACAGGAATTTCTATTCAGGCTCAATCCTGTCCCTGGAGTATCCAGGTAGGTCTCTCTTCACCGATGAGCACAGTTCCTTTTATAGTCTTTCCTCAAAGGATTTTGATCCAATGGCATCTTCTTAGCTACATTACTCCTTCTTGCAAGTCTACAGCATGATTAATTAATCATTTTCTCTTTAAGGAGCTGTCAGTAGGTTTAATGAAGATACTGTTTATTATTGCCATAGGCAAAAAAGAAAATTGAGCTATGCAAAAGATTATACATGTAATATCTAGAGGAATTTGTGTTATTAGCAGGTGCTATGGCTCAGACAATTAAAAGTACTTATTGACAGGATGAACTGTACAATAATAATTAAAAGAAAAAAAATTAGAAATGCACTCCAGCACCCCATCAAATATTTTTTTTCCACCTTAAATAAGGAGGCCACACTTGACCTCCCAGCTTCATTTATCCATGTTACAATTGTTTCTCAGTATCTCTAACAAAATAAACACAGATCCAAGACCACAAACTGGTTTTATACAGTGCAGCAGTGCGGCCATACATTATTAATATTTTTAAGGGCATGTGAATAAAATGCTAATTATTACTCACCTATATGATACACATAAGAAGCAACTCAATTAGAATTAATCATCGAGACAAATTGGAGATGATATGACTTATAAATTGTCAGAACATTCTTTCCTCCCCCACGCAAGAAACGATGGCAAAAGCAGACTTTCAAGGCTGCACTGTTTCCCTTTACAAAGAATATAATTTACCTATTGCTGCTTGTCAAAGCAGTCTCTATGAAAACATTCACAAAAATATAGGGAAGATAAGATGACAGATCTGTAAAACAAGCAAACAAACGAAAAAGCCCAAATGCAAAACTGGCACTTTCCTCCTCAAAGAAAACCCTTAACTGAAGGCATAAACATTGAACTGATCAATGTTTTGAAGTTATTCTGAGAAGAAAAATTAAATAAAGAAGGGTGAGCAATAAACCTAAGCACAAGGAGGGAATCAGGGTATAAAAGTAAAGCCCCTCTATTACAGCTTTAGACATAGTCCCTCTGGATTTTTCTTTTCTTTTAAGATACCTTTGTAGGCAGAGATCTCAAAGCAAAAATTTCACTGGGGCAAAGGAAATGGTATTTTTCTTTTTTTCCCTCCTTTCCCTCACTTACACATTCAACTGGACAGTTACTAAACTAGCTATTTCTTAAAAATACTTTATAGATCTTCCTGATCAAACCCTTCGGTGAAGTTACGATGGTCAGTGACAAACGACTTGATATATCTCGAGCATAAACTATTATAATGTGAAATATCAAACTTCTTTAAAAAAAACAAACTATTGTTCTACCTATTTACCTCTTCAAAACAAACACTGACATACAAACAAACAAACAAAGAGAAAAACTTACTACACTGTTGCAAAGTAGCTACTTCTACAACCATAGCCACCAGGTGTTGATATCGTCTAAAATATTAAGCCATTTTGCTCTCTTTTAATAGATATTCTTTTCCATTTATAATAATAAATAGGAATATTACCAAGAAAGTAAAACTCTAGCGTTACGCATGGCTGGGGAATTCACATCGCAATTCACTTTTACCTCCTCAGAGGTCAACAATATTGAGATCAGGAACAATGTTAACTAATGAGATCAGATCTGCACAGGGCTTCATCTTGTTTAGCTTCTCAGAGGCCAATAATAGGTTTCCCTGAAGCCATGCTATATCGAGTCTGATCACACAAGTCCAGGTTCCTGGGTGGCTCACAGGGACTTCAGGAGTTCATTCACAAACACCAGGTAAAATTTACCAGCTGTCCCTTGGAGTCTTTCAGATAGCTCTAACATGGCAGAAACAGCTCAAAACAGCTATCCTCAAATTCAGAAGCAACCTACGAGAAATTCAGAGTTCCCAGTGGGTTAGGTCTGTGATACAGGAATGAAAATATTTGTTTGCAATGCCCAGATTCAGAGCCAGGCTTGCGGCAGACAAAGCTTTTGGCGCAAGTGGTGGTGGTGGAGGAACTTTACATTCGCTATCTTGCCTCTGTATTTTGCTAAGCAACATAGTTTACTTTTGCTTTAAGTAAACATTGAAGGAAATTATTCTTCAGTCAACATAAACCTCCCAGGTCAATACGTCTCGCTGCATGTCTTTCTTAATGCATGAAGTCATAAGTGGTTATTACCCAAAAGGGAGTAGAGATTTCTGGTTCAGCAGCTCATAAAGACCTTTGGGGAGTGGTTTCTTTAGCACAAAAAACATATTAAGCCAAAATCTGCTACTTACATGGTGGACAAAGCCAAACTTTGCCAACCTTCAAATTATCTGGTCTCTACAACACTACTGCAGGCCATTGCTATACACAGAATTTATCAGGAAAATGTGCCCCCAAGAAGACACCACTGAGTATTCATTAAGCGGTACAGATGTAATAACACAAATTACAGAAGAACCTTAAGTGAACTTAGTTAATTTTTGGAAACCCTAACCAGGGAGAAATTCTGTTGGTTTTCGTGTAACAGGAAACTGGTTCCTACTGAAGCGATATGGGGATGTAAATTTGTTCTTACACCTCCAAGTTCTAGCCTGCAAGGAGGCCACAGATGCCCTAGTCTTACACTAATCAAAGAATTCCCTAACTTTCACAGGATCCCAGCTTGGTGGGTGTGGGAGAGGCCTCTGCAGTTGATCTGGTGCCACCCCCCTGCTCCATCCAGCAGGGTCACCCAGAGCAGGGGGCCCAGCATCGCAGTGTCCAACCGGGTTTGGAATCTCTCCAGACAAGGAGACTTCACAGCCTCTCTGGGCAGCCTGGGCCAGACTCTGACACCCTCACAACAAAGAACTTTCTCTTCATGTGCAATCTTCCTTGTATGTCTTACCTGCAGCACACCTGAGCAGCAGAGAGGAAGACAATATTCACATGATTGTCTTGCTAGACAATGGAAAGCCCATGACCACCCTAAAAAAGTATCATTTACACACATGAAAACATTTGTACAGTCAATTCTACTGTGGCCAGCAAGGTTTTTAGAAAGATGATGTTCTAAACACAAGCCTGAATAAACCAAGAAGGTAAAGTTCAGGGAATGTAGTTTGGCAATCAAAACAAACAAACAAAAAATGTACATTGATTATTAAATATACGGTTGTGTAAAACACAATTCCATCTTTTGTCCTAGTATATAAAAGTATACAATGCATAAACCACATCATTAGTTGGATTTGGTTTTATTTTACTCAGTTATAACTTCATGGTATAGTGATAATAAAGGACAAGAGGAACAATGATTTTCTACAGAGGTGTCACTGCAAAAATATTTATATTAACTAAGAATATATAAAATCTGTAGATTTGAAAAATATCAGAGAAAACAGAATTTGGCCTCCTTTCTTGCCTATTCCCACTTATAAAATGGAGCTGGACTCGTCAGCTATGTTACCCCTGAGCACCACCAGAGAAATATATGGAGTTGCATAAAAACTCAATTTAGTTTTATGATCCAACATAATCCGCAAATATCCAAACACAGATCTGCAGGTATTGAGACAGAGTGTGTTATTGGCACATGGGTTTTGGAACTTTTATTTATGGACATGTAGGCAAAGGTGCCACAGAAGTCACAATGTGCATATTTCATTTTGTTCATTGTAAAATTTCAGGTGGTCTTGTGAGGGGTGAATTTAGAGGGTTGCTAAAATCAGATAAAAGGCACCAAGCTATTCATTGCTTGTGAGTTTTGAGTCACATACACACATTCACAGTTGTTACTTATTTGCATTTTTGTGCACAGTTGGAGCCCAGCTCTCCTGTCCCTCAAGCACAGTAGATCTGAGACTAGCTCCCATTCTGACATTTCATCTTCTAATTCACAAGACAAACTGAGCTCCTCTTGGTAACTGAGGAGACAACCTTTCAGGACTATGCCTCAGGGGCATAAGAAATCAAAATCTTCACACACGGAGTGGGAGAAAGGAGAGAAGGGATGAACTTCTGGCTACAAAAAGCAATGCTCCCAGTGTTGCATCATCTGGTCACAGTGGCTTACAATGAAAGCGATATTGTCCTTTAATCACAGCCAACAACACAAATCTGTTACCTAAAAAGTCTAAAAATTCATCAGATATGAACCAAATCAACAACACAAAGATGGTTTCCAATAGTCAAATGCTTTATATAAGAAATGGTGCTGTCACATGTTTGATAACATACATTTGTAGAAAAAAATCCCTTATTTTCTTGATGTGATTCTGCACACAGGAGATATAAATCCCAAACTGTTATTCTCCTCGAAGCACTCCTGTAAAAAGATCTACAGGAACAAATGAGAGATATAATCCCTTCAAAAGGCAGACAAGTTGGAGCCAGTGAATTCAAGCAAATATCTGAATTCCATATATATTTCATATGTGTTTTCATATACGAATTTTTCCTCAAGCTTTGTCACTATACAGCTACTGTAATGAAAAAAAATGTGGTAAATAATTTTCCTACAGTAGTTCCAAATGCATTTTTCCCACCTCATCATTTGTCAAAAAAAGACCTGAAAATAGGTCAGAATTTCCATGCAGTTGTTTAACATGCAGGAATTTTCACCCAATATCTTTTCTGAAGTCTCCTGTAACTATGCGAGAGACACAGGAGTATTAAATATTCAAAGTTTATATTAAAATAAACTAATCAGTGTTATTTACGGTTCTGAACAAGATGTGATTATGAAAGAACAATGGGTTCAGTGCTGCAAAGGAACCACCTGAATGATCACAGAGGTGCTTGATTTGGGTCTGCTTGAAACCCGCCTTAGGGTCTGTCCAATTACATCAGTTTTATATTAATTGCTGAAGCTTAAAATCTGTTTATTCTCAGCAAGAGTGTAGTTTAATCCTCTATAAAATCTGTTCATAGCCAAATAATACTGTTAAGATGTGAGGTTATTAATGCAAAATTTTTAACATCAAGGAAAAAAAAAGAATCCTGATCCCACCCACCCCACCCAAAGTGCCACACCCACCCTTAAAGAAAACAAACCAATTAAGAGGGAACCTCTGACCTCTGTAGAAAAGAAGAAGCTGCAGTAAGACACTTAAATAAACAATACATTACAAAGCTGTAATCAACTGGACAGGAGCAGGTTGTTCTTTGGAACATCTATTTGAACCATATCAGGTGGTTGGCCACAAGAGCAAAATACCCGTATCCTCTCCTGCCCCACAGAAAATTGAAATGCGCAAACAAAAGGACCTAATTTAATCTTATCTCAGAGGGTCAGCAACACCACCTGAAGCAGGAGCTCTCTTTCTGAAGCCATTGCCGCTGAGATGGGGTACAAAGGCTGAATAAAGAGATGAGCACCAAAAATACCACAGTTTCCCCACGCACAGCATATGCGGTTCCAGAGCTTTACCCAATGGAGAACATGGGAAATATTATCTCACAGAGAAGAGTATTATCTCAGACACTAAAACACAAAGTCTGTTTGGTGTCACTACCACAACCGTATTTTCAGTGGGATTTGAAAAAAATGTGATGATACTGAAGATTAATAACATTTTTATAGTTCAGATGGGAAGGAAGAGTTTCGTTATTAGCAACAGAATGAGCCGTACTCTCCAGCAAGAGGCTTCTGAAATGTGAGCAATGTACATAAGTTTTGTACAGAGAATTCCAATGGAAAAAAAATAGAAGCTAAAACAACAACAAAACCCAGCATTCTGCTTGGGTGAAGGCAAACTCTGCATATCATTCCTTGCCCTATACATAGAAGTTGATGTTATATTCCATCTGATTTCATTGCATTAAGGAGTAACGATCTGATCGAATCAAGTTAATGAATGCTTCTGTCCAGCTACTAATGATGATTAAAGGAAAAGGAGAACTCTAAATTCTTTAAAACCGTTTCAAGCAGATTGCAAGTACACATTTATTAGGACAAAAAAAGACTGAAAATTAACTAAATATTAGAAAAGACTTTATACTGGAAAAAAAAGGAGGAAACATCAGAAGATGAAGCTACTACTACAACCTTAAGACAGTACAGTTTTAAGAGCACTGCAGTTTTAGCAGGAATTGGAAAGATTATCCTACTGCATCAAAAACTGGAGGCTGCAATATCACCCCACAATGAATATACTCATCATACTCAAGGCCAGCAGGTATTGCAGCACCTGGAAGCAGTCTAGGGGCTTCTTAACCATTTTAGGCACTATCGCAGTCTCCAGTCCCATTCCACCAAGAAACAGCAGCATATAGTAACATTTATCCTCTCTCTTTTAAAGAGAGGATCCATCCACAGAACCCCCTCTTGAATTACACATGCTGACCACCACCAGGTCAGGTTACTCTTAACAGTGTGGAAATGCCTGGTGCAGCATCCTCCTGGTATGTAACGGAGCATATTTTGTATGTCTAAAGCAACATCTCTGTTACCAGGAGTACTTGCTGGGTTATGCAACTCAGGATGTCAATGGATTTCTCATGTCACCTTTGCTTTTTGACTAAAAGCCCTTTCCAAAACAGCTCTGTGATCTTTTACTAAAGCACTCCTAATTAATTGATTTTGTGTTGGGATCTAAGTCTCTTGTCTTACATCCTTCAGAAGTTTTTCATGGAATCACAGAATCATTTGGGTTGGAAAAGACCCTTAAGCTCATTGAGTCCAACCATTAACCCAGCACTGCCAAGGCACCACTAACTCATGTCCCTCAGCACCACATTTCCATGGCTTTGAAACCCCTCCAGGGATCATAGGGACTCCACCACTGCCCTGGGCAGCCTGGAACAGGCCTGGACAGCCATCAAGGGGAAGAAATTGTTCCTCAGCTCCAACCTAAACCTCCCCTGGGGCAACAATGTCTCCTACCAACAGCAACTGAACCTTAAATGGCAATTAAATCAGAGAATCATGGTTTGGGTGGGAAGGGACATTTCAAGGTCACCTGGTCCACCCCTCCTGCAGGGAGCAGGGCCATCTGCAACTAGAGCAGGGTGCTCAGAGCCCCGGCCAACCTCACCTGCAATGGTGCCAGGGATGGGGCAGCGACCACCTCTCTGGGCAACCTGGGACAGGTCTCACCACCCTCAGCAGAAAAAATGGCTTCCTTCTCTCCAGTCTAAATCTCCTCCTTTTACTTTAAAACCATTGCCTGCATCTCTTCTGTCCCAGGTACTACCACAGACAGCCTAGGTCTTAGATCCGATTTCATCCTTCCGCTATTTGTTCAAATAAAAAAAATGTGAAATAATGCAAGTTAAAAACAAACTGTGAAAACACCTGACTTACTCAGAGTTCTTAAAGTTTTTGAGAAGAGCAGCTGAGATACTTCTAAGAGTTTAAAAAAAAAAAAAAGTTTTGCTGAAGTTAAATTCTTAAATTTATCTCATGGAAAAACTAGCACTACAGTTCTTAAAACTAGGGCAACAAGGTTATTCTGCCTTGAAAACAAATGAAAATTATCAAAAGGTGGCCTTCAAAAGCTGCCATTTCATCTCCCCCCAACGAGAGTACATTAGAAGCTGTGAGAAGGCTCCTCATCGTACCCCAGACCTGCAGAACATGCTCCCCTGCAATATCCACCGAAGGCACCTCGAGCTGAAGGTGAGCAGATCCTCTCTTTTAAAGAGAGAGAGAAATGTTACTAAAATCTGCTATTTCTTGGTGGATTTGGAGTGGAGAGACTGTGATAGTGCCTAAAATGGTAAAGAAGCAAAGAATGCCCTTCTGACATTGCACCTCGCTGTTCAGTGGGGCACAATGGCATGAGTGATAAAAACGAGAGGAGAAATACATTCTGTTTCTAGCACCTTCCATCCTCTGGCCACACTTTACGGAAAGCATGGGCAAGAAAGCAGAGGGAGCATCCACCATAATGCAGAAAAAGGGGAGAAACAAGCGTGGTGTCTACAGAAGGACCATGAGTCAAGCCGAGGAGACACAGCAGCCAGGTCAGGGGAAACAGATGAGACAGGGGCAGGGAGATAGGCAGTCACTGAAGTGCATTTCATTCCAGAACTTGGAGCAGAGCCCAGAAAATTGAAGTCTCGAACCCATCCTCTGCTGTCAGCTGGTATTTACAAAAACTAATGGTAAAGCTCTTCTCTCAGCTTTGCAGCTGGATGCAGAGAGGGTGACAGTCCTCTCCAGTCCCTTCGCTATTCCAAGAGGCAGGCAGCATTGCACTACAGGTCTGAACTTCTTGGGCTACCTCTCTGATACTACTGAAGAGACAAGGCCTTGTGTTTTATCAAAAAGCACAACATTTAATAGCATAAAAACCTTCCAAGGTTAAAAGTGTTGGAAATTAAAATAAACTAATTCAGTGCGGAGATGAATTAAACATTCAAATATTGAAATTGTTCCTATATCTACAGCAGCACACACACATCTGGCATTGTTTGCAACCATGGGTAACGAACACATGGCCCACCCAAACACGTGCAACACCGTCAATTAGGTTTCCTTTCCCCAGTTGTGAAAGAAAACTTCATTCTTGTTCTGTGACACATGATTTCAAGCAGATGTAAAGCCTGCGATAGTCTATGGTCTTCTGAAGTAGTGCAGATAGAAAAAAAAGTAGGGCAAAACCAGGAGAGTTTGGACTAAATCTCTCTTTGGTGCATCCTGGCAGAGCCCCTGTGTAGTGCCAGGTACAGTCTGGAACGTGTGATCCTTACAGATTTTTTTCCCTCTCCCTCTTAATATTCCCCACACACCAGGATGGTCACTGTCAACAGGGAGTTCCAGAACTGCTTCAGAAGCTGAACGCCATGAGGTTCACTTGAAAGCACCATGAGCTCTCAAATCACAAAGCAAAGCCAAATGCAGTGATCACCCTCAGGGAGATACATCACAGTAACTCTGGGATTTCCAGCTCGGGAGTCCTCAGCACACTAGAGACAGGGACCTGTTGGAGCAGGGCCAGAGGAGCCCCAGCAATGCTGGGAGGGCTGGAACCCCTCTGCTGGGAGGCCAGGCTGGGAGAGATGGGGGGGTTCAGCCTGCAGAGGAGAAGGCTCTGGGGAGACCTTCTGGTGGCCTTTCAGCACTTCAAGGGGCCTGTCAGAAAGATGGGGAGGGACTTTTGAGCAGGCCCTACTAAGACAGGACAAGGGGTGATGGGTTTAAACTCAAAGAGGGAGATTTGGACTGGAGAGAAGGAAGAAATGTTTGACACTGAGGGTGGTGAGAGCCTGGCCCAGGTTGCCCAGAGAGATGGTCTCTGCCCCATCCCTGGCACCATTGCAGCTGAGGTTGGCCAGGGCTCTGAGCACCCTGCTCTAGTTGCAGATGGCCCTGCTCCCCGCAGGCGGTTGGACTGGATGACCTTGAAAGGTCCTTTCCCACCCAAACCATTCTGTTCTTCTATGATTCCAAGTATTAACTGCAGACATCTCTACAACACCTTTTATTCTAAGGAAATGTTTTTAACCTCCATAAGTCAAAAGATGTACTTTTTCTTCTGTAGTTCTGTGAAATTACTGTATTTCCTGATCTGTATTTATTCACCATCAGGATTTTCCCCATGCATTATGTTCCCCAAATCATAAAGTTAACTGCCTGCAAGAGCTCTTTGGTCAATGCCAAAGCGTAGAAGCCTGATGAGATGGTCCAGAAAGCAAAAGGTGAGCAATGACCCACACAGCAGATGTGCAGCACCAGTCAGCAGGCTTAGGGACAACATGTATTCCTGAGGTACTCCCACATGCATCTGCAGAGACCTGATGGTTGATGGGATCTGAAGCCAACAATGGTGTAACTACATCAAAATGCATCTGTGACCTTGTGCTGCATGTGGTGAAAGTGACAGTCCATCAGTGTACAATCATCCTCTATTACTAGTGGAATATTCATTAGATATTCACTACTCTAACTACAAAAAGTTGCCTTGAGAGGCCACCTGACTTTTCACCTCTGGACCTGTAGTTGACACACAAATTAATCTGACAGTCCTAACAACTATAAATCCTTAGTGGGAAAAACAGTATCTTAATCTTCCAGCACTGAGCTGAATGCCCCATTTCCAGTCTCCATGGGTAAAATTGAAGGCAGCTTTGATGGTCTCCTGAACCACCTCAACCTCTGTTAACTACTAAACATCTCTCTACCATGAGGCAAAAATAATACACAGGCTATGTGCAGGTTTACTGAGTGGGGATTAAGTTTTTCTTTGAAAAAGAACCGAAACCCTGGAATATCTGTGTATAGTGTTCAAAGTGAAGCCTGAACTGGGATTTCAGTTATCCACAGGCATGCACACACTTTTGAACCTGTATAACCTTTTTTGTCCCCTCCAAAAGTGTCATTTTTGTTCACATATAATGTCAGTAAACCCACAGGTATTAACTGAATACAAAGGAGGTCAGGTAGGAGCGCAAAGTCTGCCTTTCAAGCAATTAACATGGAAAAGAAATGTATTTGGGAGATAATATTTTGCAGTGACAATAAGAAAGTGGGTCTCATAATAAAAAAAAAGAGGAACGGAGGAAAAGAAGGAAGAAGGGGGGGAAAGAAGGAAGAAGGGGGGGAAAGAAGGAAGAAGGGGGGGAAAGAAGGAAGAAGGGTAAAGAAAAGGAAAGGGGAAAAAAACTGAAGAAAAAAGAAGGGAAAAAAATTAAGAAAAATAAAGTCAATGCAACATTTTTGCGCATGTATTGACAGAACCCAATGCCTGCTTCAAGCAAAGACAGACATCACACCCACCGTCTGCACCGCAGATTTCAGTGAGCATCCAATTGTGCTTCTCTGCATTATCCCAACTCTGATAAACCATGAGACCTTCTTTTAGCATTAAAAGTTATATGTGTTTGAGGCCCTGTGCAATGGCGAGGGGAGAGTGCAGGAAATCAATGTGTGGGTGCAGGCAAACTTTGTTTATTGTCACACTTGCAGCTACTTATATAGTATTATGCTAATCACTAATACATGCTGATTGGAGTACAAACAAGTTATACATATTCATGATAGTTCCCATAGGTCCATTCAAGAAGTCACACTCTCCCTATGACCACCCCTTGGTGGTCCCAGCTGCTATATAGCTCCTCTTTCCATTGACCAAAACATCCTGATATCGTCTTATGCTGATATAACGTCCCTCTTTCTGTTAACCAAACTATCCTATTATTATCCTAACATTCCTCCTCAAGGACATCCTGTCCCTGCAGCTGGGCTAGGCCTCATGCCTAGCTTCTGCTAGCATATCTTTCAGTGAGCGATGGCCCTTGTTCTCAAGCCATTCCCCAACAAGGCCTCATCAAGATATGCTGCCTTATGGACACACTTCTTTTTATACATCTTGCTGAAGATGTTGAAATCTGGACCTGTTTAGGTCACAATGACTTCTTTTATTTATTTCAAAGGCTCCTCTCATTTTATCCAGTTTTAAATCACATAGTATCTCTAGTGGAAGGGACCATAAGGATCATCTGATCCAACTCCCAGCTCCTTGCAGAAGCACTTAAACCTGAACCACATGACCAAGAGCATCATGCAGATGCTGCTTGAGCTCTGACGGACACCACCCAGCTTTGTGGGATACTTGGTAAACTTAATATAAATACATTGAAATTCAGACTGTTGACAAAACATAACGGAGAATTAATTACAATTAAAATGACAAGTGCATTTCAATCTGATAATTATGTGAAGAGCATTATGGTTTGTTTAGTACTATAATTTTTTTACATTACTGTTTCAAATTGCTGTGTTATTTTCACTTATATTATCAGACATGGTCTGGAAGTGTAAGAAAGGTCTATTTATCACCTTCAAAATAGGAAATTCATTTGGAACTGAGATCATAAGTAGAAGTCTAAATATTTTGCCCTCTAAAAGCATAACTTTAAATTGTATAGACTTCCTCCTTGGTTATACATCTTCATTATTTTCTGTTAAAAAAGTCATTCAAGCTATGTGTTCACTTCTAAATAAGCTGGCAAAGAAAACTCAGAAATTATCTGTGCTGCTTCAGTTTGATGTGATTTTTTTGTTGTTCAAAACAATAATTTTTGTATGAACTCATTTCCTCCTGCTAAACCCAGACTCATTTCAAATTCATTACATTGACAACAATATCTTACCAAATAAATAGTGACCATGATTTTGCAACAGGGCTGGCAATATTATATTAGTCACTGAGGAGGAGACAATGAACACATCTCATCTATTACTGCGACCAGTACGACACAGATGATTTGCCACTTGTAATATCCACTGCATAAGACATTGCTTTATAGAATCATAAAATTGTTTTAAATGGAAGAGACCTGTAAGATCATCAAGTCCAACCATTCCCCAGCAATACCAGGACACCGCTAACCCATGTCCCTCAACACCACATCTCCACGTGGGGCGTGGAAACCCCTCCAAGGATCATGGGGACTTCACCGCTGCCCTGGGCAGCCTGGGGCAGCCCTAGACAACCCTCAAGGGGAACAAATTGTTCCTCAGCTCCAACCTAAACCTCCTCCAAGGCAACTTGAGGCCGGTTCCTCTTGTCCTGTCCCTTGTTCCTTGGGAGCAGAGCCTGACCCCCCCTGGCTCCAACCTCCTGTCAGGGAGCTGTCAAGAGCCAGAAGGTCTCCCCTGAGCCTCCTTTTCTCCAGGCTGAACAACCACACCTGCTCTCGCTTTACCTACAGACTTCTCTGAGGCTTAAGTGCCATATGCACTAACCCTTAAGGTTCTATAATTAAAATTCATTCCTTCAGTGGCTACAGAAACTGTTGTAACTGGTGACCTTATGGTTTGTTGTTGGTTTGTTCCTCCTTCGGTTGTTGTCTATTCCACTATTCAAATGATAAATTTTTACCCCTCTCTTCCTCAAAACAAACAAACAAACCCTGAGGTGAGGCAAAGTAAATCTCTACATTCTAGAGACTGAAAAATGGTAATTACATAACAAAAGCAGGTTTTCATTTGGCTTTATGTATTTACACATATATCTACTTGAATCTAACATTAAGCCAAATCCATTCCTGCTCTCATCTCACCTCCCAGGCACAAATCCAGTCTTCTGCATTTTATATCTACTAAGATAAATTCCACTGCAAATACATTTCTGCTTCCTGGTAATCCTATACAGTTGGTGTACAGAGGGGCTGCTCTATTTTCATGAGTATTTTTTGACTATTTTATTTTTACCGAGTATTTTTTTCAGTGTACCTTTGGTTTAATTTCACATTTGTTTATTAAGCACAGAGTCAGTTAAAAGTAGTTATTAGATAAAGCATGACTAATTTCATCCTACTTTCAAAAAGTATTTGATCTAGCAATAAATAAACCAAAATTAATACTACTTCTTAAAATATCTCCATGAAAACTCAAAAAAAACCGCACCTTTAAAAAAATGACCATTAATACGACATTTGCCACACTTAATTTTCCAGCACATATGCAAACTTAGCTCTAGAGAGATTCCACTGAATTAATTTACTTACTTTAGCTGGTATATTGTGAAGATAATAATGGAATCTATTAAGAAGGGACTACATGATTAGGTTCCATAAAATTGTAGGCAACAACCCATGACCAATCTGCAGATTCAAAGGGGGAAGCCAAATGAATTTTTTTTTCTCTATTTATCTCTTTTAACCAGATAAGACATGCAGTGCACACACTAATCAATCTATTTAAACATTTTCTGTCGAAGACTATGACTTAGCTTTTTCTTCCACAAATCCCACAGCAGGCAGCTCACCTTGGAAAAAATCATTTTTTCAGACGAGCAAACTGGAAAGTGCCTGAGTATTTGGGCTATGCATGAGTTTCAGTACCCAAAGGGCCCCATTTGGCTCCAGGATTATTTGCCATTGAAATTTGATTGGATCAAGAACTATTCTCTTGGTTGACAAATTAAACGTTGGCTGATGATTGTTTAAATAGTACATCCTGAAGGATTTATTGTTTTCCCCAAAAAAATACATATAAAGAAATACATCTTACTCTTTAAATTTCAAGTATCTCAATATTATGTGAAGTATGCGTTTGAGTAATAACTTCCTACACAAACATAAAGCAATTTGTTTGTATGTGCTAAAATAGAATGAATCATATTCATGATCCAAATTGTAGTAATAAATTACTGAGCTCTGCCAGTGGTGGAAAAACCTTTATCATACTAGATTTTTTTATGGTACAGCTCTATTATAATCAACTTTTATTTATTTATTCAGCCATGCATCATGGTATCCTAAATAGCATATTGGCTATTTACAATCTGTAGTGGGCACTTACCTGCCTAGACCAAACTGGTTAGAAATATTATTTCCTTTACCATGAGGTAGGGGTGTTTGCCATAATAAAAACTATGAGCGCAGTGTAGCTGTGCTGCTGGTGGACAAAAGTTCCGGACAGCCACCGAGAGTACACAGAAGAAATGTCTAATAATACACCTACTGAGTGAATTATTCTTGAAAAGTGGACCGCGACAAGCTGGGTCTAACAGATGCGTGGAGTAGAGTGTGCGCTGTAGGTCTGACCTAGGGTTTTTGGAGTCTGATACTTATTTGAGATCTAGAAATTCATGTTCTCAAGGCCAACTGATGGCAGTAACTAAAGCAGCAGTTTCAGCCCTGAGGTGCAAGCGAGGTGTGTGCTCGCTGCTTTCAAGACCTTCCAGCAAGGTATTCATGGTTCCTCCTTGAGGTCCTCATTGCTTCCACCAGAAAGACAAGAAAAAACTCTTTAAAGTGTCCCACATGCCTGAGCAGCTAATCTCAGCTTCTCTTCAGCCTCCTCTACAACACCAAAGAGCAGAGAGCGAGCTCTTCTGTAGGAGACTTTTAAGATCAAAACCAACCATTCCCTCAGTACTAACAGGGCACCTGTCCCTCAGCACCACATCTACACAGCTTTGAAAACCCTCCAGGGATGGGGACTCCACCACTGCTGCTCCTCAGAAGACTCGTGCTCTAGACCCCTAGATATATCTGGAATAATTGCTATTCTACAATAATACAAGGCTCTCACCCATACACGATATTGGAGTTGGCATTATGTCCATCTTTTAATAAAAATCAGTAAAAACTGAAAAGAAATGAAACCCAAACTCTCAAACCCAGGACACTGCTTTGTTCAGCAATTATTCAAAGCAAGGTCTTAATGAGCTGCAAGGACTCTCTATGCTGAGGCCCTGTAGGGTGAAGGAAGCCAGAAAGGCTAAACTAGATCTGGAAGACTGGGCAAATAATTAATTATACCACATGTTATTAATTAATGATCCCAGTTCTGTATAAAAACAAACAAAGAAGAATCACAGTTGAACCAAGTAAAAATCCACAGACAATTTATTAATTGGTACATCTTGATTTGCAATAAAATAAAGTAAAAAACTGGGTTTTTTCTTCAAGAGCCTCAGGTTCAAGCACTGGTTCTTTCACCAAGGGCATGTCTTGCACAGAGATCACTGGGAGCTGCACACAAAACACTGGCAGAATTTGTTCTAAAAGATGTACTGTATGAAACATGAAAATGAACTTGAGCATGACACTGTTGGAGATTAATGATAATGAAGCTCTTAACAAACCAGATATGCCTTTGTGGGTTTTCCTATGTATTAGTTTCTCAGTTCTTAGTGAGACTGTAAGTGTTTGAGAAAACAGTCTAATTATTTTGGGCCCTATAGCAGTTCAGGAAGCAAACTACAGGGAAAAAAAAAAAAAAAAGCTATACTTTCTATAGATGTGCAAAGTCTGCTCCAAAATTTATTATTGGCTACCCAGAACAAAGGTCCCCCTTTTTCTTCTCATTGTATGCATTTTTTATCTTTTAGTTCTGAAAAAAGTTGAAATGGGCACCAAGAAGAACCTTCTTTCCCTCACCATGATTTGCGTCATGACGGAAGTGTCAGAAATTTAGAATAAAGAAACGGGATGCAAATTCATTTCTCCTTGGTCCTGGAGAAATGCTATACTCTTTGAGTAATCTCTGCACAAATATTTTTGTCTTCACAAAGGCTCTACGAGTCTTAACACACCCAAGTGTTGCCACAGCATTTCTTCTTATGGAAAAAAACCTTAACAACCAACCTCTAATATGGCCCTGACCACTTGGTGCTTAACAGTAAAAACCTTCTACAGCTTTTTACAGGGCAGGGAATCTGCTCCCATGGTTCATGTTTGAAATGCCACTCAGCACAAAGAGCAAAGGGTCAGGTCAAGACCTTCGGTGTACTCTCACATTTTGACTTGGTTCTGTCAGAAACATCCTCTGGAAGGTAATTTAACATAAGAGATTAATTATTTTGCAGCACGCTGCACTGATTTTAGAAGTACCTTACATAATATCTGCTTTGTACCTGACCAAAGTACTTGAATACTACAGAACTTCCTTGTGTTTAGCTTTCCTCTTTCTGTATTGAAGATCTTGTCACTAACGGTGCAATGCTTTTTTACCATGAATCTGTAAAAATGGAGATGGCATTTCCTCATCTTTCAGCTAAATCTACCGCTGAGAATCATTTAAATCTGGGGTTAGAAATGTGCAATTTGTTACTCCTTTTTATCTGTCTGCCCTAATCCTGATTTCTGAAGAGATCCCCTTTTCTGAAAATACATTTTATTTGAAGGCAAACAGTACAGAAGAACTTAACCATACATATAGAATAATAAACGTCCTTTTATTGAGCTCATTAGAATAATTGTGACACGCGAGTGTCTCTCAGGCTTCATGCTGTTGGTTTTACTCCTTCACTGAGAAATTATTAGCATATGACACAGCAAACAAATGATCCTTTCCATGCATAAATACCTTTGTTAATATATAATTCTGCTCTACAAGGCTCTCTGCAAAATACAGCATGAAGATTCCCACTGAGTAAATTTATATCATGCTACAGAGATGTTAAACACCATACAAGTGTCCTGGAAAACAGACCACACACCATCACTGGATGGTAAGAAACACTATGTGGATTTGCAGGTTGGAAAGAAGGAAAAGAAAGGAAAAGGAAAGGGGAGAGGGGAGCAGGGAGAGGATAAATTTTACATACACACACCCCCCCCCCCCCAAATAAATAAAATAAATAAAAAATAATAATAAAAAAATCAACTCATGCTTCTACCCAAGGAGAAATGAACACTCTTCACCTACCACGTCATGTAAATTCTGCAAAAATTACACAGGTATTGCAAGAGCTCTACAAGGAATATCAGCTTTGAAGGAGCTTTTTATGGAGTAATGAAAAAAAACCAAACACAAACAACCCAAAACAAAATCAAGTGGAAGAGGTAACCATAGTTTCCACATGAATAACTTTGTAGTATTTGAGGAATTAAAAACACAAATATTTTTGTCTGAGGTAAGAGCACAGCCAGTTGGTCTGCAAACAGACATTGTATCTCCTCACCTAGAGCCTTTCACATCATACAAAACTTATTTTGCAAAGCACCACTAATCTCGTACTTGACAGTGCTATTTCACTGTTGCTACTAAATGATGTACACCTTGTAAGTATTTGGGAAGGCTTTCCTTAGACACCCCTGAAACCTGGGTCTAGGTAGCTAGAAGCGTACACTTCCCTTCCACACTTAGAAATCCATTTCTCAAATCCCTGGTTTCCTTAGTATGAGAAATCAGAAGATGAAGAACCTCTTCAGTTAAAGGTGATGCTCAAATTTTCAGTTGAGGGTGGACGACAACTGAGATGAAGGACATTCATAGAAATGCTGCCAACACAGGGACAGGGCATCACGTGGAAAGAGATCAGAATTTTCTCATCATGCAAAAGTTAAAGGAAAAGCTTCACAGGCAGCTATTCGAAAACGGTTCTCATCTGTCAGAAGACACTGAAGATACACATAAAGCCAAGCGGACTTGGCAAGCCAGATTCGGAATGTACTAGCTGCCATCGTTAGGGTTTCTTGAGCAGATTTTCAAATGACACAGGCAACTCCTTCAGAAACATGGAGCTACAGAAAGGTAGAAATACACTGTGTGGTTCCAAAGCACTGCAAAGTGTCGCTACAGACAAGCTGCCAGCACAAGTTAAGGAGGGCCAAAGTCAGCATTAGCATCTGTCTTCCAATTGCAGAGTCACAAATGACATATTGCTCGGTGACAAATGATAGCTGCTGTCTTATATTAAGATGGTTGCTCTAGCAGATGTTTTCAAATTATCCCAAGCTCTGTCACAGGGAAAGGCAAAAGAACTGGAAATATGCCCAGAGAGACCTGGTGCACCAGCAGCCTAAGGGAGCCGTTTAAAGAGCCATTTGATATCCTCTCATGAGATCTTAGCTACAAAAACTGCGCACAGAAAGGAAAAGGGGAATAGAAAATATGGCATATTCCTCAGGGAAAGCTTCAAGTATCTGACTACAGGATCATCTGGAACAAGATGTGTTCAGTTCACCTTAGTTTGGGCAGAGCTATGGTCCAGGCAGACAGTCCTTCACAGAATTACAGAATGTCAGGAGCTGTAAGGGACCTCAAAAGATCATCTAGTCCAACCCCCCCTGACAGAGCAGGATCACCTATACCAGATCACACAGGAATGCATCCAGGTGGGTTTTGAATATCTCCAGAGAGGCAAAAAACAAACGCTACAACAATTACCCCAGAAGGCAGTGCTCCATAATACTGCTCCGTGATAGAATCATTGAATCATTGAATCATTGAATCATTTTTGCTGGAAAACACCTTGAAGATCATCAAGTCCAACAACTGTTCCCCCAGCACTGCCAGGGCACCACTAACCCATGTCCCTCAGCACCACAGCTCCACGTGGGGCTTGGAAACCCCTCCAGGGATCATGGGGACTCCACCACTGCCCTGGGCAGCCTAGGACAGCCCTGGACAACCCTCAAGGGGAAGAAATTGTTCCTCAGCTTGAACCTAAACCTCCTCTGGTGGGGTGTGATGGCAGAGTCAGAGCAAAAGAAACTCTTTTTATCACTTTTATGATTTTCAAACAGCAATCCTGGTATCACATATCACATACAGACTCAAAAAATACTCTCAAGCCCTATTCCCATTCATTCCAGCATCCCAACATTCCAGGTCAGGTTGAGACAGGACTCTGAGCAACCTGCTGTAGTTGCAGATGTCCCTGCTCCCTGCAGGGGGGTTGGACGAGTTGATCTTTACAGGTCCTTTCCAACCCAACTCATTCCATACTCCTATGAAAACACGTAATTGCCTGAGATCCTATAGTCAGTTCATACACGTATAGAAATGCTGATGTACAGTGCATGAGCAAGGGAGGAGGAGAGCGGGGAGAGACCCAGAGGCCACGCTCACCCCGCACAGCATCCTTCTGAAGAGCAGCTCCCTGGAAGCACGAGATAGCTGCACAAACACACCCCAGCAGGCAAAAAAAAAAAACAGAAAGAGGAAGGTGCCAAGGGAGGCTGCTACAAGTTAAGGAACTGGTGGGTGTCTAGTCTTGACCTATGGTGAGGGAGAAAATCCTCTCTCTCCCCCGTTACCATGGAGACCCCCTTTTCAGGTTTCTTTAGATGAGCTTTGTGCACAAGTGCAAAATTTGGCATAAGTGGAGGACCGGTATCAATTCTGTGCCTCTGGCAAAACCAGGCTTTTTAAATCTTGAGAGATAATACAACAAATAGAAATTAAGTTTGGTTGCACAGATTAAGGGCTGAATAAACTATCTCATGTCCAAGTGCCTTGAGCTCTATCTTCTTAAAACGGCAATGCGAGGCTGAGGGCACAGCACCTATCACAATTTCGGTGAAAACTTGAGTTACTGGGTGATAGGAGACCAGAGTGAAAATTATGACCAAAAAAAAATTTAATAAATAAATAAAATCACATGGAGCCTGCTTACTACTGTTCCTCGGTACAGGGTTGCCTTTATTTATTCTACTATTTAATGAATTATTCATGCAGCTCTTTATGGCTTTCCAGGTGGCATGGAGATGCACTGCCTTTTCAGCAAGGACAGCATTGCAAAGTCCAGCATAAACGCGTTACATTGATGTGCTTACAAAGTGTTAATCCAGCAAGAGAGAGACCAGAACCAGCCTTGAATAAAACAAGTATATTTAGCACATGTAGTAAAAAGGGAAAAAAAAAAAAAAAAAAAGAAAAAAGAAGAAACTTTAATTCAGGAAGGTATATACACAATGTCACCTTTATTTTGAAACTACTTGATTACCTCCCGAATGAACAACATATTTTGTTCCCGTATGTTTTCATTAATTTACACTAATTGTAATTGTTCTGAAGTACACGATAGCAGACAGACAAGCAGCTACTCAGAAGACAATGAGGAACTGTGTTGCTGTTAAAAAATCCTGATTTTCCTGTGATCGTGATTATGAGATATACATTTATCTTTAAGTATACATCCTCCAGACTACTGGATCCTGTTTCAGTGAACACTGATCAAACTCACATCTTTTAAGTGAGGGGAAAGACCTTCAGTGGATACACTGGACCCACGTACCAGCAGAAACCAGTGTTGCCTTTTTAAAAGTGTGTTAGCACAAATACAATCCAGCACAACCGGCTAAGCACACACGATGCCTACAAGCTCACCTACCTTTTGCTTCTAAGTAGGCTATAAGACTAAAAAAAATACTATTTTTTATTAACTAACTTCACATGCTGTCCACTGTATTTCTCACCATTTTTGCTATCCCACCACCTCCCCCGCCTCCCCTTTTTTTTTTTTGTTGCCTTCCTGTCTTTAACAGTGTATTTACGTATCTCTGACAGGTGTAGAGAACATGAATGAAACGGGATTATCCGAAATCAATCATGTGTGAAACCCAAGTGCTCCCTGTTAAATATTTAATTACTCCGTAATTTTTCTCCAAGATCAAATGAAAACCTTCAGAAACAAGCGCGGTGTAACAGTTTTCTTGTCGGCATCCTGAGCCGGGTTTAGTAACAGCAACAAGGAGGAGGGGGGGGAGGAAAAAAAAAAAAAAAAAAAAAAGCCATAATTACATAAGGGACCTCGATGAACGCCTGTGCCCTTCCTCGCGTGTGAGGGGACGGGGAACAGCGGCAGAGGCCACCCCACTCCCGGGGGGCTGCGGGACTCCCCTCGGTGCCGCGGGATCCCCGCATCGCGCCGACTGTGGTAAGGGTCGGGAGGGGGAGGCGAAAATTCACCCTGCCCAGGGGTGCCACTGGGCAAACTCGGCCCGAACAACAGGAGACAACGTGTTGTGGAGCCCGCACGGGGCTGGCGGGACGCGGGGCTGGCCCCCGGGTGAAGGGATGAGGGACTGGCCCCCGGGACTGCGGAAAGGCGGCGGGACGCGGGGCCGGACCCGGGTCGGAGAGGCGCGGGGTCGTGGTTGCGGGACGCGGGGCCGGGCCCAGGGCTGCAGGAAGGCGGCGGGACGCGGAACAAGGACCGGGCTGCGGGACTCGGGGCCCGTGGGACGCGGGGCCGACCCGGGGCGGAGGGGCGGCGGCTGGTCCCGCTTCGCCCGCCCGCTCCCCGGAGCTCGCAACCCTCGGCGACTGCCCAGCCACCCGCGGCTGGGGAGGGGATAAAAGCCCCGCAAGGCAAGGCCAGCTAGAATTACTCATTTGAATGATGCAGCAAACGGTGGAGGGGGTGCGGGGCTAAGTCCCCCAGTCGCCACTCTCCAGCCCCGGTTAATACCGCACAGGATCCCCGCCGAAGCGCAAAGCTCTCGGTCTTCCGCGCACCCAGCGATTAATAGCGACCTCCACCCCGACAAACCTTCCCCCACGCTCGCAGCCCGCGGTGGAGCTCGGTAAGGGGAACCGGGGGACGGTTACCGGGGAAGCCAAACCTCTCCCGGCGCCAACCGACCCTCCGAAGCCGAGGAGCGGCAGCCGAGGGCGGGGGGCAGGCTGCCTGCCCGGCGTGCCGAGCCACCTCCGCCCCTCGGGACCGTCAGCAAACGGCGCGCCGGCGTTTATTTACCTTTCGATGCCCGCTGTCCGTCAGTCAAGCGTTTGAGGGGAAGAGAAGGAGAAAGGGAAGGGAAGGAGGAAGAGACAGAGAAACAGAGAGAGCGAGAGGCGGCTGCTAATCCCCGCGTAGAAAGATTTCCAGCAGCAGCGTGTGTATATGTGTGTGTGTGTGCCTGGAGTGGAAGCTCAGCCCTCCCGGCGATGCTCCGGCTCCCGCACCCGAGTACTGTCATGTGCGTACCTCGGTGTGTGCGCCCATCGCTTAAAAAAAAAAGGGGGGGGGGGGAAAAAATAAACCCAACAAAACCAACCCAGAAACGGGGGGGACTCGTCAGCCACACGCCCGGCTGCGCGCTGCTTGGAGGGGAGGAGAGGAGGAGGATGAAGGAGGAGGAAGAGGATGGAGGAGGAGGAGCCCCGCGGTCCTCAACCCAACCACCGGAGAAGCCGCTCGCTACTAGAGCGGCCGGGGACCGCAAACCGCCGGCCCCGCACCCCCGGCCCGCCCTTCCCAAGGACGCGCCTTCGGGAAAGACCCTCCGAGGTTTCTAACTCCCGGGCTAAGAAACAACCCCCCCAGGCCTTTTGAGAGGCAGCTGAAAAAAACCCCAACCATTTCCACCTTTCTGCCCCAAAAGATGCCACCCGGAGCGCGGCCCCGAGGTGTAACTATAAATAGATACGTTTGCGGGTATTGAAACCGAATAGGCAGTGAAAGGCTGTGCCAGCACAGGCCACCGTGCACTCAGTACTCGTGTGTCCAGGCGTGTACACTCGAATTTCAACTACAGTACAACACCTACTAAAAGGTGTTTGAACAGCGGAAGAGGTTTGAATCAATTATTAGCTACATAGTAAATATTATCTCCACTTTTCAGCTATATAGCCACATATATGCATATAAATCAACCTTATATAAATTAGATTTTGATATACAATTAATGAAGGACCTAAAATAATATGAGCAAAACATTTTTATAGTCCGAAATTTAGAATCATAGAATCGTTTCCATTGGAAAAGACCTTTAAGATCAAGTCCAACCGTTGAATTTCCTAGTGGGTCATGCCAGCAAGTTTCAAGACATGGTTTCTTTAAGCTCCAAATGGGGAGAAGTTTGTGAGAAATGTCCTTGATGTTTTATTTGTTGTGCAAAAAAAGTAATATGCATGGACTGAAAGTTAATCTCAGTAGTAGAAGTAGGTTTATTAAATGATGAAAAAAAGTTTTGGTGGGGATATCAGGTATGCTGTTCAGATTTATTTTTTGTTAGTGGACAATGTAGACCTAACATCTCAAGGGTAAAACAAGGAGGAGAGAAAGAAGTGTTTGTTGACGCTTTTAATTACAAATGTAGGTCACATCTACAGGCTAGGTGGGCTCAGAAATTCTGATGACTGATAATTATGTCAATTAGCAAGCAATCAACCTATTGAGTGGAAAAAAACCCCAAACCCGTGATATATATTTAAAAATAATTCTTGTTTTTTTTTTTTTTTTCAGTTGGAGACATAATAGGTGGTGTAGAGAGGTAGTCACTTCAAAGATTGTCCGTCTCATTAAGATTTAGCTGTTCACAATAAAATATTTTGAGATTTCCCAGAAGTCGCACAATAAAATCAACCAGACCAAATTTGTTGTTCCTGAGTTGTATAAATCAAGCCAGTGTGACATTGTTAAAAGAACAAAGTGCACCCCAAAGCCACATTGTTTGTGTATATAAAATAAAGGGCCATAGACCTTTTTAGTCCTTTAACTGAAACACAGATGCTGAGTCTGAGCTAATGTAAGTAAGCTAAATAATACCAGAGTTTGCGGTTTTGTTTTCTTTCAGTGTTTATACATATAGCGCTATCCTGTGCAGTATATTAGTTTATCTCTTAGCAAGGATTTGTCGACTTGTCATCATGAACGGTATTTTCAGGCTGGTTTCAAATCTGCCTTAATCTGTTGTTTAAAATATGATGGTCTGCAAAGACCTCATAGTAGAATTTATGTAATCTTCCTGGTGTAATTATGTGAAGATTTAGCCTGCCCTCCGTAGGCCTGTGAAGTTACAAAGCAGATTTAGTCATGTTCTGTGTGATAGCTCTGTGAAAATATTGACACCAAATGGGTTGATTACATTAGTTAGTAGGACTAGATAGTAAAGAAAACATAATGTATTTTTAGGCTTCACATGAACTTCCAGAAAATGAAGTAGATCCAATTTCCTTTGAAGAATGAAGAGTCAGAAGGGAAGAGGAGACATTTTTGAATAAAATTATCACACTTCAAAATAAAAGCCATCATGGAGATTTTATTCCTTTTATTTTTTTCCTTAACTTTCACCCCCTACTGCCAATCTACACCATTTAATCAACATTCTGGATGCTCTTTTTTTGCCTGCCTTCAGTCTGTCTGGGCCAAGGGGGGGGGAGATGGAGGTCTTGTGAATTCTCTCCTGAACTGATCTAGAGGAATCTGCATCTTGGAGGAATAAGAAATTCAAGCTGTTTTACGTGATGATGCAGGTAGTTTTCACGGATCACTAATTCTTTTGATTTTAGGCATAACAGTTGTCCATACTCGTAGCCCTAGTACTCTTGGGTGTCTCAGGAGATATGGAACCTGGAGGGGAAATTTCTCAGATGGAAGCAAAGATTCCTCACTGGTCTGTGCTAGAGATGGCATGAACGAACAAGAGATTGTGAAGTGGAGGGTTTCAGGAAGGACAGTGAACAAATATAGGTGAATGAGAAACAAATGAAGAAAGCAAAGCCTGGAAGAAAAAAAAAAAAGTTCCAAGATAGTTTTCAGATCAGAAAAGTAGGAATCAGAAAAGAAACACTATAGTGTCCCGAGGAGGTGAGAAGGTTCAGCATTAATATCTTCAACCATCATCAGTTTATGAAACTACCCCAAATAGGAAAGTCCTTATTGCATAGCATACGCACACTTTGATCTTTCTTTGTGGAGGAAGTTCTCTTTGCTTTGACCGATAGTGACAGAGCTCATCATCTCGGCTGTAATTATTCGGTAATCAAAGGATACACACGCTCACTTGAAGCTCTTCCACAAGCTGCCATTGAGCGCGGTAGAGTCATTTCAGCGTTGGCAAATCGGGTGAGTTTTTGTCTGTCGCTGCCCTCTGCTGGAGACACGCTCGGAACGGCTCCAGCAGGTCCTGGTACGAAGCCCTAGAGCCACTACAGCTCTTGGTGGTCCTTGTTTACTGGTGAATCACCTTCCCCCGACCGAGGCTTACAGGTGTGAAGAGCTGGCACGGCCAGTATTCAGAAGATTGCTTTTCACCCGTGAGTTTCAATAACTAATCATACAATTTGCTGCCTGCGGTTTCTTGACACAGGCAAAAAGGTGACTAAGCAACAGCTGAGATTTTAAGACAAACGTGTCCCATTAACTTCTGGGGAAGAGGTGTCTAAATTCATCAGAGAGACACTGCAAACCTTGAGCAGTGCTGCTTGGATAGCGCTAGCCTGTAGCTTTGTAGATAACCTCATCATCTTTGATATCTAAACCCTTCAGTTCACTCTCCGCTGCCCTCCATCCCTTCTCCTACTCTGACCTTTCCTGCCTTTGTATTTCCTTTTCACTATCTACATCAGCCCTGCCAGAGTACCACATTTTTGTTACATTTTATTTTCATTTTCCTCACAGACCAGGCAGTAGCAGAACAGCTGAAACATGGAGAGCACAGCAGTGAGATTCTCTCAGTTCCCCTGTGTCTCATTTCCTACACCTCCTGCCACAACAACTCATGCACATCAAGAGGGGTCTCTGCTGGAATGCAGCGTTTTCCAGCTGGGAGGGGCATCACCAAGGCACTCCGAGACCTGGGCAGGGCAAGACCTGATCAGAGTGTACAGTAAAGAAAGTTTCTTTATGAGACTTAAAATATGTCTTCTCCAGAATAGATGCCAGTGAGTTATCTGCCCACTTTTAACTTCATCACAGATTTACAAAGATGGCAATCACGTGCACTTTCTTCTTGTTCCCTTGCACCATCAGCTATTGCTTCAAGGCAAAAGAAGGTATCCTGGGGATGGCAACAAGGGTATCTTCAACAGGGACAAACTAATAGCTCTGGTGGCTTCCACCTTCTTGTGGCCTTTCAGTATTTAGAGGCGGCCTACAAGAATGATGAGGACAATCTTTTGAGCAGGGCCTATTGGGACAGGACAAGGGGTGAAGGGTTTTAACTAAAAGAGGGAGATTTAGACTTGAGAGAAGGAAGAAATTTTTGATGCTGAGGGTGGTAATAACCTGTCCCAGGGTGCCCAGAGAGAGGGTCTCTGCCCCATCCCTGGCACCATTGCAGGTGAGGTTGGCCAGGGCTCTGAGCAACCTGCTCTAGTTGCAGATGGCCCCCCTCCCTGCAGAGGGGTTGAGCTTAATGACCTTGAAAGGTCCCTTCCAATCCAAACCACTCTGTGATTCTATGAAGTTGCTGTGATTGTCAGATATCAGTCTGTATTTCAGTGGTACCAACAGCAATGTTCTGAAGAAGCATAAGGAGAGAGGAGGAAAAATTCATTCAAATCAACAAGCTCCTGCAATACCCTTAGCAGAATGACCATACTTTGCTAGATACTCTGATACAGCAAAGCCCCGAGAGCATGGCAAAGTGTAAATCACTTGGAACATCTACATCAAGGAGGTCTGTTAGATAAATTAATTTAATTAATTAAGCAGGGCGATAATAACTTAGGATATAATTCTTTTTAGGTACAACAATACAACCATTAGAGTACCTTGGATCCTTTTGACAGAAAAGTGGGGAAACGGAGAAAGCTGGATTAGAGCTTTATATGAATGAGAGGACTAGTAATCACATAGAAAATTGTCTTTCACTTAGGATTTTAACTGAGGTATTTTTAGAGATGTATTTTTATATAAAAATGGTGGTTTATATCTGCATCAGTTCCTGAAGAGGCAGCACAAATAGCAGCAAGCAAGCAGAGCTAGCTGAAAACTATCATGACTAGTTTCTACAGAAACAACCATTCTCTACCCTGTGACCTAGGATTCTTCCTTCTATACAACAGGTAACAATGGGAGATACTACTTCTCTACTCAGACCAAGCACACAAAAAGGAGCCCACAACAGTCAGCTAAGACCATGGCTTCATATTCCTAGTGATGGTATTGATTCATAGAATAGCAGAATCACAGAATGGTCTGGGTTGACAGAGACCATCAAGTCCAACCATTAACCCAGCACTGCCAGGGCACCATTAACCATGTCCTTCAGCACCACAGCTCCACAGCTCTGAAACCCCCCAGGGATGCTGACTCCATCACTGCTCCGGGGACAGCCTCAAGGGGAAGAAATTGTTCCTCAGCTCCAACCTAAACCTCCCCTGGGGCAACTTGAGGCCAGCTTCTCTTGTCCTGTCCCTTGTTCCTTGGGAGTAGAGCCCGACCCACCCTGGCCCCAAGCTCCTGTCAGGGAGCTATTAAGAGCCAGAAGGTCTCCCCTCAGCCTCCTTTGCTCCAGGCTCAACAAGACCCAGTTCCTTCAACCACTCCATGTAGGACTTGAAACACTGTTGAAGACGGAAGACTGTTGAAAGCAATCTTTTTCATGATTAATAATTTAATCATATAGAGCATGAAGGCAAAAAAAACCCCACTATTGCTTCCATTTTGCAGGTGGAAAGTTGAGTATCAAAAGCAGCAGAAATGAACTGTACTCTTAACATTCAGTAGATTTTAGCAACATTGTTTGTATTTCTCTTGGTCTGGTTCAGCCACCAAAAGACATTTAAAACAAAAGCCTTCATCCAAAGCAAGTCCTCACAACATTCAACAGGTCTTTCTGATGTGACAGCTCAACTCCCTCCCCCTCCTTAAATGACTGGAGATAAAAGAGCAATAGCTACACTTGTCCAGATTTAATGTTGTGCAATAATCTTGTTGTTTATACAAAAAAAAGGAATGGAGCATAAAATGTGCATTAAAGCAGAAGGAAAGACATCCACACTTTAGAGATGGGAGTGTCAATTTCTCTGTGTTTTGCTTTTTGGTTTGTTGGGGTTGATTGGTTTTTTCTTGGTTTTGGTTTTATTTTGTTTTCTTTTTAACATCATGGGATAAGGAGGCAACAATTTAGTTTGTTAATGTTTTTTTCACCATCCTTTCATGTGAATCCAAATAAATTAATTTGTCATCACCACACCATTGTCAAAATTCCCAATATTCAAGATTAACCCCACATTTTTACAACATGCTCCATTATTTTCTTCTTGTGCCTAAAAGATATGCTAATATCTCACAGTTTGGGTGTTTCTGAGAAGAGCTTTTAACAGGAACTTCTAACAGAGTTAGACTCCAGAAAGACCGATAATTAAGACTTGCATCAATAAAAGTGTCAATCATGTGTGGGAAAGGAATTATTTTAAGGCACAATAAAAAGCTGGTAACGTCAATGACGGTGGCACACAGGGATATTTCAGGCTTGTTTCTCCTCCCATGGAAGTCAGCAGGAGTTTTACAATGAAGGTAGAGGCAGAGCAGGATAATAAAATATATCATCAGATTATAGAAAATATTATTTCCTATTTTCCATCCATGATCTGTAAAGTGCCTAAAACTGACATGTGTGTAACAGATACAGTGTAATTATAATGAAGAATCATCTTTCATAAAGGGCCTGTAGATAAAATAAAGATAAATCAAAGACAACACAGGAAGATGCTACTCATGTTATTTAAAAAAAATGTATGATAACATCTTCCAACATAATTTTCTCTCAAGTAGAGAAAAGTTTTCAGGTAGTGGTACAATCCTACAGATGTTTGCAAAACAGGCTCCTAGTGTGGAAGGCTGTGCTAAAAGTTTGGGGTTAATATTATCGATTTAAGAAGTGTAGGCTATTCAGATCTCTTAAAATCCCCAGAGTTTTGGGTTTCATCAACTGAATTCTACCTTCTCCACTCCAGAGAAGTCCTTTCTTGTCAAAGCATCTATATATATACAGGCATGTATATATACAGGCATCCTGGTCTGTATCAGAAACGGTGTGCCCAGTAGGAGTAGGGAGGTGATCGTGGCCCTATACTCAGCACTTGTGAGACCGCACCTTGAGCACTGTGTCCAGTTTTGGTCACCACAGCACAGGAGGGACATCGAGGGGCTGGAGCGAGTGCAGAGGAGGGCAACAAAGCTGGTGAAAGGGCTGGAAAGCATGCCCTGTGAGGAGTGGCTGAGGGAACTGGGTTTGTTTAGTCTGGAGAAGAGGAGGCTGAGAGGAGACCTTATTGCCCTCTACAACTACCTAAAAGGAGGTTGTAGAGAGGCTGGTGTTGGTCTCTTCTCTCAAATTAGTAATGATAGGACGAGGGGAAATGGACTCAAGTTGCGTCAGGGGAGGTTTAGATTAGATATTAGGAGGAAATTCTTCACTGAGAGAGTGGTTAGGCACTGGAACAGGCTGCCCAGGGAGGTGGTGGAGTCTCCATCCCTGGAGGTGTTTAAAGAACAATTAGATGTGGAGCTTGAGGATATGGTGTAGTGGTTAGAGAAATGCTAAGACAAAGGTTGGATTTGATGACCCTGGAGGTCCTTTCCAACCATTATGATTCTATGATTCTATGATATATAGTTTTGTTGTTAAAGCAGTTATGAAAAAATCATGCAGATCTTTTTCAGAAGTTCTCTGTTAATGGCTATGGGAAAAATAAATTATGTATTTACATTTCTGCATTCTCTGTGGCATTCTCTGCCATGTATTTTGGGGGTGGTGGTGGTTTCCCCTCCAAAGCAAGGAGGACAGTTTATTCAAACATTCTCAAATAAACTCTCGTCAGAGTTTTCTCCTCAGAAAGTGCAGCAGCTATTGAATATCACTGTCCTGGTCCCAAGACAGCATTCTGACAGTGTCCCTGCCCATTTCTAGCAACAATTCAACGTTACTTCAGGCCCTGTACTTCTGCTAGCATGTGATTACTTCCAAACAGCTGCACCAGCCCTTCTGAACTCACAAACATACCCCAAACTCTTCATACATGTTGTAAGATGATTATATGCTTCTTCTTGGCACTGGTGAGACCACATTTCAAATCCTGGGGTCAGTTTTGGGCTCCTCACTCCAAGAAGGACATTGAGGGGCTGGAGCATGGCCAGAGAAGGGCAACAGAGCTGGGGAAGGGTCTGGAGCACGAGTGTGGTGAGGAGCTGCTGAGGGACCTGGGGCTTGTTGAGCCTGGAGCAAAGGAGGCTCAGGGGAGACCTTCTGGCTCTCGACAGCTCCCTGACAGGAGCTTGGAGCCAGGGTGGGTCAGGCTCTGCTCCCAAGGAACAAGGGACAGGACAAGAGAAGCTGGCCTCAGGTTGCCCCAGGGAAGCTTTAGGTTGGAGCTGAGGAACAATTTCTTCCCCTGTAGGGGTGTCCAGAGCTGTCCCAGGCTGTTCAGGGCAGTGCTGGAGTCCCCATGACACTTGGAAGGGTTTCAAACCATGGAGCTGTGGTGCTGAGGGACATGGGTTAGTGGTGCCCTGGCAGTGCTGGGTTAATGGTTGGACTTAATGATCTGAAAGGTATCTTCACACCAAAACAATTCTACAATTCTAAGACACAAGGCTTATCACTCCTGTATGAGGAAATCATCATGAGCTTCTTCCCTTCCAGCATTTTAACTACCAGCTATCCAGAAATTTTTGTTCTCTAATAATCAGCAAATGAATGTTTAATTAGTCTTTAGCTGAGGTAGCACAAGCATGGAAATTTGCAAGTGCCTGTGAGCACTGGGCAGCTCAGCATATTTTAAGAAGTTGTTTGGAGGCTACAATAAAATATATGTGACAGCAGTCTTCTATAAATCATTCCTGCACAACAGAGCTCCAACACCAAAAGCTTTGACCTAACGGTAACATTTCATTCCCAGGTGCTTGTAAATAAAAATAAACCCCCCCATGTGGTCCTTTTTTAATACCCATTAAATTTTAATATAGGGTTAAAATGACATTTGGCAAAGGACATCAAGGTCCCATGAATAAATCACTCTACACACACAGCCCAGTGCCTCTGAAGGCAGAAACCCCTGGTGGAAAGAAGACCAGGAAACTGCACTGTGCCCAACACCACAGTGTAAGGAAAAAAGTTTGGGCAATGACAATCAATCAGATTATGAAAAGTGCCACAGTACAGCTCAGTCAGCACTTTGGTGATCAGTTATACCTAGGAGAAGATCTTCTCCTATATAGAAGCATTAAGGTTGGAAAAGACCTTCAAGGTCATCAAGTCCAACCATCTACTAAACATTATAATGACCACTAAACCATGACCTGAAGTGCCACATCTAGATGTTCTTTGAACCCCTCCCTGGGCAGCCTGTTCCAAGGCTTCACCACTCTCTCAGTAAAGAAATTTTTCCTAATGTCCAACCTAAACCTTCCCTAGTGCAACTTCAGCCCATTTCCTCTTGTCCTATCACTAGTCACCTGTGAGAAGAGAACAACACCCACCTCACTACAAATTTCCTTCGGGTAGCTGTAGAGAAGAAGCAGATGAAGGAATTGTACAAAACATGGAAGCAGGGGCAGGCCACTTGGGAAGAATACAGGGAGGTTGTCAGAGGATGCGGGGATGCAACAAGGAGAGCTAAGGCCTATCTAGAAATTAACCTGGTGAGGGAGGTCAAGGACAACAAGAAAAGCTTTTTCAAGTATGTTGGAGGCAAAAGGAAGTCTAGAGGAAATGTGGGCCCGCTGCTGAATGAAGTGGGTGCCCTGGTGAACGAGGATAGAGAGAAGGCTGAGTTACTGAATGCCACCTTCGCCTCGGTCTTTACTACTCAGGACAGCTACCAGGAGACCCAGGCCATCAAGACCACAGAGGAAATCTGGAGGGAGGAAGTTTTTACCTCTGTCAAAGAGGCTTGGGTTAGAGATCAGCTGAACAAACTGGACATCCACAAGTCCATGGGCCCCGATGGGATGCACCCATGAGTGCATAAGGGAGATGGCTGAGGTCATTGCTAGGCCGCTCTCCATAATCTTTGAGAGGTCCTGGAGACCAGGAGAGGTGCCTGAGGACTGGAGGAAGGTCAATGTCATTCCAATATTCAAAAAGGGCAAAAAGGCAGACTCAGGTAACTATAGGCCGGTCGGCCTCACCTCTATCCCTGGAAAGGTGATGGAACAGCTTGTTCTTGCCACCATCTCAAAGAACGTGGAGGAAAGGAGGCTTATCATGAGTAGTCAACATGGATTCTGTAAGGGGAAATCATGCTTGACTAATCTGATAGCCTTTTATGATGGCACAAGTAGTTGGATAGATGAGGGGAGAGCAGTTGATGTGGTATTTCTTGACTTCAGCAAGGCTTTTGATACTGTCTCCCATGGTATCCTCACAGCCAAGCTTAAGAAGTGTGGATTGGATGATTGTGCAGCGAGGTGGATTGGGAACTGGCTGCAGGACAGAGCCCAGAGAGTTGTGGTCAGTGGAGCAGAGTCCAGCTGGAGGCCTGTGGCTAGTGGTGTCCCCCAGGGGTCAGTGCTGGGTCCAATACTGTTCAATATATTCATCAATGACCTGGACGAAGGGATGGAGCATACCCTCAGAAACTGTGCTGATGATACAAAACTGGGAGGAGTGGCTGACACTCCAGAGGGTTGTGCTACCATCCAGCGTGACCTGGACAGGCTGGAGAGCTGGGCAGGGAGAAATTTAATGCATTTTAGTAAAAGCAAGTGTAAAGTGCTGCATCTGGGGAAGAACAACCCCATGCATCAGTATAGGCTGGGGGCTGATCTGTTGGAGAGCAGCTCTGGGGAAAAAGGCCTAGGGGTCCTGGTGGACAAGAGGATGGCCATGAGCCAACAATGTGCCCTCATGGCCAAGAAGGCCAATGGCATCCTGGGGTGCATTAAGAAGAGTGTGGTCAGCAGGTCGAGGGACGTTCTCCTCCCCCTCTACTCCACCCTGGTGAGGCCCCACCTGGAATACTGTGTCCAGTTCTGGGCACCCCAGTTCAGGAAAGACATTGAGCTACTGGAGAGAGTCCAGCGCAGGGCTACCAAGATTATTAAGGGAGTGGAGCATCTCCCTTATGAGGAGAGGCTGAGAGAGCTGGGTATCTTTAGCCTGGAGAAGAGGAGACTGAGGGGGGATCTCATTAATGTCTATAAATATATAAAGGGAGAGTGTAGGGAGGATGGAGCCAGACTCTTCTCGGTGTCATCCAATGTTAGGACGAGGGGCAATGGGGAGCAAGTTGGAAAATAAGAGGTTTAGGATAAACATAAGAAAAAACTTTTTTATGGTAAGGGTGACAGACACTGGAACAGGCTGCCCAGGGGGGTTGTGGAGTCTCCTTCTCTGGAGGCGTTCAAAACCTGCCTGGACACGTTCCTATGTGACTTGATCTAGGTGATCCTGCTCTGGCAGGGGGGTTGGACTAGATGATCTTTCTTGGTCCCTTCCAAACCCTAACAATCTATGAATGAATCTATGAGAGCTTCTCTGGGCTGCTTCAGAGACACAGAAAGGTCATAAAGCTGCAGTAATTTACTCCCAGGGGGGGAAAGTGAATTAAAAAAAACAACCCAGCCATTTTTAACTTGTTCATAAAGGAATCACATTGTGTAATACGTGAGAATTAAATTAAAATAAATCAAGCGGATCCAAAAGCCACCAAGATGACCAGAGATAAACAAAGGAGACAAAATATTTGAAGCATAGGCAAAATGCCAAGAATCACAGAATCATAGAATCATTATGGTTGGAAAGGACCTCCAGGGTCATCAAATCCAACCTTTGTACTAGAGACATGACTACCAGTAACATTGTAAGGTACTGTGTTAATTTCTTCTCAATATTTCCTCTGCTTTTTTATTCAAAGAGGTTGTTTTTTTTTTTTTTAAACAACAATCCTTGAACTCTGAAGCTGGGGTTGAAAACTGTTGTTCTTTCTGCATTGCTAGAGGAGAGACAGTCTCAGGATTATGCCGTTGACTTAGTGCTTAATAACTTTGCTCTTTAAGGCACCTACAAACCAGTTCTGTCACTGATATGGTGCTTCTGCAGGGTTAACAGAAATAAAATGTGGTGACATATGCTTTTGTCTTCAAAAAGAAAAGCAGTTACAGTTCTGAACAAGGAATTCTTATGTAAAAACAGTGCCACTGCTTCAATCATAGAGTAGTTCATTTTCTACCATAAATGCTGTGGAAAATGAGCCTGGGGAAGGAAGGGAAGAAGTTTTCAATGGAAAGAGGAGAGATAAATGCCTTACAGCTGCCTCAAAGTTACCAGTCTGACCTGTTACTTCATCTGTACTGGGTTTCTGTCAGTCTCTGGAACAGACTCCTGAGAGAAGATGTAAAAGTCCCATTTCTTCATCTTGAAATACTCTTTTGGAGAAAGCACTTGGGATTATGCTCTCGTTCTGACACAGTAGCTAAGTAGGCCTATTCCAACATAAAGATTTTTTTCTTTAATTGACTTTCATTCATATTTAAATGGATAAACTTTCAGCCTTAAAATAAAGCAAGGAGTATAAATGCCAGCAGTTGCTAAATGCCGTTGTCAATACCTCAGTGACAGGCGGGTGCGGTGTTGTTCCTTTCTGATAATTTAGTACTTGGGTTTCACTCTACAGTCTGATTATCACCCAGTATTCTTAAATGGGAAGTACCAGACTATAAGAACCAGCAACAGGCTGTCTTTAAACTGTTCATCGTAGATGAACTGTTTTAAATCCCCTGGGCAGCTTTGAACCCAGGACCAGCCACCATCATCTAGCCTTGACTAACTACAGCAAGTGGTGCCTATTTGAAGTAGACACAGTTTCATTCAGGGATGCAAGTTCATACAGTTTAAGGCCAAAAGAGCTGAAAAGGTGGTCTCCTACTTATGACCCTTTCTTTCCTTCCTATACAAGGTGTAATAATTTTTCTTACTTTGAAAAAAAATCTACCTAACCTGAAATACGCTCAGAAAATGAGTGCTTCTGTTCCTTTACCATGAAAACTAATCTAACCAGCATTAAATAAACCAGCTTTGAATAGTTACAACCCAGTATCAGACTGGGCTTATAGAGGAGTTAGCCAAAGGCCAATTACAAGCTGATCTAGCTAAAGCCAGTGTATTCTGGACCTAGGACAATCTGGATTTAGTCCAAGACCTAGGATTGAAAGAGCTTTACTGGATGATGAATTATCTCCTGCTGTCAGCAGAAAGGAGAAAGACATACGTTCTCATCCTCCTGGAATTACACACCGTAAGATAAGATAACAAGTGCCACTTAAAGGCAGCACAGGTCTTGAGAAATACAGTCTCATTGCTTGCAGTGATGCTCCTGCTTATTTTTTAACATTTCTGTGAACGTAATATGGGCTAGAGATTGCAAATTCCATCCCTCTGCATCCTGTGGAATTCATAGGGCTCTCTGCACATCAAGAGGACACACCAACAGAGCAGCTGCCTTTCAAGAAAAGAAACTGTGTAATATTCATATTGTTTTAGCACCTAGAGACCATGCTCGGGGTGACCAGCTCTCCTGTGCCAAGTGCTTTGCAAATACTGAACAAAAGAGTGTGTTGCTGATAGCTAACAAATCCGGAACAAGGCCAGACACAGCAGAGCACACGGGCAAGTAGAAGAGTATGAGGAAAGAATGAGGTTGAAGCCAGCCAAGGTAACAAAAGCCTGGCTTTGCAACTAACAAAGTATAATAAAATGGAAAGGCTGCAGGCTCAAGGCCAGCGTGTTCATTCAGCTAATAGAAGAGTCTCTTCACATCAGATGCGTTATTAATCTTATCGTCGAGAATTTGTTACCTGGGTTCAGGGCATCCATTCCAGTTTCTAAATATAGGTGAAAACTTCCAGAAAATACTTACAAAATGCGTTATATGGAAAGGTGACAAAAAAACTTTGGTATCTCAGAGTTTTCCCTGTAATGAATAAGCGTTTGATCCTGGGTGAGCGACTGGACAAAAGTCCCACCAACTGATTGCTCTGAAAACTTTACATCAGCCATGTGTCTCAAAAGGCTGTCACGGGCATCACGGACAGCTATGCTTTATAGAACAGATCTAAGCACAAGAACAAGGCCAATTAGATTTAAAAGTTAAGGAGAACAGATCTAAGCATAAGAACATGGCCAATTAGCTTTAAAAGTTACGGAAGTGCAAGCAGTGCAGTAAAAGTTAATCAGAATTAATGCTTGCCTATGTTCTTACAGGCAACACATTAATCAAGCGCAAAGCAAATAGCAAGTAGTATATATGGCTGAATTTATTCTTCTTCAGAAAGGTTTTTCCACAAGGAATACAGATTTTGTGAGGAAACTCTGTCTTCATATGTTTCAGTAATTTGTAACGTGTAATGATGGAGGTGAAAACTGAGTTTAGTGATACACTCTAGAGCTGGACTGTTGGGCAGAAGGTAGTCAGACAGGGAGAAAAGTTATGTAACTGTGTTCAGTTTTGGGCCCCTAACTCCAAGAAGGACATTGAGGGGCTGGAGCACAGACAGAGAAGGGCAACAGAGCTGGGGAAAGGGTCTGGAGCAGAAATGTGGTGAGGAGCAGCTGAGGGACCTGGGCTTGTTGAGCCTGGATAGGAGAAGGCTCAGGAGAGACCTTCTGTCTCTCGACAGCTCCCTGACAGGAGCTTGGAGCCAGGGTGGGTCAGGCTCTGCTCCCAAGGAGCAAGTGACAGGACAAGAGGAGCTGGCATCAAGCTGCCCCAGGGGAGGTTTAGGTTGGAGCTGAGGAACGATTTCTTCCCCTGTAAGGTTGTCCAGGGCTGTCCCAGGCAGTGCTGGAGTCCCCATGATACCTGAAGGGGTTTCAAAGTCCCACATGGAGATGTGGTGCTGAGGAACATGGTTTAGTGGTGCCCTGACAGTGCTGGGGGAGTGGTCGGACTTGATATTAAAAGTCTCTTCCAACCAAAACAACTGTGTGATTTTAAAAGTAATCTCATTGCCCCAAGCTGAGGTGCTTTCTTTATACCCTTAGTAAAATGACAAAAGCATTTTTCTGTGTGATATATGACTTTTTTTATGCACTGAAGACTCATTCCCAGGTTGGTACAAGTAGAACAGAGCCCACAAGGTCCCATTATTTCTCTGACAGCCTGAAGCTCTGATCACCCTGTGCTCAGCATGTTCCTGTTGGACGTTCTTCGTTCAGTGACAGCCAGGAAGGCTACTCGTTAAAGATAACAGTGCAACACAGACAGAAATGTTCATAGAATTACAGTTTTGGCCTCTGTCCTGGAGCATACGCTCTCAATTTAGCACTTGCAGGTTTAAATATTGCCCTCTGAGAAGCTCCTTGTGCCCCTGTTCAACACACAGTTCATCATCTTGCCGTTCCCTGGCTGGCTGCACCAATGCTCTGTTAGCTCTATCTCCTCTCAGACACGAGTGTGTATCCTCATATCAAGAGGCTGTGTCAAAAGAAGAGGATAAAGGCCCTTTTAAGTGCTAAACCTCAAACTTTTAGTGCTGTTAAAACCATTTATCTGGACGTTATTGACTTTCATGTGGTGCACAAACGGGTGAAATAAAATTAAAGTAGAAAGTTAAGAAATAAATATTTAAGTCATTTCGGACACACGCTTTGCAAAATAAAACAGGACAGTCTTTTCACCAGTGTAGACAATGGCTAATACTCCAGGTTCCTCGCTCATAATTAGAGGTTCTTGGTGCTTAGCTAACAACATCACATCTAATTCCTCTCCCTGCCCAGGCAGCTTCTCCATAAAGCTTAATGTGCGCTTTTGAGCCTCCACGACCTCGTGCCTATGGCCAGGGATGGATCCTGCTGCAGTGCAGAACATCTCTCTCCAGAGGAAATCATCAGGTGAGTGGAGATGCCACCTCCACAGCAGCAAGGTGCCAGTTGGCTCGACAGGAGGCTGTTTGCTCCAGGGAGCTGTCGGAAGGTGCTGAATCAGCCAGAGAGAAAGAGTTGCTGTTCTTTTTTTACTGGCAAAAGCTGATCCACTGCCATGTCAAGACTGCAAGATCTGTTCCTCTATACCCATATGGACACCACCAGGACCAAGAAAAACCTTAAACTGGCCTTTCTAGCAGTAAGCCATTGCTGAAAGAGGAGGAAATAATGGCTTCTGCTTTGAAATCTTGCAAAATATCTCACATTCCATTCACTTAGACCATAGATGGCTTTCTAAACCCTAAGGACTAAAGTACTAAATCCTACAGTACTAGAGCAATGTAAAGCCCTAAAATTCCAAACAGACACAATAAAGTCCCTCTCCAAATCCCATACCTTCCTCTGAAACAGAGCTCTTTGATACTGAATTTAAAACCCCTGGCCTGTTTTATAAAGGAAGAATTTGTGTCCTCAGAAAAGGTAACATTATAACTCGTACAAATTCCTCCAGCCTCCTCCAACTTCAGGCTCTTTTCTAATCTTTCCCATTTTCAGTTCTACCATCTGACTCTCACGCAAATCTCAGTCTCTGTCAAACTCTGGGTAATTTGTTTCACTGCACATGCTGGGGCAGCAAAGACTGAGAATAGTTACACGTGGTCAGGGTGAAGATAATGCTTTAATTTGTGTGTGTCAGAAATATCGTATTTAGAAAAAAGAAAAAAAGTATCATTGAAATTAAGAAAGTGAGATAGAGAAAGCAAAAAATGTCATGAATATGGTTCTTCACAGAGAGATTTATTTTACACTCCTGTGAAAAACATGATTTCCAACACCAGTGACCTTGCACAAAATCATTTGTAACTAGCATGGGCATGGAGAAGAAAAGTAGGAGTCCTCTTATAAAATTATTTAACAAATCATCCTGTGTGATACTTCTGGAATTCCTCATTCTACCAGATAAAGAGTGCAGAATCATTATAGCAGTCCTTGCAACATGTGAAAATAAGCAAGTGAGAATGATTCAGTAATTCATTTGAGTGGTGTTTGATAAGCACAGAAGAGAGTATGTTAAAAGTGTCTGTTTATGTACCAGACCTTACAACTGGCTTGTATTTTGAGAAATTCACACTCTTAATGTCAAAAAGGCATTTTCCCTGGACCAGTTTTGCCATTCAGCCAGCAGCAGATCCCTGAGTACTCTGTATTTGAAAGCGAATGTTGTAGATTCACGTGAATAGAAACAAGGGCAGCCAGGGGTAATTTAGAAGAGTTATCAAAACTCATTTATGTAGTTTATTGGGATCTCTCTATTCAGGGGAGGTGAATGATGCATATTCACCAGGTACAGAAAGCCAAGAGGTTAAACCCAACAGGTTAAATCATTCAGAGGCTAATAGTGTTCTCTGATCCTATGAACAGCTATGAAAAAGCATCTAATTTCCTGGTTTGGTTTGTTCTGTTGGTTTTTCTTTTTAAATCAAGCAGAGGAAGTATATTTTATGACTTTGTGGAAACGTTTTAGGTATCAGTACCTCATAGGGAAAACTCTTCGAGCTTTATCATTTAAATACAAAGATACCATTGTGAAGCACCGTTGGCATCCTTCCTAGATTTGAAAAATAATAAAAAAAAAAATTAATCCCCAAACAGCCCACAACCAAAGAACAGAGTAAATTAGAACCCTGCTGTTCTGCAGAGGAAAGCCATTGCCTTTCCACCACAACCCGCTGCCGAGTTACAGCTCTCGCTTCTACCATTGGAATACTCAGCAGTGACTCAATGGGGAAAATGAACAGTGTGATGAAAACAAATAAAATTCTAACTGCATGCTATTTAAAAAAAAAAAAAATTAAACCCCAAAATAAAAAGAGCATAGGGAAGCTGCAGAGCTGAGCCTTGAGGGTGTAACTGAGCTGGCCAGGACACCCCAATTTTTATTTTCTGATAGCACATCTATATACACACACATTTTAGAAGTGCTTTTTCACACTGAAAAATTATCAATTAGTAAAAAACCCATGAAGATGTCTTCCAAAATATTCATTGCCCTGGAGGGTTGCTAAGAGTTACTAGAAAAAAATTAAAATTTACATGATACTAAGAATTAAACTGGAAAATAAATATAAATGAAAAGGGAACTATCATCCCAAACATTTATTAGCTTGTAAACTTACTAGATCAAAATGTCTTATTAATATCTCATGCTGGTAGCAGAATCATAGAATGGTAGGGGTTGCAAGGGACCCTGGAGATCACTGAGAACATAGTTGAATTTAGCTTTTGATGGGCTATTTGGGGATTTGAACAACAGGAGTAAACACGAAAGAATGTAGGTAAAAGAGAAATCATTATGTGTAAACATAGGAATAATGAAAGAACTATATAACAATAATGTCTAACATAAAAGGAATACAGGGACGCCACAGGACATGGGCAGAAAAAAGGTCCCCAGCTCTAAAAAAACCCACCCCATTTCATTAGTTATTCAGATGCTTTATTTGCTATACTCCTTGTCACCAGCCCCTACAGCAGCACCAGCATGTGGAAAGTGCTGGGACCTGATGTGCTTTATGGCAACAAACACAGAGGTGGAATGTTCTGGCATTTATTTAAATGGCAACATACCTGCACATTAAACTTAACATTCTTCCTTATGAGCAAAGTATCTGCACCAAAAAGACCAAGGCTGACCTTTTTTCATCCTATTCTTTGTTTTCAAGCTGTACAATTCCTTCACTTTATTTCTCTGCCAAACACAACCTCGTGTTATCCAATGTACCACCTTTCTGCATACAAGAGGAGCTGAACTAACGGTGGCACTTTTGCCACCAGCAGATAATTTTGTCAGTGTAGATTTCCTCAGTGTACAGGTTGAGAACTTAGATAATTTCATCATTGATGGTATTAACTACAGCATGAAATATGAGTCTAGATAGGATACACGTTATGGACAAAAAAAAAAAGAAATTTAGGGGAAATTATTCTGAGGAGAAACCAGGTTTTAGAACATCACCTGACTGTGAGTTCAATGAGCCCGTCAACCTATCTGGGACCTGGATGGTTTGCTTAGGGAACCAAAAAAAGTTTTCCAGGTTGTCTTCACCTAGTTAGAGAACACTGAAGAACTGTATTCTGACAAAGATGAGAGGAGACCTACTTCATGGCAAGGAATAAAAAGTTGAAGAGTTTCCTGGCACACTGAAGTTATTTAAAATACATTTTCATAGAATCACAGACTGGTTTGGGTTGGAAGGGACCTTTCGAGGTCATTTAGTCCAACCCCCCTGCAGGGAGCAGGGACATCTGCAACTAGAGCAGGGTGCTCAGAGCCCCAGCCAACCTCACCTGCAATGGTGCCAGGGATGGGGGAGCCACCACTTCCCTGGGCAACTTGGGCCAGGCTCTCATCACTCTCAGCATCAACAATTTCTCCTTCTCTCAAGTCTGAATCTCCCTCCTTTGGTTTAAATCCATGACCTCCTGTCCTGTCCCAACAGGCCCTGCTCAAAAGTCTGTCCCCACTTATCTGACAGGCACCCTTTAAGTACTCCTCCAGCCTGAACCACCCCATTCTGACACACTTAGCGTTTGAAATAGCTATACTTTTAATAGAAATGTTGAATATTGACCTATCGCTAATTCCTTCAAACACATCTTCTTTCCCATTCTGACAGCATCACCCGTATCTCACCTGGGTTGAAAATTCCTGATGTTTTACTCTATTTTTTTCTAGGTGGTAAGAAAGCTCAAAGGAGAGGACTCCTTTCACTATTTTCTGATTTTAATATCCATTAACATCCCAAACTCTGTAACATGAGTTCAAACAACAACAACAACAAAAATAAACAAAGTTTGCTGGGTTAGGGGTTTGGTCTTTGCAATATTACTACTACTAGGGTGGAGTTGGTAGGTCGTTGGAGTCTTTATTGTGTTTGTTAACATGGTTTTTGTTGTTTTGGTTTGGGTTTTTTTCCCCTTCAGTTTGCCCAAACGTGAATCAGTATCCTGCTAAAACATAGTATCATGATGTAAACCTTACAGGGTTAATTTCATACTGGTCTAGCCTTATTCCTGGAGAAGTGGATACCACCACTGGATTCTGGGAGAGCATGGGTAGAGAGCTCTGAAAAAAAGGATTATTCTCCCCAGATTAATAAAAAACCCTCTGACCTCTTAAACATCTTCTTTTGCATGGGTGCAGGAGACAGTAAAAATGCATACATGTATGGAAAAGGAACCCCACCAGTAAGCCTATAGGTGGGACAACTGTGGTATGTCAGTTCTGAAGTCCTTAGGTGGCAGTGGCAAAAGCAATCACCTTCACCTTCTGCTGTGAACATTTATACACCACATCCGCTTTCTAGTTCTTCATATAGGAGTTAAGTGAATCAAAACACTTGGGGCAAATCCAAGATAAGCACTTATGTGCTACGCGAGCTTTGGAGATAACCCTGCACTGGTTATGTCACTAATTAATAGAGAGAGAGCTGTCTATTGAGTTTCTAGCTCTTGATATTCAGATACAAGATTAAAGCTGTCTTCGACTAGAAATCATAAGAGTGATGGGGGAAGGGTGAGTTAGATGATATCCTATATGATGAGTGTTATTGTGACCAACGGCATTTTGCCTTTGGTCACTATGGGAAGAAAAGTAAAATGAAGAAATCAGTCCTTATTCAACACTGATCTCAGGGGTCATCAGCAACTTTACATTATTGTATCTCACCAAGCATACATTATTTGCTGGGGGCTGTGTATTTCTTTCCCAGCTTTGTTTGTTTCGTGTAGTGAGCTTGCATTTCTTTGCTGCTGTTATACCAACTACCTCCTATGAGATCTTCTAGGGATGAGTTAGCCTGGAATGCTCACACACAAGCTCAGATTGTCAGTTCCTTTTTACTTCAGTAGGAGCTAAGACTTGTCCTTCTACAGGCTGATGGCAAAATATCTGATTTTTCTCTAATTCGCACTTTTTTTGGCCAGCTTCTAGCTACAAATGTATTTTAGGATTAAATTATTTATTCATAAGTATTAGTTCACAAACACTATTTGAAATTCTTCAGTATGCTTCAACATATTAGAACCATAGCACTAACTGTACTTCAGTTCCCTGGGATTTTCCACAAGCTGACTTTTCCAACATAAGCCAATTAAGCTGGTCAGATCATTCCTCTGCTCTTCTGAGAGGGGATGACATGAGAAAATATCTTGTTACAACTTTCAAAAAAAGATGGAAGGCTGAAGAATTAGTGCTTGAAGTCCTCCTGGTTCATCTCTGTGGACAAGAGGCTTCCACATGGTTAAGTAACATATGCAGTTTTTAAAATCTCATCTTAGACCCTCTCTAGAAGTTTGTTTACTCTGTCAGCTCTTTGCTAGGAAGAAGTCCATCACAAAGCCCCAGGATGTTTCTGAGCTCAGTAGTATCTGCTGTAATTTTTAGGTTTCCAGACACTTTAACACAGAACTGCTTTCTGTGGGCATTGATGGTCTCTCAGGAAGACAAATTCTATGTTTTAAACCTTTGTCCTGTACTACCACAAGATCAACATCAATGAATTCCCACAGACCATTTTTCCAAGTGATATCCATAGAGATTTTAACTAGATATATGGACACAGAACTGATGCATTTTTGCTTTCCAGGATTGGTCAGAGAAGAAAATTGTTTGATTTGGGACTTTTTATAGTAACACACACCAAAAAAAAACCAAACCCAAACAAACAAAAAAAAGAGTTGTTTTTTTTAACAAGTGTTTCTAAGTGTTTGCAGTTAGCTGAAAAAACAAAAAAAAAACAAAAAAAAAAAAACAAACAACACAGTACTGCACACAAGCACAAAACTAATCTCTACAGGATTTCCATTTTAAAGGTCAACCCATTTGCTTTACTTCATTTACCATTTTGTAAATGGAAAAGGAATTCAATAAGGAGACAAAGAATAATAGAATTAGAACAGAAGAAATCAAGAGTTAAAATCCATATGTCTAAAAAAGGTTTTGGAATTGTGGTTTGTACCCATATTAAGAATATTTCCATTCTAGAATATACTATATTAAAGAAGGTGGCTTATTGCAAATAAAATTAATCTAAAACAATAGGCTTCCAGAAAACAAGAGTAAAAGAGAGTCTAGCTGATTTTTTTTTTCCTCTTTTATGACTTATAAATAGAATTCTAGAATGTTTTGGGATGGAAAGGACCTTTCAAGGTCATCTAGTCCAACCCCCTGCAGGGAGCAGGGCCATCTGCAACTAGAGCAGGGTGCTCAGAGCCCCAGCCAACCTCACCTGCAATGGTGCCAGGGATGGGGCAGTGACCACCTCCCTGGGCAACCTCAACCAGGCTCTCACCATCCTCAGCAGAAAAAATGTCTTCCTTCTCTCAAGTCTGAATCTCCCTCTTTTAGCCTCAAACCATCACCCCTTATCCTGTCACAACAGGGCCTGCTCAAAAGTCCGTCCCCATTTTTCTGACAAGCCCCTTGAAGTCCTGCAAGGCCACCAGAAGGTCCCCCCAGAGCCTTCTCCTCTCCAGGATGAACACCCCAAACTCTCTCAGCTTGGCCTCACAGCAGAGGTGCTTCTGCCCCCTGATCATCCTCATTACCCTTAGGGCAGAGGAATTTGTCTTCAAACATATAGACAGATTTGGTAATTTAATTTAACTTTCAGCATTTGATTTTCACTTAAGCCAAGAAGAATTTATATCCAAAAGTTCTATCTAATTTTCTATCCAAATAGAAACACTTCTGGGTAAAATTTTTATCAAAACCCCCCACAGAAATTGAAGAACACTGATGAATCATTCCGCTGAAGAATTAGAATTCAAATAGTGTGCTATATTTATCAGAAAGGAAATTGAATTTTCTTTTAAAGAGGCATTTTTCAATTTACATTTCACCTTAATTCTCACTCTCCCTCTATTTCATTATTGTGTTTGGGTGATTCAACTCTCTAGCAATGAAGATGACGGTTTTCTCTGATTTTGAGGGCAGCTGAGAGAATGAAGTCTATCTTCTTCAAATTCCTGATTCACAGAAGTTCCATTGTTTGTGTTCAGTAATTGGTACTTGGAGCTGAAGTCAAGCTCAGCTGTCAAAGAAACTCCTCATGGTGATTTTAGAACTAATGTTTGTATATTGAACTAATGTGCTAATTTCAGTGTGATTGGTGTTATTTACAATGTCAGTGTTATGGCACAAACTTCTATGTTATTGTGTTCACTCCAAATATTTGGTATTATTACTCTTTCTTTCCTAGACAGAATTAGCTTTTATCTGATTTGCAGCACTTACTGATTGATGATATAACTCTGTAATCTTCTGTTTGATAAGCTAAATTGATTGAGATCTTTGAATCTCTACCTGTGAGATAGTTTCCATCTCTTTAATCATGTCTGGGCTCTTTTCCAAACCAAGTTTAGTTTCACAAGACCCTCCTAGAAATGTGGACATCCAAATTACAAAACATATCTCAGTAATGTTCACATCAGGAGCGTAATAGTTACATCCTGAAGGACAACGTTATTCTAGGTTTCTTGCTGGAATTACAATTAGCTATCACTGTGATCATAATGAGTCTAAATGACTTATTTAAAGTCATTGCTCCCTGGGGTACAGTCTCCTGTCACATATGACTGTCTGCACCTTGGCTTTAGATGCGAAACCATCTGTCCTCTCTTGAAGCATGTAGTGGTTTTCTGTGTCTATGAATCAAGTTACCTGTATTATTTTGTGTTAGTGATGTTGTCTTTATCACGATGCTCCCTCCTTTACTAATAAATTCTGTTCTCACAGAGTCCCAGCATGGTGGGGGTTGGAAGGGCCCTCTGGAGATGATCTGGTGCCACCCCCCTGCTCCATCCAGCAGGGTCACCCAGAGCAGGAGGCCCAGCACTGCAGTGTCCAGGTGGGTTTGGAATCTCTCCAGAGAAGAAGACTCCACAACCTCTCTGGGAAGCCTGGCACAGCCTCTGACACCCTCACGGCAAATTTTTTTTTTTTTCCTTTCATGTCATTTACAGAAACATCAAATGGCATAGTTCAAAAGCTTATTTAGAGAAGTATTGTCATAAGTGGTTCAGAAAGTTCTTTTTTTTTTTTCAATTTATTTTTAAATTCTTAGTCGCAATCAAACTACTTATTGAGAAGTAGAAGTCTTCCTCACCCTTTCTAGTTTTACAGTTGCTCAGTTTGACTGTGGACTGATAAAATTAGACTTAAATTAGTGAATATTGTGCAGTTCACCCTTTGGATTAAAGTTTATTTCCCTACTTGATGGTGGTGTGCCATCCATTAGTTTAAGATTAGCTTTATATTTAACTATTAACACCTGTTATATCTTAGAGAGCTTTCTAGTTTATAAAGCAACTACAAATATCAGACTGCTGTTTGAAAGGAGCAGTAATACAGAATTCCTATTTTAAAACATCATATTATTGCAAAGACACATGTGATTCGATTACTCACTTAAAAAAAAAAAAATCAAAGCTGTTTGTGTATTTAAAGCTAAGTATGCACTTAATCACTCACTGCTTTGCCTTTTAAAATATCTCATCATTCTGACTGTCTCTGCTTCTCCAAAGGTACCATAAGGCTCTGATTCACACCCAGCCCTGGCTGGTAGTCAGGAGAGATGCCCAGGTTTCAGAGACACACACACACACACACACACACACACCCCCTTCTCCTACAGAACCAGTCTCCTACCTTTGGGATGTTCCTTCCTCAGAGCTGCAGCTTCTCTTCGCAAACTCTTGGTATCTCTGGGGAAAGCAGCAATAGACACAGGCTCAGCAATGGGGACAAGGCTTGAACCTATACTTTGATGCTTATTTTTTATCCTTCCTGGGAGGATAGGTTTATGTTTGGCTTGTGTGCCTGAATTACTTGCCCGTGCCTCTCCATAGAGAACTGGTTTTGAGTTCTGACAACAGGGAATATAGTGAAAAGGTGAAGGAATTAATTTAAAGTAGTCTAATAACTATGCTTTCCAGATAAAAAAGTCTTTGAAATGTTTTCTGATGAGAACCCACCTAATTGCAGTTCAAAGCTGTGTTTTAGGGAGCATCCACCTTTGAAAGAAAGTGCTCTTCAGGCTGTTTCTTAAATTGGCTTAATAAACCCAACAGCTGACTTAAATCACTGTTACCTCTGGAATGGGGCAGCTGAGTCCTAGTGATGAGCAGGAGTTTTCATGGGCATCCAACTCTTCTTCCATCCCACTGCCAGTGGTTCTTCAAACTCAGTGACATTTCCCTTGCTGTTTTCAGTTGTACATATAATAAATCTTAGAAGAGGTTGGATCTCTGAAGTTGAGGGTTTTGAGCCAGGGTTTTGGTTCTACCCATTACAATTTCAAGCTACATTCTGAAAACATTACCTTACTTACAAGTTCAGACATTTTGGTCCATTCATGCTGGGCTAGTTTACATGATATAAGGACAAGCTGCTGGGATTTCTCACAGATTATTCCGCTATGTTTCAAACAGAATCTGAAACCCAGAATCACATTTTGGATTTCTTCTGTGGGGAACAAAACCTTGGGACATCAGTACTGATACACTCATGAAAGTGGGTAGGAACTGCACAGGTTCTCTAAATATTATTTGACAAGAATCTTAATTTTTATTTTTTATATACCTGACCAGGTACACTTACAAATTCCTACAGATTACGTAAGTGGAGGGGAGGCTGTAGGGTACTTTCTTCTGTTTTGTATGCCAATACTGTCAGGTGTTACTTAAATAGCAAACCATGCAGCTGACTCAAATGCTGTTCAAGTGCTTTCTTCAAATTGCTATGGCTGTTATCTTAAAGTGCATCTTCTGAACACTCTAAGCAGCGAGAATTGTTTCTTGGGCTTATTCCTTTTCTGGTTTGCACACTTTTCTAATGGGAAAATTAGCTATAATATAAGCTATTGCTCAAGAGTGAAATTAAAGATATTATTGAATTTTCTGAAGCAAAATACCTAAAAAAGAAAAAAAAAAAGAAAGCTGAGTACTTTCTTGGCCTTTTGTTAGAGATGAAAGATGTACCTACCAACATGCATTCTTTCTATTTTCCAGCAAAGGAAAAGCACTTAAATATATCTACAGTTTTCTTCATATTATCTGAGACACTTCTGATAAATGTTAAGGTCAGGAAAAGAATTAGAGTTTGTCTGTAAAACAGCTTTGAGGCTTGGAACGGACATCCCTTATTGTCTGCAGTGATCTGTTCCTTTTCCTTATTTCTAGTAATACTTGTCATTCACAAGCCAAATCAATCTTTCTTCATCTTAAATGGGATATCACAGTGTTCTGTCTACAATTCAGTGCCCTGAGTGACTAAGCAGACTTGTGGAGCCTCTCACTGAACAAAGTTAAGTTAGAACCCAGAGCTGATAATTGAGACCCTTTGAGTTACAAGGTACCTTCAAAGTGATGTATTAAAAGTTAAAAAAAAAATTAGGCAAAGCAAATGTGAAAAATGGAAACCTGTGAACATAGTTCTCTTGGGAGTTATATGTTAGGAAGGGTAGACTGAAATATTAAAAACTCACTGTACTAAGCTTAATCAGATAATAAAAAAAAATTAGTTAGATTTTAAATTATTGGTAAAATATAAAACTTGAAAATAATGAGACATATTAAAGATGTGATACTATGGTAAGCTTTGTAATACCTTTTAGATACATCTAAACTGTATATTATTACACTGAATACAACAGAAATGTCCTCTCTGTAGAGTCCAAGTCAGAAGACTATAAAAGAGCAAGAGTATCTTCCCTGCAGGGTAAATCCTGTAGTCATTAACATTTCTGGTGACTCATGCAGGGTGTTTACTAAACAGGAGCAAAGCTGGGAAGCTCAGACAAAGGCAGAAATCTTACCACTTGATGCTCTTTCACTTCCATTAATTTTCATGCAGACTTTTAGTTGTTCACTGCATCTCAGGCAAAGCATTTTGCAAAAACACTTCTCTTTCATCCCAGTTTGGGAAAGCCCTGGATAGGTGGTAATTCTGGAAAACTCCTGTGAGCTGGAAGCTGTGCAAAGCATGGTGTAACCCATCAGCAGCCATAAATCTTAAGCTCACGTGGTTCCTCTAGGTGTCAAGATGACAGGACATGTCTTCCTGGAGCTTCATGAGAGAATCCCATACTAGTGATGGCTGAAAACCCCGGAGAAGAACAGAATTTCACAGCAGTACTTACACAAGCCACAGAAGAGAGGCAGATCAAAGGAGGTGACAGAACTGGTGGTTTGTGTCACCTTCTATGTAGAAAGAGGATTTCCAGTGATGTGAAGAAAAGGTTTGGAAGCTAAGGACATCCGGAGTGGGTTTAAGAGAGAGGTATTTGAAATGACAGTTGTCAATGATCTCCTGGGATTTAGGGCCATATGTTAATAAGTGGAAACAGGAGTAAGTTTAGAAAAGGATACGTTGATTAAATTATGCAGTCTAGGTTGATGGAAAGAGTTCAGGAGGCAACAAGAAGAGGAATGGAGGTAGAAGTGAGGAATGTTCATAGCCAACAGGAGATTGGGCTAAGAGCGTGTACAGAGAAATTGAAGGCTCAGAAATAGAGTATTTCCTCAGTATTGCCTCTTCTACTGAGAGTAATCTTGTAGGAGGGTGCTGTGCAATAGTCAGTGGAGCCTTCAGGGTGAAGACCTCCATTCTGAAATTGTTTTACAATTTGACCCAACAAACTCTGTATCCAAGTATTTTACAGGCCCTTCTTTTAAAGCTCATAAATATTTGGAAGTGTCTGACACCTGACTGGGTAACCCAGAGAAAACATAAATTTGGGTTAAGTGTGGATGGGTTTTGGTAGCCTTTAGCTGAATACAAGGAGTAGGTAGATTAGAAATACAAGCCCAGCTGATCAAGTCTCTCTTGTATCCTTGAAAGCCTAAAAACTCACCAACAAAAGCTGAATGCAGAAGAGAAGTAGTAGTCTTAGTCCATGCAAAATGTTGGCCTGCTGATTAACAAAAGACAATTTTAGTTGAAAAAAACCCCACAAAAAAACAAGTTATATTTTGTTAAATATACGTGGATAACTGACAATGGCATTTATCAAAGCCTAGAAGAAATAAAAATAATAACAACATTTCATAGTTGCAAAGTCTAATAAAGAACCTCCTGACTAGCAAAGGCAAGGGAAACAAGACCTTCAGGGTGACATATGGAAGCCAAGGTTTTAACATACTTAATTAGTTCACTTCAGCAGATTTAATTCTGAGTCTGTCTTGGTTTGAAAGACAGGTGTCTGCCAAGGAAGGCAGGAGCCCCCCCCCTTTGGAATGGAGATGCAACCCCCTCCCCTCCGAATGCTTAGAATTTTGAAATTAAGGGGCTTTCAGGCAAAGATATCAGGAGTAGGAATAACAGTTCTTTACTAAATATATATATATATCAAGGCAAACAAACAATAACTACGGTAGTAACAGCAAACAGCACAGGGAACCCAGTGCCAACCTCTCGGGGCTCCCGGGGAGCAGGGAGGGCGCGATGGTCTCCCCGCCGCTCCGGAGCCAGCTCAGTCCCCACGTGGCAATGGCCGACGGAGAGCCCGCGTCACGAACCCGCCTGGGCAGACGATCCCGGTGTCCAGCAGGGTCCTCGGGAGACAGCAAGGGTAGGAGGAAAAAGCAGGGGGTGAAGCAGGGACGAATTCTCTCCAAGCTGATCCCGGAGTCCAGAGGATCCTTGGTAGGCGGCCAGGAGAGCAGGAGACACAGCAGGGAGAGCAGGAGACGCGGCAGGGGTGAGTTCTCCGCACCACGAGCGCAGCTTCTCCCCCAAAGCCGGGAGCCAAACCCCCCAGAGAGCCAGAGAGCCCCAGGGGGCTCCACCCAACCCCCTTTTTCCGGCAGGCTGGACCCCTCCCCCTGTGGCCAGGTCCTTTTGTCCCTCTTAAGTACAGCCATTAACCTTCCTGATAAACAAGTATGGAAAAATTCTTTAAGACAAGAAGGAAAACAGAATAACTCCCCAAAACCCCAACAGAGTCATTCTAATTTAAATGGTGAAAATGGAAGCTGAAGATGAGTTTCTACTGTTACTTCAGGAAATAGATTTCTTTTAAAAATATGCATAAGGAAACAGTTTGATTTCTTTAGTTGGTGGTTGCTTTTTGGTGAAAATACATTATTCCTAAGTTAATGTTGTGGTGTATTGAATTTTATCTAGCTGCCCTGAATTGTGGAACAGTGTTTGTGTCCTGTAAGTGTAAAAATCACTGTGTAAATGTGTTATCCACCTTGGTGAAACCCAGAAATATCTCTGCTATTTTAAACACACCACATGTAAGACCAGAACTACCTACAATGGCCATTGACATGTCCCATTTTCAGTTCACCAAGAATGACCACAGCAGAATGATCATGAACTTTTTAACACTGTTGAGCAAGTCCAAAGTAAGGCTCAAAGCAACCTCAAATTTTATGGTGCACTGAAAACTGAAAACGTAAACCAAAAAAAGGTCAATTGGAACAATGAAGGTAACATGCACATGAAAAATTAGAAAATATATACTAGATTTTGAGTCAGATCAAGAATTAATGCAGTATGACCTAAAACCCACACAAAGATATAAAATACTGTTCTGCAGCTTGCCAGACATAAAAAAAAAGGACATGAAGAAATACTACTTGATAAAGAATTCCTGTTTCTCTGACTTTGCCAAGCATTATCATTAGTTTTTCACCTCTGCTTCTAAATTAGTTTTGGTTTTCAGCATTCTTGTTGTATTATTTGGGTTAGAAATTCTGCAGAGTAACCTTGTTGCTGTTGCACTCAGTTTTTGAACAGGAGTGATTTAGTTTTAACTCCAGGTGTCTTTAATCCTCTTTTTCTTTGGTGCCATTACTTTAGTCTTAGCGAAATAAATGCATTTGATCTTTTGGAGAAGTCAACCATGCGACACATCTTGCCTCTCTCTGTTTGCATGACCCAAATCCTTCACAATACTCTGTTTTCATCAGGGTGTGTTAAATTTCTGTTACAAGAAATGGGGATCTGCAACACACTTGATCATATTAACCTGAGAAGCCAAAACAGATGGGAAACAAGTTCCATGCACTGTATTTCAATCATCTTTGTTAGGAATTACATATTAAATGTGGCAGCATTATTCAACTCTTGTAGATAAGCTCAAATCTTTGTTGGCTTCTGTATCTCGGGAGGCTCTTCTATTAAAGAGTACGCATATTTGTGCAAGCTATTAAATGGCAGAGAAACACTTTATATACTCACATTCAGCTAAGTTTTTTCTAGAGACGGCAGCTTTTTGTTACCACCTAGTATACGTCACACTTTGCCGTTCCCTACAAGTCATTAATAGTAATCCTCAAGATGAATGCAAAACTAGATGAAAGAGATTTGGAGTATGTTAATAACTCATAACTATTTTGCACTGAAGAGATGGTTTCTTCCAGAAATCCTCATGAGTAAAATAGATCCCTAAGAGGATCATAGATAGAAAGGAGTCTCCTTCCCTATTTACTTAGAGGGAATGATGCACGGAAAAAGGAAATTGCGAGTTTATTCTTCTCAGAAGTCTGTTAAAGCCACCAAATATTGCTGAAGTGTCACCAGATTTTTCAGAAGTGTTATTGCTTATTTTAAAAATTATTTAAAAGCAATGACTGTGTGATGGTGTAGCTTTAACACCCGTGAGTGATAGTTGGATGGCTAATGGTTGGACTTGATGATCTTCAGGGTCTTTTCCAACCACAATGATTCTGTGGTACAAGAGGTAGCTCTTCCCTTTTAAACAAGACTAGATAGCCATTAAAACCCACATTTTCATGTTTTTCTTCATGGGGCCCATTTCCCTGTGTCTAAAACTTTAAAATTAAATTCCACAAAGCTGTGAGAGAAGTTTTTCCCACCCGAAGCATCAGCTTGACTCACCATGGATGACATAAATAAACCTACTGGAAGCAAGTTCAGTGTCTGCTAAGGTGTTAGGCTATAAGCTTAGTTATGGCAGGTGCTAATCCACAGAGATAACAAAGGTATCTATTTTTATTGATTTTTCTTTCAAGTAGCAAGCTGTCAGCTGGTGATCAATGTGGAACCTCTGCAGAGTATTAATCATAAGCTACTGCTTCAGCACTAAGACTGCTGCGAGTTTTCTGTGCTCTCTCTCCTTGGGTGTAGTAGTGGATAGATTCCATCAGTTAAATCTCATCATTCCTGAAAGATGAAATCCCTAAGAGGGCTCTTTGGCCCAGGCATGAAATCTCCAAATGTGGCAGGTTATTGTGAGCTACAGGGTATGGTCTGGAACTGCAGCCTGATGTGGTACCAGTACTGTTCAGCTTCACTCTACGTGTCTGAAGTACCCAGAGATTGACTGACAGAGAAACGTGCTGGGGTACATAATTCCATGCTATGGTTTTACGGAGTGACAACTGTTCTCACAACAATCTGAGTCCCTCAGATTCAATGGTTATGTGACATTTTCTGCTTCTGTTTTCTAAGAAATATTTTTCTTCACGTTGCCATTGTAAAAGTCAGCTGAAATACACGACTACGTTGTATTTGGGTGGCCTTTAAAAACCTCATTTTGAGGTAAAAAATTCAAAACAGCATTTAAAGTTTTATACTTGTGAACTTAACAAGTGAAAGTCCATCTGGACATGGCCAGCATGCATCACAGAATCGGGCTGGGCTTCTGGAAGGGCACAGCACAAAACGTCTTTGGATAGTTGGCTTTCTTGCCATAGAAATGTTAATGGATTGACTCTGGTTCACAGTATGGAAAGCTCTGGTCATCCTTGTCTGGAAAGACACTCTGCTTCATCCTGGTGGACAATATTTCAGCCTTAATTATCCTGACCACTTCACAGTGGGACAGAGGCCATCAATCCTTGAGAAACTCTGTACACTAATTCATCCCTGGGAACTTTCCAGGTGAGGTTGGCTGGGGCTCTGAGCAACCTGCTCTAGTTGCAAATGTCCCTGCTCCCTGCAGGGTGGTTGGACTAGTTGGCCTTGAAAAGTCTCTTCCCACTTAAATCATTCTGTGATTCTATGATTCTGTGACCAGTGGATGTGACCATTCCCACTTCCACCTCAAATGTGAGGTGTGCTTTTCTGCCAAGATTTCTTAAATATTTTTTGGATACATATTAGAAAGAAAACCAAATAAAATAAACACACACACCCCCTACTACAACACCTTGTTTTCCACACAGGTTTTTTTTACCGCTGGAAAGCAGATGAGAGAGACCATGAGACACGTGTGACATCTTCCTGCATAGCTTAATGCACTACTGGCAGCTGCTTGGATGCTGCGGTGAGAAGAGTGGCAAAAGAGACTATATATGAGAGATTAACCAGGGATTTGGGAGAAAGGAAGCCAAATGGCAATCAAACAGGCTGAAGAAAATACAGGGAGCACAGAGAGCAAGAAGCACCTGCCTGTCAAAACGCTCTGAGTGTATATTTATCTCTATTAAACTATTTTCCATGAGTCAGACAGCACTGGTAGCTGAAAATTCAAGCACCCTCAGAATCTTTGGCTATCAGCTTGGCCCGGTGATCCAACAGCAGTAATTATCTGTCATTGTACAAGAGCACCTGAAAGCTGCTTCTGGAACACTTTATGCTATAATAGAAAAGGAAAATTTTATCTGCTACTTGAAATTGCTGGGTGAGATTTTTCATTACTACCTCTGAGGTATAATAATTCTTCCCCCCCTCTCCTCCCACCCCCTCTTTCTTCCTTTTCTTTTCTGCCAGATAGACCCCAAAATAATCAGGACTCTTGATTGCAATCTGTAGGACATTGTCTTCAGTGATACATAACAATAAGAGGAGGACATTTGTTGACATCTATAATACTGTGCAGAACTTTATTTTAATAAGATAAAGTCAAGTAATTACCCTTTAGCTTCTGCTTAATTACATGAGTAAGTTAAGACTAAATGCTGCACCTTAAGAATACTGAGTTAGGATTTTCTTATTTCTAGTTTGAACATTTTCTTTGGGTATTGTCTGTTAAATGAAAGTCACAGAAGAATCACAAAAATACAGAAATGGAAGAGTAAAATTTTTTAAAGAAAGGGAGAATAATTTAGGGTACAACAACATAGGAACAGCTGAACTTTGGTCTCAAACCTGATGCTTTACATCAGCTCGTAAGTAATGGGTAGTTCACATTTTACTAAATTTTTTCATCCAGCAAACTTTATTTGGGGACTGTTTTGCCATATAAGAGACTTATTTTATCCCAGCTACAAAGGGGCCTGTTGTCTCGTCACTGAGCATACCCAAAAAGCAGATGCACTCCCTAAAAAACAATCCCATCTTGCAGCCTGCAACATAAGACGGTAAAATAAGGGACTGCTTTTGCAACAAGAAATCAGAGAACCAAGAAGTGCTATGTCCACTATAATTTTAATTTTAACTATGGATCTAGATACATAAAACAAATTTCTGGAAGATCAACATTTTTGATTAATAATTTAGCACAGAACTCTAGTCAATCAAAAGAGGTTTTTAAAAAATATTTGAAATTTCCATGGAGATACTGTTCATTGATTTCTAATGAAATTTTGCAGTCGGAGTCAGCAGATAGTTCCAAGCTCTTACTCATCAGTGAAGAAACCATAATTAGCACCCTAATATCTCTGCCTCTTATGGTTGATATGAATGGAAGAGAAGATGTCAAATCATCATAAGCATTTATGACAACAGATATGAGACACTGTCAGAACCTCTTCTAACACCTCTCTCCTTAAAACAAACTCATAAACTGGAAATGCTAATTAATTTACATGATGAACATGCTTCTTGCTTTGGAAAAACAAACCAAAGAATCCTCAATGGCTCATAATAAAAAGAAATAAAGGGCTTTTATAAAGATGGAAGGGCCATCAAGAGGTCATTTAGTTCATCCTCAGTCCCTGAGAAAGGATGATCCATCCCTGACTCCCCTGTTACCTGCGCTCATAAACCTTCGTTGCTGGAGACTTCTCAGGCTCACTGGACAGCCACAGTCACTGCCTCACTTCACAAAGGAAAAGTTTTCCTCACATTTAGATGAGGATCATTTTTTTATTGTGGATCTTTCTCGCTACAATTTAAACCTATTACATCTGGTCTCTACCCATTCTGGACATGAATAATAGATTATGCCCTTTTCTTTGCAACAGCTTTTTCATACTGGAAGCCTGTTGTTACATCCCCCTTGGGTTCTTCTTTATTCTAAGTCAGCTGCAGCTCTTTCTATTTTCTCATAAATAACGCTTTCTAGAGCTCCAGACAAACAATTGGTGGGTTTTGGGATTTTTTTGTGCACTTTTTAGTGCATCTTTCTGAGGTGCTTCTTGAAATAGGAAATGAGGTGAGGCCTCATCAAAGAGAAATATTACTAAAGAATTTATTCCACTGGTTTGGCAACCATATTCCACCACAATGACCTTCTCTTTATCTGCATGGTATTAAAAGGTTCATCTGCTTGCGATCCACAGTAATTCCAAGAGTCTCTCCTCAAAGCAACTGCCTACCCAACTGTTTCTCATCTATTCATGTGAACCTGATTACTCCTACCTCTTTCACTGAAGGTTTTCCTTTTAAATAATAGAATCATAGAAACATCTGGGTTAGAAAAGACCTTCAAGACCATTGAGTGCAACCATTAGCCCTGCTCCATGTGTCCACTGCTAAACCATGACCCTAAGCACCATATCTACACAACTCTTAAACATGGCCAGGGATAGTGACTCAACCACTTCCCCAGGCAACCTGTTCCAGTGCTTGAAGAATGTCAAAGATTTTTCTTCAAACCACCTGCAAATATAGGTTTGAAATATAAAATGTGCTCTACCTCCCCAGATTTGGGTTTAATGTTTTTCATTTCATTCTCAACATCAGTAGTAAAGACATTGAATATAAAAGACCTCACCTGTGACATGTGTCTACTAGATTCAACCAGATGCTTCCTCCCAGTTTGACAGTGAACACGCTGATATCTATTCTCCAGGTACCATTATCCAACAGTTCTTCACTGCAGATCTTATTTCTTCACGTTTCCTCTAAGAATATCATAGGGGACTTTGTTAAGAGCCTTACTAGAGACAAGATAAAGAGCAGAACACAGGAACTGTTTGAGAAGGAAATCAGTTGTTTTGGTCTAATCTGCTAATAGAAATCCATCTGGCTGCCACTCATCTTTTTCTTATATTCTAGATACTTACAAATATTTGATATAATTATTCATGTTGCTTTTTCATGGGATTGAAGTTCAGGGGTCTGACCTATGATTTACTAGACTCTTCACCAAAAAAAAAGTAAGGTAACATCCGATGTTATATAGTTTCAAACTTTATCAAAGACAATTAAACCTCCCTGGTTGTGCAATGCAGTCACATCATAAGCAACACAGATCCTCATACCTATATTGTCCTTAATTGAGGTACTGAAAGTAAGCACAAGCCATTCAGGCTGTAGAGGACATAAGTTGAGCCTGCCAGAAACCACAGGAACTTATTCTGATGATTAATTAGAGCTGAAGGTTCTGCTGCTACATTTTTTCTGCTAATTATTACCCTTGTTATTAAACTAAACTTACAGATATAGTAGATACACATGCTGATACTGTACTAATTCTGATGATTATATATATATTTACATATCACATTCATGTGTCCCTTAAAAAAAAACACCAGCAGGGATGAGAGAAGACTCCATGGAGTTACTTTCTGTTTCTGGTATTCCATTGGCAATGGATCATTATTTCCTGTAATTCCATCTTTTTGTGTCACTATGTGATAAATGATTTTGTGTCAGTGTTCTATTCGTTAATCAAAAAGACCAAATTCAAGTTTGTATTAATTATCAATCAGACTTGTTGGATTAATCATCCAACAAACTTGTTGGATAGCTCAAATTAGTTATTTATTCACTATATTTTATTTTACTGCCTGTGTAAATATATAAATGCTTAGGACATAAATGTTACCCACTTTAGTAGATATTTAGACCAGCAAGATATATGTTCATCTGTACACTGCCAATTTAATTCTAATAGGTAACTCAAATTCCTAAAAGCAAGACAAATGAAAACAAGCAAATTAGTTTTGAAATATTATGGAACATGGATGCAATATAGAAATAAGTATAATCACTAACTATATAGTCATGAAATAAAAAATAAACATACAACATGTTAGTACCATTCACTTTTTTCCTTATTATTCCCTGAAAGTTCCCTTTGTGAAGAACATTTTATTTATTAAACATATAAAGAAAATGGTTTGGAAGCAAATGATAGAGATTCTAGAACAGAAACATTTTGGAAGACCTTTGTGGTCCACTTGCTGAGTGTCAGGCAGAACCCAATATACAGAAGGAACATAAAGGGCCCTGAAGTGCTGAAGCCAAGGAGGAGGAGAGCAGGGAGGGGATGGCAGAACTGAAAGCCTATTTCAGGTTCAATTTAACATAATTTTAATTTAGTGCTGGAGCATTCAACTAGAATAACATTTCCAGAAGCCATTAGTGTACTTGAGGGACAGGCAGAGGACACCTCAAGGAGCCAGACAAAGTAACACCTTCCTTATCACAGAATCCCATCATGGTGGGGGCTGGAAGGGCCTCTGGAGATGATCTGGTGCCACCCCCCTGCTCCATCCAGCAGGGTCACCCAGAGCTGGGGGCCCAGGATCCCATTGTCCAGCTGGGTTTGGAATCTCAAGGAAGAGACTCCATAACCTCTCTGGGCAGCCTGGGACAGCTTCTGACACTCTCACACCAAAGAAGTTTTTATCTTCCCTTCAGGGATTGGTGTGGACCAAACCTTCATAGTCAGGCCAGGAAAAGGAGAGGGAAGTCAAAATAAGTTATTTTAAGCAGTATGAGGACAAACTTTGTGTGAAGGGAGTTTAAGGCTGAAACAAAATATTTGTTCTACTCCAGTCCTACACCCTCCAAATCATTCACTTCCCCCATGAACAGAACTCACAAACAACTGAACTTGGAAAATGCTCGTGGAGTTATTAATTTGATTTCTTCAATTTGTACTCCCATTGTAAAGAGATCTGCTTGATTGCAGAGACACCTTTGTTGTTTGAACAAAAAAGAGAAGAGGAGAAGAAAAAGAGGTTTGAGAGAAAATGAAAACCATGTAAGGGAAAAATAATAATTCAGGTCAAGCTAAATTCTGGATTTTGTTGGATGACAGGTGTTTGGTTTTGTCTCAAGGTTACTTAACCTTTTTTCTTAACTCCCACTCTTTTTCAGTTACTTATCTCAAAACTAAAAGGCCATTTCAAGATGAGAAGATAAACTATTTCTTTTGAAAAATGTCAAAAGCATTTCAAGTGTTCAGACATTAGAACATTTTAACGTTTTTGAATAGACTCTTTTCCACTTCTTTTGGCTGAAGGCATTAGCCCACACAGTCTCTTTAGAACTGCATGTAATTGTGAATTTACTATTTGCTAAGGAGAAAAAAAAAGCCACAACCCAAAGATAGCTGCTATGGAAAAGCACAAGGTTGCCTGGGTAATATTTATTTGTTGCAATTGTGTGGCTTTAGGCTTTACATCTAGAGAGTACTGAGGAACTTCTATTTTTAAATCAAATTCCTTGAGATGTGTGGAAACCTCTGTAGGGTTAAACTGTTCACATCATTCTTTCTTGTTAGAAAAGAACCGAGTTTGTGTTCCTGATAAAAAAATTGCAAGAAAATGCAGAAGACTTCAGTTAGAGAAATCTTCCCCAAATCCTAAAAATTTGGATTTTTTTTGTTTTAAATCCCTGGCCTATCAGGACACAATCAAAACATTTCAAGGGTCATTTTTTGTTATTTTTAACTGTAAGCTCCTCCATCTTTGAGCAGTTCAGTGGTTAGGTCACATGGGTGGGAGAGACCCCCATCTCTTCTCAGTTGACTGGTGGGTTCTTTGGACATTAGAAAAAATGCCACCAGTCGTGTCTGCCCCTGGGTTCTCCCACACCCTGAGGTGAGCACAAGAATTAGGAGGGTAAAGAGAATCAGTCTGTCTCTCCCAGTGCTTGAAATTTTAATGAGAATGACTTTTCAGGTGATGTACACCAAGAGGGTAAATATGAAACTACCTAGAGGTTTTAAGTACCAGGTTACACCAGGGGTGCTTTGGTGAAGGAAAACTGCAGGTTTAGGATGTGAAGTAACCCAGTCTGCTAGAACAGGAGCTCACTTCCAGCCCAGGGGGAAGATTCCCCCTCTCCTCTGCCCTAGTGAGGTCACTTCTGGAGTATTGTGTCCAGTTCTGGGCTCCCCACTTCAGAAGAAGACAAGAGCCTACTGTGAAGGTTTGGGCCACGCCAATCCCTGAAGGGAAGATAAAGAAAGACTTCTTTGGTGTGAAGGTGTCAGAGGCTGTGCCAGGCTGCCCAGAGAGGTTGTGGAGTCTCCTTGTCTGGGGAGATTCCAAACCCAGCTGGACAATGGGATCCTGGGCCCCCTGCTCTGGGTGACCCTGCTGGATGGAGCAGGGGGGTGGCACCAGAGCATCTCCAGAGGGCCCTTCCAAGACCCACCGTGCTGGGATTCTGTAGCTCCCACCTACTCAGTCTGAAACCTGTTTGCATCAAGTGAGTGTGTGAGGTATCTGTGCCTATCTTATGCTGCATCACAGTTTCCAGTAATTTTCTCAGTAGGTCTTAAAGCAGGTTAATTTTTAATTAAGCCTTAAATTAGTGAGCTCTCTTTTAAAATTAATTGGCTTTCACTCCATGTGTTTTTATATATTTTTTTTCTGATAAGCAAAAGCTGTGCTAGAGTCAAGATGTTTGTAGCTATCCCAGCATAAGAGTCCACATCTGGTCATAGCACTGTGTCTAAACCTTGTCAAAGGAAGGAGGATGACCTTCTTCATGTAAAGAAAAGTTTGCCTGCCAGCTTTAGAATGAGATGGGAAATTTATGTGAAGAGAACAAACTTTCACTCCAGAAAGAGGTGAGAACCAAAACACTAGTGCCCCAACAGTCCCCTCAGATACAGCAGCAGAGCTCTGTGCCAATACACCGTCACAATATCCTCACCTCACTGCTCTCTAGTACATCATCCACTCCCGTGGAGGCAAAATAGCGATAATCAGTGCTCCAAGCATTGAAGAATAATGATTAGAAATAGGACAGGCCACAGCAGGGGAACATTTTTCACTGCAATGCTATCACAGCTTCTCAAAGACATCCAAACAATAATGCATCAGCTTTTTCAGCCAGGTTTAATTTTATCTCCTAGATTTTCTGGCTAGTTGAGGGGAAAAGCTGTTGCTGTGGATAGTTCAGGTAATACATATGACCAAGATAAAATTGCTTTGAAAAGTAGATACCAAAAAAACTTCAGGACACTGATAAACTAACTACAAGTTCAAAGACAAGCATGAAGACTATGACAAACTTCTAAGGTGTTATTTAAGAGAAAGTTTAGTTAAAGGTCTGCCACACATGTACCATGGAAAGACTGACTGAAAACATAGAATCATATAAGAGCAGGATCACCTAGACCAGGTCACACAGGAATGCGTCCAGGTGTGTTTCGAATGTCTCCAGAGAAAGAGACTTCACAACCTCTCTGGGCAGCCTGTTCCAGTGTTCTGTCACCTTCACCTTGAAAAAGTTTCTCTTTATCAGATCTCCTCTCTCAGTCTTCCCCAGGCTAAATAGCCCCAGGGTTCTCAATCTTCCCTCATCAGAGAGCCAATCAACTTGGCTCAGGCTGGTGCAGGTCATGAAACCCCACATTCTGACTGAACCCCATGACTGATCTGCTCCTGCAGTCCAGGAGACCAGGGTGCTGTCTATGTGAACATGAGGACACTGTAAAAGGGATGGTGGAGGTGCTGGACCTGCTCCAGCTCAGACATGACTTAATAGCACACTGGTGCTCCAGGCTTGGCTGCTGCTTCTCCTTCTCTCTAAGGAAAATCAACAGCTTAGCTGCAGTTCAACTGGGAGCACTTGCCCATCAATCTGATTCACTTTTCTATTAACTCTCACTGCAGTGTCTGAACAGTCCTCAGATGGCAGTAATTTAATCTGTGCTGATCAGAGCTGGGAAGTGAAGTGATCACATAGACACAAAGTACTTGGAACAGCAAGAGCTGGACCAGAGTTAAAGGGTCAAAGAGAATACAGCACCTGGGTGGTTAGGACATTGTGTTCTCCCTTCACTGCTGCTGTACTGCATGACTCTGTGCCAGGCATCCTTGCAAACTTCCTAGACTCCTGTGAGATTTTCCAGGAATTTGAACAGCACTGTAATGTAATGATGCCATCTTGGCAGAGCAGAGCTTTTTGCAGTATATGGTGATTCTATCCGTAAATAATGCTGTATAGTAAGAAGAGTATAATATTCCAGTCCTGACTCTAACAGAGCAAGTCATTGTGGGTATTACAGGAAAAAAAAGAAACAAGTAGAAATTTTTGTTTTGTCAAAGATGATTATATGCTGCATGATATTCAGCCTCCAGAAAAGTATAGACTTTTAGATAAAAACATGAGTGCTTTAATGGTCAAACCTAATTCATTTTCACAATTTTTAACAAGTATTTCTCTGCATCAAAACAAGGAATATACCTGGATTTTGTCAAAAACCGGTGCCACATATACATGATTTAATAACTTTATTGTCTTTGAATGTCTCCAGAGAAAGAGACTTCACAACCTCCCTGGGCAGCCTGTTCCAGTGTTCTGTCACCTTCACCTTGGAAAAGTTTCTCCTTATCAGATCCCCTCTCTCAGTCTTCCCCAGGCTAAACAGCCCCAGGGTTCTCAGTCTTCCCTCATCAGAGAGCCAATCAATCAACTTGCCAATCATCTTGTCTGGATTTTGTCAAAAACTGGTGCAACAAATACATGATTTAATAACTCACAGCTCCTTAAAATGTAACATCTAGTGACCTTCATTTGGATTATTTCACTTGAAATGGAATGATTATTGCCAGAGTTTCAAACATGTAAAGTGAATCATTTGAAATTAAAAACCATCTGTATTAATCTTTGCAGGGAAAATTTACCACTTTATTCCAGAGTTAGTCCCAGTTAAGCTGGAGAGTGACAGAATTAATCTACAAGCAGTTCTTTCAGAACAACTCTACAGGGACTACGGAATCTTCTTTATGAGAAGTGTCAAGCCCCAGTATTTTCTAAGACCATGATATTACAGCACCTCTGTCAGATCTTTGCAGAAAAGTTCAGAAGAGAAGGAGAAGCAGAGAGAAAAAGAAGGGGGGAGAGGTGATAGAGAGAGAAAGAGAGGGAGAGAGAAATAGGAAAACATAAAAAGAAACAATAAAAAAGGAAGGAAAGAGGGAGGGGAAAAAGAAAAAAGGAGGGGGAAGAGGGGGGAAGGAAGAGAGGAGGAAGACAACACCCTGCACACATGTGCTACCTTCTGAAGCCTGAGATGGTACAGATGGGTGAATGGCAATTACAAATACCAAATAAAATTGGACTTAAAGAGTTGACTTCTAAGGTTTAGCTCTTACATCACATGTGACTGGGACACAGTTATACTCTCCCATGGGATATTCAGTGTGCAGAAAAATAAGAAAAAAAGAAAATTCTGCTATATTTTCTTCCTGGAAGTTTTCTTCCCATCCATTCTAGCAAGGAAGCAGAATTTGGGACTAGCTTGCTACGTTTTGGATCTTATCACTAGGTTCATTTTCTCTCATCTTTCCAAACAAAGGAGAGGAAAGGCAAGGGACAAAGCAGTGAGAAGAAATAATGGCTCTGCTGTAGATCTAGGAAATGTCTGGTTTTGCTTTACTGGGAAAAGACAATTCTACTTCATGATATTTTTTGTCTGCTTGACTATCCCTGCAACATGAATCAATGGACAATGTGTTTAGCTGAATTCTTTAACTGACTCAGTGGAAAATGAGTAAACTTTTCTAGTTTAGTAGCAGGCTAACACATGTCTTCCAGACACATACAATTCTCTTGCAGGTCCAAGGCAGAAGTTACAGAGGCCTATGGTATCTGTAGCTCACACTACTTTACACAGTATTCCATGGCACTAAACTGAAAGACATTTCTTGTAATTTGTGTAAATTGGCAAAGATCAGTCCCCATCTTTGATTTTTATTTTTTTTTTTACTATCCAATCAGCATACTAACTGATTTCACTCATCTTTATAAATAGCATTTGTCTTCCTCTTGCTATTCAAATATAATTTACACCAGGCAGAGAGATTACAGACCTTGATTTGATATGAAATGTCTTTGAGTCATAGTGAGCAAAATGACTCACTTCCATCATCATGCTCAGTAAAATGATTCTGGGATATCAAAATGATCCGTTCTGTCTAGTCCATCCTGTTCTACTTATTTTCCTTAAGTCTGACTTCTGATGAGCAATGATGTAAGTCAACATTTCAACTTTGCCTGCATCATTTTTTAAAATGATCTTTTACTCTTATGTCTCCCAGTGTTCCAGAGCAGAAGACCTGCCATTTTTGTAGCCATTGTTAAAAGTGGTGTTTTGCTTCAGATAGCTTTTGCATTCTGGTCCAGAATCCGGGCAGCAATATCAGTGTATAAGATCCCACTAGGAAAGAAAGAGCTGTGTACTCCTCAGAAAAGCTGATGCTGATGGGCAAGGAGAAAGCTTGTCTGGTTGATGTAAAGGACTGCAACACCTAGGAAGTTATCTGTGTGGTGCACATGACACAGGGTCAACTTTAGGCTTAGTTCTGGACTCCCCAGTAAAAGAAAGACATGGACATATTGGAGGGAGTCCAGCAAAGGGCTGTGAAGGTGACTAAGAGATAGAAGCAACTGACATTTGAAGAGAGGCTGAGAGAGATTGGTCTTCTCAGCCTGCAGAAAAGAAGGCTCAGGGGGATCTCATCAGTGTGTATCAATACCTGATGTGGGGGCTAAAGGAGATAGACTTTTCTCAGTACTTCTTGTTGATAGGACAAGCATCAAGGAGCAGAAACTGAAATAAAGGGTGTTCTGTTTAAACATTAGGAAAAAAACCACTTTTTTTTTTTTCTTGTTAAGAACTATGGAACACAAGAATAGGTTGCCTAGGGGAGGCTGTGGAGTCTCTATCTCTGATCAATATGCAAATGGACACAGTCCTGAGAAAGCATGCACCCCTTGACTCTGAGGTAAAGCAAGCCTGTTAGCAGTAAAACCTATCATAGGATTGTGGGTGAAATGGGACAGTTTAGTGCAATAATTTGATTAGCAACTTTACTCATGTGTTCATCAAAACCAGTCATTAATCTTCCAAATGGAAGAACAAGAGACTGTGGCTGATTTCTGATGCATTAAAGCTACAAATATTTTTTTTTTTCTGTTTTAGGAAGTAAAGTAACATGAGAAGTGACAGGAAGAACAGAAGAAAACTCCCATGCAGGTACTATGCTGAAACCTGACTGGAAAGAATCTAAATGCTCTATAATTCTACTACTTTTTCCTCTTCCTGCTCCAAAAATATCACTCGCTCTTGAATTTTAGCAACAATGTCAGAAAAAATAAAGAAGAGAGGCAGCTTACTCATATTCTGGCTTTCCCTTGTAAGGGCACTGACCTGACCTTCTTTGAAACCCTGACCAGAAGAACAGCACCTGACTGAGCAGAATCTGGGGCAACAGCAGAAGTTTGCATACCTCAGAAACAGTACCACTGGGCCAGGTCTTGGAGGATAGATCCATTTTCTCTCATGCTTTAGACCTACAGTTAATAGAATAGAACAAGCTCCTTTTCACCTTCCTCACCCAAGAGCGGAGGCCCCAAAATGTCTCATTCTCCAGCTGGCTAATGCTGTTGACAGGCAAAGGAGCCCCAGACAAGGAGCAGCAGCAGCTCATTTTCATCTCTACAAGGTGCTTTCACTGTAATTTAGATCAAGCCACCCTCTGGCCCATTTCCTAGATGGGAGGGAAACAAAGAGCTGACCATGCAGGGGTGAAAGAAAATACAGAAACCACGAGCAAGGGATTTGCTTTTCCAAGTTAACATCTTGGCTATTTCCAAAGATTTTGTGTCCTTTCAGTGATTAAAATGGTTCTTTGTATTTCCATTCCTGCTATCTTCAAAATAGATGTTTTCCTTCCAAAGAGGGAGCTGTTAATCGGTAACTGATGGTATTTCTTTAGCTTTCCCAGAATCTTCTCTAAAATTACTTTCAATGTCTATGCTATTTCCCTATCATAAATTCAAATGTATCTGCCAGCCCCTCCTTCCTAATGAATAATTTGCATTACATATAGGAGGCAGAACATATCTAAATAGTAATCCTAGAACATCTGATTTATTACCAATTCATACTGTTCATTAACACAGAATATTTTCTACCCGCAGCCTTCTCCTAGGCAACCTACCTGCTTTTCTGGTACAGGAGGTGGGACAATGGTGTCCCTGTTTCTTGTTAAAATGCACTAGTTTTTCATCCTGCTGTGGCATGGATGTTGTTTATAAGCACGCACATAAGGAATGATCCAGTTTGTCAAAGTGAAGCTGGGGCAGCATATTCTCTCTTACATTTTACAACAGAATCTCCAAAGAAGTCATACTGATGATGCAGAGAATGTGGAGTTTGGTTTACATCAAAGGAATTTATGAAGGTTAATGCATATCAAAAATAAAAAAGCATCTGAGTCACTGCACAAAAGCTATTTTTGAACTTATATAATCAAATATACTTACGTATGATATGGAGAGACTGTGCCAGCTATGCCATGCATATCCCTCGACTGTAATTAATCTTTGCAAGCACTTTCACTCATTTTAGAGCCACATTTACTTCTGCCTGACACAGTTGTGGTGTTATCTCAGTTTTCACCATCTGTCACAGACATCAGAAAAAAAAAAAAAAAAAGACTTAAATCAAAAATTATACAAACAATTTTTAAAGCATTGCAGTTTTCACACTTTATAGTTTCTCTAGGCCCACATATCTAATTAAGACAAAAAGCACCATGTTACTGAATGAGGAAGGAAGGGTATCAGCAAAGAAGCTCCTGCTTCCACAAGTCCTTTGCTTAATATACATACTTAGGTGTTGCATCTTTCACATCGTGGCTCAGATCTTACATTTCCAGCTCCTCTCTCGTTATACAGAAAAGATCCAATGGAAATAGCAGGGGAGGCAGAAATCTTTTGGCAGATCAGCAGTTGCCAGGGTGTCTTTTCATGCTTCGGCGGTCGTTAGGACTCTTACCCAAGAGCTGTGCCATTAATGAGAAGTCTAATGACTTCCATTCCTTTTCTTAAAGGATTCAGCATGTCACCAGTATTTATGAGGAAGGCTGCTGTAGATACAGGGACATTAATGTGCTTTGCTGTATTTCAAGCTGAGAGATGCTGAAAACAACGGAGCGTTAGTTTATCTAGTTTTTGTTGTAGTTTGCCTTTTTTTTTTTTTTAAGCAGTCTCCTTTTCCCTCCTTCCTTTGTAAGTAAATGTGCCATATTTCTTGCAGCCCGAAGCTACAGAAATGTCTTCGGGCTTGTTGCCAGCTTATTTTCCTCCAAATATCTACCAAATCACCAGAAGCTCTTATTAACTGAGTGAACTGAACCTTCAGACAACAACTGTTCCTGTCCCTCCTGGGGATTTTCTATCTGTGTATATTAAATAATTCAAAGTTTGGAGTTCTCGACACTTATTCATTTAGCTTGCTTTATTTTTTTCAAATAAATGGGATTAGTATTTTATAAGCAAACTGGTGGTTTCTAACACTGAACAATTCTACCACTGAGGGGAAAAAAAATAAAACCCGTTTAGATGGGTCTGTTTTCAGATTTCTTCTCACAACACAGCTCCTTTTTAAATTTTCTGAAGGGAAATTTGTTCTCCCTACCTTCCTGAGACCATGGAAAGTTGTAAACATCCCAGTTTTGCAAACGCATGCACCTTAGACACTGGAAAAGTTCCTACTACCAGCAATGACTGTCCACATACGGAAACAAGCATAACCTTAAATATCTGTAGGAGTTCTACCTTGATTCTTCACTCCCTGTTTCTGGTTTATCCTCTGGTGCTACCAAGTACATTATTTAATACAAGTGCACCTACCAGGATGTTAATTTAAACAGTCTCTTGTTATTTACCACACCACCCACCTACCTAAAGGATTAAATATATGAGAGAATCCTGTAAGTCAATAAGATCAAAACTCTTTGAAGTGTAGAAATACCATTAGAATACTAATCCATCTCTTAAAAAACTTAAATTGTTCCCACGACTGCTTTACTTTGCTGCCATTTCTGAAGGAAGCCGAAAGGAGATTCCCTCCTCTTCTCCGTGCTTGCAAACACGTTTAAAAGCACGACTGGTACATTAACTATCTGATCCACCAGCAGCTGCTTTAAAAATTAAATAAGTTGTGTTTCCTGGACAGTTCCGTGATTGTTTCTTGTAGTGTTTATGCAGCAAGCCATGATAAATACACAAATTCTCATCCTGCCTATGAAATTGCAGGAACTTTATGCTTTGCCTGCAGAGAAGGCTCCTTAGTGATCAGAATTTCTTGTATCTCCAAGGAACGTGAAATGTGTTCTTCACCTCTGTCATGCCATCCCCCCCTTCACCAGCGGCTTCCTCTTGTGCTGTCAATTGTCCCTGTAGCCTGAAAGAATTGCACATCAGTTCTCAGTGATGGGCTTCTGCCTTTTATAAATCATTTTAACTTTATATTGACTGATGATCTCAGGGAGATTAAACATTCACACCACTTCTCTTCACCCTTCTCTCCACCGTAGACCCACATTTTGAAGATCTACTGTGAACACACAGTGACATTTTGAGAAGGAATCCAGGAACAAGACAGAGTTTGTACTTGGCACTCAAGAACTTTATCAGACATGCAAAAGTATTTCACAGGAGACTGAGACTTGAAGTATAAAAGCGCTATGCAATTTTGCACAGTCTTTCTAAAGAAACCCAGATTTTTTTTTTGTTTTAATTTTTATGCAATACCTAAGTTTTGCTTCCAGTAAAAGCCACCTGAAAAATTGTGGAAAGTCAGCTGTCATCCCACTTTTCTCTGTGTATCTTTATGGCATTTCATTGTGATTAAGTATCATGGGGTGGAAAATGAGTCACAGAGCAGAACCGAATGATGCGTTAACATCCTCAGTTCTGGTTTTCACTCTTGCTGTGACTGGATTTCTGTTGTTCTGCATCCACCGATACATTTATGACATATAATTTACCTATAATGCAACAATGACGTTCTTTGGATTACGTCAATAACTGGAGTTGGGTTCTACATCTATTACCTCAATGATTTCCAAGTTTTTCAATCACTTTTAAACCTGTCTTCTCATGACTCAAGATCCCCCATGCAACCAGAGAGTTCACTCCCCATAACCAGTCTAACAAAGTTCCTACTTAGGAGTTTTCTGGAGTGGTATTTGTCATAGCTCCTACTTGGTGTTCTCAGGCAATAATGGAATACGAAAGCAGAATGCACTGTTAAACTCAGATTTGATAGAAGTAACACAAGGTTAGAACTGACTAAAAGAAGAGTTACGGAAACCAAAGATAAACTTTTCTGAAAGTTAACACACCAGTGGTGAATAATTCAACCTGCTAATGTCCAGTGGCTGAATGTACCGCCATCAATCAGGAAACTCTTCCAGGACTTCAAGATAAAAGGAAATGGAAGGAGCTTTTTCGTGGAGCTTCTGTGCTAAGTGAGGAGCAATATCAAACAGTTGGGAGGGGAGGATTGATATGTAACAAGTGGAGGCAGATGTATAAAGGACTCAGAGCTAATCAGAGTCTCTGCTGGACTCAGCCCCCTTGAGACATTGCATCTTGGGGAAATAATGGGTGCCATTAAAAATGGATATTTATTGCACTGGGGTACTTTTTACATACAGGATTTGCACTGTTCCCTTGAGAAATCTCTTAAATACCATGGAAAATAGATCAGCAGTCAGTGGGAATTCTAACAATGCTTAAATGGAGAAGGTGATTTGTAAGGTACAAACTAAAGCACTGGTCAGAGAAACCAGACAAGGGAAAGCCATAACTATGTATGGTCAATGAGTCTAAAGGACTCTCTAATTATCATGTAAGCTCTCATGAATCCACATTACTGCATGAAAGAGACTTATTACTCACAAAATCCTTATTAATCCCCTGTGCCCAAAGAAGGGACATTGTGATGCAGAAGGCTATTTTTCTCATCAAAAGTGATGCGAGTCTGGGCCTTGCAGCTGGAATTTGTGAAAACAATTCAGTAATGACAAAAAAAAAAAAAAAATTCCCCTTACTTAAAGCTAATATTTCAGATAATCCTCATACCTTTAGCCCTGGGGACCATGACATGGAATTTTTCCCTAGTGTAATTTTTATTTGATACAGAGAAAGTTGCACTCTTGTAATTATTTTTTAATGGCTCATCTGGTCATTAACAATATGCATGTGTATGTGTTCATATATCTTTGAGCAGTAGATCACAAATGGTTTTATGAAACCAGGACAATGAGGCCCATAAGGCAGGACACCAAGTGAGTAAGTGCAGAGCTGTGGGGCAGCCGACTGCCTCATTGTACTTCACAGAATGTGAGGGGTTGGAAAGGACCTCAAAAGATCATCTAGCTCAACCCCTCTGCCAGAGTAGGATCACCTAGATCAGGTCACACAGGAACAGATCCAAGTGGGCTTTGAATCTATCCAGAGAAGGAGACTTCACAACCCCCCTGAGCAGCCTGTTCCAGTTCTGTTGCCCTCACCATGAAAAAGTTTCTCCTTATGTTTACATGGAACCTTTTATGTGCCGGCTTGCACCCGTTACCCCTTGTTTGGCCATTAGAGGTCACTGAGAAGAGCAACCCCCCCAAGTTTTCCAAAAGTAAGATTTGACCTTCTGGTCTTGGTATACACAAGTAGAAATATTTTAGCATGTACAAGTACTTCTTAGCACAAAATGTGGACCAGTTGGAGCAGGGCCAGAGGAGTCCCAGCAATGCTGGGAGGGCTGGAACCCCTCTGCTGGGAGAGCTGGGGGTGTTCAGCCTGGAGAGGAGAAGGCTCTGGAGAGACCTTCTGGTGGCCTTTCAGGACTTCAAGGGGCCTGTCAGAAAGATGGGGAGGGACTTCTGAGCAGGGCGTGTTGGGATAGGACAAGGACTGATGGATTTTTATTAAAACAGGGAGATTTGGACTGTAGAGAAGGAAGAAATTTTTTCTACTGGGGGTAGTGAGAGCCTGGCCCAGGTTGCCCAGAGAGGTGGTCGCTGCCCCATCCCTGGCACCATTGCAGGTGAGGTTGGACGGGGCTCTGAGCAACCTGCTCTAGTTGCAGATGGCCCTTCTCCCTGCAGGGAGGTTGGACTTGATGAGCTTGAAAGGTCCCTTCCACCCAAACCATACTGTGATTCTATGCTTCTATGATCACCTCCTGTTTCCTTTGTTGTAATGTTGAAACCTTTTTCTCTCATGTTCTGCGATGAAAAAGTAACTACATTAAAGTCTCACAAAGGAAATAATATGAGGGTAAAAAAAACCTCCAAGTACAATTCAAATCTCAGCAGGAATTAGGAAAGAGGTGTGCTGAGGCTGACTGGCAAGTCCAGTGTGCCTCTGGCCATGCTGCTCTCCCATGGCGGCTTAGCACCTCTCTCCTCAGATCTGGGGCACTGGCTTCCAGACATTTGAAGGGCAGGACAGAGGAAAAAGCCACAAATCAGTCCTCTCAGCTCTTTTGGGTCATTGACAAGAAAACAGTGCAAGAAAGTGGATTTAATGCACAGCCTCAGCTGGGCTGTGCTTTCCCCTGGCATCAGTTAGAAGCAGAGAGCAGGTTGCCTCTGGTTGCCTTGGTCAGGATTAAGTCCTACTGTCCACCCACAAATTCTTCCTGCAGAGAACAATACAAAGATATCAAATGGAGGTAAATGCCTTCAGCAGAAAAAGGGAAAATGAAAGGACTGCTAATTTCTCACTGGAATTAGCGAGTCAGTTTTTACTAAGACAAACTAAGCTGACTCAGAAAAATCTACCTCCTCACAAGTCCTCCCTTATGACTGAATTTTGACAGTGCTCACCTCTGATAATAAAGCTCTGAATATTGACAAAAGTTCCCTTTTAAAGAGATGTTGACTCACAGGATATAAAACATGTTCTTGTGTTACCAAATGGGGCAATTATTTCACCAGAAATTCAGGGCTCCCCACTCTCCTGTGTCTTGTACCAATTACTCCTTGTGGTAATTATTCCATACATACAGATCTATGCAGGGTAATTTACTATCACGGGAGTTAGCCTTTCTATCAGTTTATGACTCCTAGAATATTTTTTTATCCAAAATATAATTCAAGATGATCTGAAATGTTTGTATATCTGTGATTGGAATGCAGCAAATCACTGTTTCTACCATGCTACCTGCTCTTTAGGCAAATTAGGTGTAATACTTACATAAAGTAACTATAGAAAAATTAACTTTACAAAAATTTAAAAGAATTAGCTCCTTCGACATCTTATTCACATTGATGGCACTTCAGAGTTATGAAGTTGTACCCCTTCCAAGACTGACTCAATATATATAAACATTTTAAATATGCTTAAAAACACAGGCAATTATTTACTTCCTTTATTGAGCTTCAGAATATCCTCACTCTAAACCATAAATATTTCAAGTAATGTTCCCCTTTGAAAAGGAAGGTTCTTTTGTAAAAATGTTTGTCAGGGGGTTGGAGATTTGAAGAAAATACAGAAGTGTTGTGAGCTGGCCTAGGCTGCCCAGGGCAGTGGTGGAGTCCCCATGATCCCTGGAGGGGTTTCAAAGCCCCAGATGGAGCTGTGGTGCTGAGGGACATGGGTTAGGGGCACCCTGACAGTGCTAGGACAACAGCTGAACTTGATGATCTGAAAGGTTTCTTCCAACCAAAACCTTTCCAACCTTTCTGTGATTCATGACAATGAACTTAGAACCAAGGTAAGGTTGGGGCGCTGACTGCTTAGTCAGCTGACACTACAAGAGCAAAGGCAAAGGTCAAATCAAGGTGCTACTGAAACTGTATTCTTGTCTTTCTCTTACATTTTTATATTTCACTCTGATTTCAAGACTGATCACTGCTCTGTATTTACGTATTGGGAGCGTTTGCAGAAAATGGAAATTGTCCGACATTTCCAGCATTATGGAAATTTTTATTCCAGAGCTTTCCCCCAGCTGTGTATTCTCTTGGACTAGTCATCACAATAAAAAACACAGGAAAAAAAAAAAACCCAAGCTGAGCTCTTCATTGTGGGCACTGATTTTTTGAGAACTCTGATACTTTTTGCTAGCAATTTGCAGTCGTTTTCATGTGCATTTGTCTGAAGCAACAATGTCTGCAGCTAAGACCTGAACACTGCAACCAATTCAACACCTGCTTCACTTCAGACACACTGATGAGTAGAAAAAAAATCTCTTACAGAGAAATGTAAAGTGCTTAAAGTTAAAATTATTTCACTAATAAAATAGTCTTCTGGATGCGTCATACATAGAGAATTAAAAGTATAGTGTAAGATAAGATTTCAAGGTAGCTGGACCTAAAGGTTTTGACAGTGCTCCCTGCATCAGCTCAGAATTGCAGACCACTCTGACAGTGTTAGAAGCTTAGTCTCTTCCCCTTCACCCTTTTATCTTTTCAAAATTATTCATGTCTGTCATGCAGTAAAATGGGAAAAAAAACCCAACCAAACCCTTTCCTTTTTGCAAGACATGGGTTTATTGCTGTCTCTTTTTCAGAAGTAATATGTGCAGAAATGAGGTCACTGTCTGAAATCACTCCCCCATCTGCTCTGTTTAGACTGTGAGTCAGATGGAGTAAGAAAAAAGGTTATATGAACCAGAGTTAACGTGGAACTGAAAACAATAGGAGAGCACAGCAACAGAAGAAATGATTACCCCATGGTTTGCCCTGGACCCTTGTCTGCTTGATAACTTGGATGCATTAATTAAGAAAATCACTTGAAAACAAGTCAGTGAGAAAAATAACAAAATGCCTAATTGTGACTAAAGCAAGAAAAGAAGGGATGTCAAGAGAACTGCAGCAGTTGTGATGGAAAGTAAACATTTTTGGTGACCCATTAAGTTTTTTTGAGATTCAAGACTATGTATTAACGGTGTTACGAATTTCATCAGGGATGAGATAATACAAGTGTGTCCTGTCAGTGCCACAGACTTGTGTGCCTTCTGGTCCCTAAGAATGGTTTTAAAATAAAAGAGGGAGATTTAGACTGGAGAGAAGGAAGAACATTTTTTCCACTGAGGGTGTTGAGAGCCAGGCCCATGTTGCCCAGAGAGGTGGCTGCTGCCCCATCCCTGGCACCGTTGCAGGTGAGGTTGGCTGGGGCTCTGAGCAACCTGCTCTAGTTGCAGATGGCCCTGCTCCCTGCAGGGTGGGGGCTGGACTGGATGATCTTGAAAGGTCCCTTCCCACCCAAACTTGTCTGTGATTGTATGAAATAAATCCCAAGGAAGTTACAAGCACCATGTACTTGAGGTGTGGTGGTGCAGATGCAAACACAACAGCAGAGAGAACATATTAGCATAATAGTTACACGATGCACTCAAATCCATTTTCTGCTAAAAAGTTTGAGACAGAGCAAATTTCTTTCTGTGCTTTTCTCCCCTATTAATATTCAATACAGACTTGACAAAGTTCATAGAAAGATTGTAAACAGAAATTATGTCTTCCAAAATAGAAAGGATTAAGATTCATTGAAGACAACATTTATTTTCCTTTCAAATTTTTTGGGTTCATCTACAGAAGTAGGTCAAAATATTCCACAACTAGTTCATGATCTAAAAATGCCACTTCAGATGTTTTGAAACAATCTGTGAAATTGGGTCTTAAAACTACAGAATAATTTGAGTTGGAATGAAAACTAAAAAAAAATAAATCAGAAATACATCAAGTCTTGGATGCATCTTTTGAGCAAAAAGCTACAGATTTTATGTCTTTCCTCACAAAATAAAGTAGCTAATATTACATATTTGTTGCACAATATCGACAGCTTTAACAGGAAAAAAGCTGAGATGCTGCTGACTCTGTGGGTGGCTGGCATAGTGTTTACATCTGCTTCAGGAGGAGAAACACCTGCTTAAGTAGCCAAGATCCAGGAGCTGGAGGCATCATTTACCTGATCAGGTTGACTTGCACCCTTGGGGGCCCAAAGTCAAGCTGAGATCAGCTCTCAGGAGGAAAAGCTGCTGCCCTGTGACCACAAGCCATGCCCAGAGCACCAACTCAAACCCAGTCCTCACAGTGCTGACCATCAAATCTCCCGTAGGAAAAGACAGGGTGAAGTCCAGCACTTTCCCATTTGAGGGAGCGCCCAATCACTGACCCTCTGACACCAGCCTGTGCTGACATCACATGACTTGCCACATTGACATAAAAGTAAAGTTTCGATGTGTGCTTTTCTGACTACATATAAAACATCTTCATTTTATTACCACAACTAGGGGGCTGGAACCCCTCTGCTGGGAGGCCAGGCTGGGAGAGGTGGGGGTGTTCATCCTGCAGAAGAGAAGGCTCCAGGGAAACCTACTGGTGGCCTTTCAGGACTTCAAGGAGGCTTCTAAGAAAGATAGGAACAATCTTTGGAGCAGTGCCTGTTGGGACAGGACAAGGGGTGATTGGTTTAAACGAAAACAGGGGAGATTAAGAGTGGAGGGAAGGAAGAAATGTTTTCCACTGAGGGTGGTGAGAGCCTGTCCCAGGTTGCTCAGAGAGTTGGTGGCTGCCCCATCCCTGGCACCATTGCAGGTGAGGTTGGCTGGGGCTCTGAGCAACCTGTTCTAGTTGCAGATGTTCCTGCTCAGTGCAGGGGTTTGGACTAGATGACCTTGAAAGGTTCCTTCCCACCCAAACCATTCTGACTCTGATCTTGGCAGCTGAACCAGAATGCAAGTGTTTCCATTGAGTTAGTGATCTCCCTTTTGCTTTCAATCTTCAATTTATGGAAATACTTCTTGATGCACCTTTTCAGGGCTGCTACTGAACATGAGTGAAGCCACTACAGCATAGGGGAAGGCGTTTTCACAAAAAAACCACAAGAATTCAGTTTGTCAAGGAGCAGCCTCAAGCAGGACAACTGATTATTCACTGCTTTGAAAGGGAAGGAGGGGAAGAAACTAATGCAAAGATCAAAAAAAATGAGGTGAGCTATGCCCATTAAAAATTAGAACTGTTGATGAAAAACAGAAGGAATTTTAAGTGTAAAATATTCAATACATTGAATGGCATTAGTTGCTTGTGGGCAGGACAGAGAAGGAATAGGGAATTTTTCATGCAATTAAGAAATGCTTATTTATTAAAGTATTCATTGTATATTAAAATAAACCTGGTTGCCACAGTCTATTCTTGGCAACAAAACCTATAAGCTCACTACAAGTCTAAGTAAGAGTCAAAGTAAAGCCCCTTATAGTTGTTTTAAAAAAAATAAAAGCCAAGTCAGATAATTTTCTACATGATTTTTTTTTTTTTTTAAATTCAAACCACTGTTGGAAACCAGCTCCCACCAGGGCTATATACTCCAGCCCCTTGTTCTTCTGACAACAATGTGAGCACACAACAGCCAAGACAAACTAATAGCCGGACTCATAGGTTCTAAGTCACATAAAGGTGTGAATTCAACTTAAATTTCTAGGATATGAGTTTACATTCAGAGTTGATATGAATCTTCTTACAAAAATAACATTCCTCCAAAGTACTACGAGAAAATGAAGAGGATTTTCATTACTCTCTTAAACCCTAAACCTGTAAACCTCTTCTGTGCTTGCTCAGTGTTGCTGTTTGGCAGAGAGACCAGAAGTACAATGTGGTATTTCATTGTTAGCAGTTGAAGATCTCAAAATGCAGAAAATTTGTAATCAGAAGAAGCCAATGCATGGTCTGTAAGATTCATTCAGTGACTACATCAACCTGCTGAATATTAAATTTTGTAAAATCTTTCATTTTCTTTCGGTTAACTGTAGTGGTAATGTCTCTCCAGGTGAAACGAGGTCAGCTCAACTCACTTCATTCTCTCTCACTCCACCCCAGGCCCATAACCAAAATACACTAAATTAATAAGGCTGATTCCACAGCTACAATTCTCCTAAGACTTGAAAAGCAGAACCATGCCTGCTGACACAGTGGCTGGAGCGTCAACCCCAAAGGATTTACATCTATGGTTACCAAATGCCAGAGAAAACACAGATTTAACAGAATCATCTCCCAGCCAAGCCAATCTCTACCTGTTGCTAAGACTCCAGCTCTATGTTTGCCATCCTAAATGCTAATAACACTCACCCCACCTTGAAATTCTGCTGCCTCATCCTGACCCCCATAAATGCCACCACCCTTATTGCATTAGTGACCCTGAGTTTGAGAATGGCTGCCAGGGTCTTCCCCTCCGCTGTGCTATATTTGTATCCAGTCAATGAATGCGAAATCCCCTGCTAATTACCATCTAAGCTGTTATAAAGAATCTACACGTGTCACTGCATGAAAGAGGATTACTGTACTTTAAACTTAGCAAGGCTTGGTAATCCCACGGGCTGTAGGACTGGACACCAGCACGGACGCAGGTTTCCAGGCAACGTTCCCGTAGCTACACGGTTTATTTGCTACCTCTACTCTTTGCTTCTGCTGCAATACCCAAGAAGCTTCTGTTTGCAATAGCTGAAGAGCACAGGCAAAAAAATAATACAAATACATGCTGAGGAATAACTTCAGTCATCTGTTTTTTAAAGCTTTTCATGCTATAACATCCTTTCAAGACAGCAATGGCCGATTCCCTTGATGGCCTTTCAAAATTCCTCATAAATCTGTTTTGGAGTTAGTGGTTTTTTGTTTATGACAAGCATTGGGGAAAAAAAGCAAGCAAAGCTCCTACCATAAGTAGTCAGTGATGTTAAGCCTATGCTTATCTCCCAATCTAAATCTTTTAGGCTTCCGAAATTCCTGTTTAATGAACGAGTAGTTCAAGTCAGCATTAAGAGTAAGTAGCAAACCCTCCATTGTATTAAAATGCATTTTCAAATTTGATCACAATCTTAAAATACGCAAAAGAATGCTTTGATTTCATTTAGAGACAAATAAAAATCAAACCCAAACCCCTTGATTTTGTTAATAACTCACACATTATCAGAAGTTTACTCAGCTCCATTAAACTGTGTCACTGAAAATCACTTGCTCCCTACATTTGTAGGCCAACTGAAAAGAGCTGTGCTCATAAGGATACCAAAACACCTACATAATATCTTCAAAGGCTTGTGCCTTTCCCAGAGAAGACCGGGGAGGATTATCCAATACAGGATATATTGTCTCAAGAGTCTCCAGGAAGGAGACTTTTGATCCAGGTAGGGCTTGCAGGACAAGAAAACATCCACTGCACAGTGAGGAAGTATTGGGAGACAGGCACCGAAACTCCAGTCGTCACGTTTCAGAAAGAGATGGAATCAAGACGTTGTTCTGGCAGTACAGAGCACCAGAAGTTAGTCTCTGCCTTGTGTATGCCTGTGTTTCAGCTCTACAACTTCATTAGCAGTAGTTTGATAAAGACAAATTTAATTTACATATAGGGAATGAAAATAAGTAAATAAAAAGCAAGCTAAAGAAACTAAGTAGCCTACAAAAGGTCTATTTCTAGTGAGTTTTCCAAGGGTACAGTTTAAAAGGACATGAAGTGAAAAAGTTATGAGGAAAATCACTGAGGAAAAATTGCTGAGTTACAAACACAGAAAAATCATCTCCCCAGAACTCCTGGATTCTATATTTCCCTTGCTCCAGTTCAATCAGCAAGTCTAGGGAAAAGGTCTTGCCTCTATCTACAAATCCTTCTTCCTTTTTCAGTGTGCTGCTTGGTCACAAACTTGGGGTCAGTCTTTTCACAAGTGGAGGAAAGACATTACAATTCCATTTTTGCCCCATAGAAGAAGACTTACTAGAAGTCAATGTATGCTATAGATAGTATCATAGAATTGTTTAGGTTGGAAAAGACCTTTAAAATCATCAAGTCCAACTGTTAACACAGAGCTGACAGGTCACCACTAACCCATGTCCCTCAGCATCACATATCCACAGCTTTGAAACCCCTCTAGGAATCATGGGGACTCCACCACTGCCCTGGGCAGCCTCTTCCAGGGCTTAGAAACCCTTTTGGTCAAGACATTTTTCTTCATGTTCAACCTAAACTTCCCCTGGTGCAACCTGAGACCATTTCTTCTTGTCCTATCACTTGTTACTTGGGAGAAGAGACCAACCTCAGCTCAGATGAACAAAGCTGTAGGAAAAAGAGGAACATCTTCCAGAGCAACTCCATCCTTTCTGAATGTACCTATCCATCTCCAGTAGTGCTTTCCCAAATCATTGTCCCTCTCCCCTCCCCCCCAACATCATCGTGCTGGAAACCTCTTCTCAAAGATCCTTCCTCCCTTCCCCCACATGACATTGTTCTTCACATCATCTCTCTTACACTGAGAAAACGACATGGAAAGACCAGCCAGTGTTTTCCACACCAGATAATTTGTTGACTGTTAGAGGGCACACGAGTAGGACAAGTGCTGCCTTCAGCAGTGTGTCTGTGCCCTCTGTCATTATCCCCAGCTCTCGCTGCTCGTGCCCACCTCAAAGCCAGCCCTGTTTTTGCCCGCTGCTCTGAGCCGGAGCTGAAAGGACAATAGGTTTTTTTTGTAGCTGTGCCACAATTCCCAGCGCTGACAGAAAACCTCAGTTCTTATCTAGGAAGAAACACAGTAGATGGGCTGGGTGAAGGGAAGGGGAGATGGAAGAACACCCCAATGTTTCTTCTGGGGGACACAGCATTCACTGCAATGTTCACAGACATAACATATATTATCCAGGTTACCCACAGAATATTACATCAGAATATAGCATCCAATATACCTATAGAATATTAAGTCAGTCATTAAAGTATCAGAGGTTAAGTTATTTTCATGGCTATAACTATAGAAGAAATACAATTATTCTTATTTAGAATAATTTTTCCTGTGTGACCCCCCCCCCATGGTCTTTTCCAACCTGAATGATTCTATTAAATGCTTTTTAATGGGTATTTCAACCTAGTTACTATTTTGGTAGGGTGCTTATTTTTAAATATGTGGAAAGTAGCCACTGCAAATGTTGACAAGATTTATCTACCATAATCCAGTGCTACCAAAAAAGAAAAAAAAGTGTTTAAACATGATTTTCTGAGCATACTTTCTTTTTCACATATGAATTTTGAGAGTTGTTTTGTGTGATGCTTTATTAATAGCCACAGTTTTGTAATATACTAAAATCATGTATACCAGCAGGTGAAAGCAGAGAAGAGGCATTAAAAATTCCTGGAAATTTATAAAATCATGTTGCCATGCCAAAGAAAAACAGACTGAAGTCCTTCTCCTACTGTCAGTCATCTCATCAGCAGCCTCATTGTGAAAGCCTGTCTGTCCTTGCGCATACTTGCAAAATATTTTCATGAAGTTCTTTGTGCCATGACACATGGGGGAAAACATCCCATTTCTAATTTAGTTTACTGTTGCAAATTAACGAGCAGACACAGTTTTAGCACACGGTGCTTAAAAATGAGGTAAGCTTTGTTGGATTTGAAACAAAGTTTGGCAATGAACCTACACAGACAGTCACCCGGGGCTCTGACCCCAGAGAAAGTAAGTGACACGGACAAAGTTCCATTTACACAGGCCTTTTATGATTGTCACTATTTCTTAAATTATTATTTCTGCTAACACTTAAAAATGCAACCAAGCATAAAAGTGAAAAAATACCTAACACACCTCTGCTATTGTTTCCATTTCCTCTATAAGAAGAAATCCTGCCCAGCCTGCCCTATAATAATTTTCTCATTTATATGGAATCACAGAATTGTTTTGGTTGAAAGAAACCTTTCAGATCATCAGGCACAACCATTCCCCTACCATTGCCAGGGCACCGCTAACGCATGTCCCTCAACACCACATCTTCCAGTGGGGCTTTGAAACCCCTCCAGGGATCATGGGGACTCCACCACTGCCCTGGGCAGCCTGGGACAGCCCTTGATAACCCTGGAGGGGAAGAAATTGTTCCTCAGCTCCAACCTAAATCACCCCTGGTGCAACATGAAGCCATTTCCTCTTATCCTATCTTCCTGGGTAGAAGATCCTGATCACACATAGCTCCAACTTCCTGTCAGGGAGCCGTGGAGAGCTAGAAGGTCTCCCCTGAGCCTCCTTTTCTCCAGGCTGAACAAGCCCAGGTCTCTCAGCTGCTCCTCACCACACTTGTGCTCCAGGCCCTTCCCCAGTTCTGTTGCCCTTCTCTGGCCACGCTCCAGCCCCTCAACGCCCTTCTGGGAGTGAGGGGCCCAACACTGAACCCAGGATTCCAGGGACAGCCTCCACAGTGCCCAGTACAGAGGGACGATCCCTGCACTGGTCCTGCTGGCCACACTGTTGCTGATACAGCTAATTGCCCTTTATGCTTCTCTCAGCTAAGCATTGGACTATGGATAATGTAGCATCAAAATATCAACAGGAAAGAGAGAGCTTGCTACCTTCTCTAGGATCAAGGTTTGGGTAGCTAATTTGCAGTCAATCCCATTTTGCTTTGAGGGGAAGCATTTGACCAGCTTGATACCAAGAGTTGATCAACACTCATCCAAAATGAAAAGACTTCTTTCCATAAATGCTGTTCACACAAACAACAGAATTTAAAGATGAAAAACCTCCACTTAGAGAAGATGTACCAATGCAGTGAGATACAACACTCCTTGCCCCCGATAACTTTTGCCGACTAAAATCTACTGGAAGCTGTTACAAATTTTGAAAAAAGGTATTACAACATAGAAAACACCGTCACGGATGTAGGGAAAAGAAGGGATATGGCACATTTTAGGTCTTCCTTCCCCTCAAAGAGGCAGAACCCATTTGCTGCAGAAGTAAATCATGAGATGACAATACTTCTGCCCGGTGGGGAGGTTTCTGTGGTGGTAACATCCCACTGATAAATGTAGACATTTAGAAATATAATTTTGCTCTGTGTTCAAGAAGGAGAAACAACAAAAACAACAAAAAAAAAAAAAGGAAGGAAAAAAACATTATCTTCTTTCTTTGTGAATTTAAATACTTTGAAGCCCTGTGAAAGGTTGAAAGTATTTTTCCATTTTGTGTGTAATCCTATCCAGTTGAAATGAAATTTATCACTTTATTGAAGTGAAATAGTGGGCTGAAGATCTCTGTGGTGAGGGAACGATGGTCTCGGGTTGTGCCTGTTTCAAAATGGCATTTTTACAGTGCCAGTTCATGTTGTTGGAAAATGTCCAAGTGGCTTTAAGTAGGGATGTGACTTACCAGAGGTCTGTCCCTAGAGGTTCTCCTCCCCCTTGACTCTGCCCTACTGAGACCACATCTGGAGTCTTGTGTCCAGTGCTGGGCTCCCCTGTTCAGAAGAGACAAGAAACTACTGGAGAGAATCCAGCAAAGACTACAGAGATGCTGAGGGGCCTGGAACATTTATCTCTGTGCTCAGGAAAGGCTGAGAGCCCTGGCGCTGTTCAGCTGGAGAAGAGCAGCCTGAGAGGGGAGCTGATCGATGTTTACAAATATCTGAAGAGTGGGTGTCAAGTAGAAGGGGCCACTCTCTTTTCAGTGGTGCCCTGTGATAGGATGAGAGGTAATGGTCACAAACTGGAACCCAGGAGGTTCTGTATGAGTAAGAGGAGAGACTTCTTTGATGTTGAGGGTGTCAGAGCCTGGCTGAGGCTGCCTAGAGAGAGTGTGGAGTCTCCTTATCTGAAGACTTTAAAAACCCACCTGGATGTGTTCCTGGGTGTTCCTGCTCTGGCTGGGGGGTCAGATTTGATCTCCAGCAGTCACTTCCAACCTCCACCATCTATGATTCTATGATCTCCGCCTCTGAGATGCAGCAAAGGGGAAGTTACATACTGGTCCCCAGTCTTGTCCTAAAAGAACACACCAGTGTGCTCTCAATACACAAACCTCACAGCACAGCTCCTTATCTCCCTGCTACAGAAACCCCTCGGGTATTTTTTTTTTAGGTATAAAAATACCAGAACTATTTGTGTTCTGAAGGGTACAGAATAGCTTGAGAGCAACAACAAGCTTTGTATGAACCAACATGACGCATTTGCAGCCTCATTTGTTGAATGCCAAATGCCACCCCATTCTGCACTGCTTAAACCCACCCTCTCTGTGGCAGAATTCACTGGTTTCTCCAGCCTACCTTGACAGGGAGACTTTTTTTCGTTGTTTTTGTTTGTTCCTGCATGCAGCCGGCAGTCTGGCAAGCTGATCATCCTCTGCTGATTCTACCAGATGTCTGTGCAACAGAAAGCTGCCCACCACCAAACAGACTGGCAGTTTTATGACTGTGACAATTGCTCGTGGCAAAATTATAATTAGTGTGCCAATGTTGCCTTGTGCTCTAAATTGGAGCACGATGATTCTTGCTCTGCTCTTTTTCCACCCCCCAGACGCTTGGAATAAGATTTCTAAACAATTGTGCAAACATCTGCATTCTAATGGCTGTTAAACCCAACATTGAGCAGATCTCATCAGGCACGGCAATGTTCCTTCCTCTGCTCCAAGAGATGGTGTAAGTGGTGAAGACTGTGCTGTGTTGGTCCAGAGAAGGCTGTCAATGTTGTTCTTGGAGTTATAAACGTCTTTGGGCAATTAGAGTTAACAGCCCCTCTAATATCTCCAAGTGGCTGTTGACGTGCAGATTATACGGACTTTTTGCTAAACAGAACACTCTCCAGACAGGGCTGTTGCTGTGATTAAATATTTTTCATGTTTGTTTCCATTCCAAGCAGTTTTAAACATGTCTAAGCAAGGGAGGTAGAGTGGAGGCATATGCAGAGAAAAGAACTTGGAAATTTACCATTTTACAAAAAGCACCCTTGAAGATGTCAGATAGACTGCATTTCTCCCCAGCTGCTGCCCAGGAGCAGGTCTCAACTCACTGCCCAATCCCCTTGAGCGTGGACAAAGCAGTCCCACCAAACCAATTTTTAGATGCTGTTGGTATTCAGGGAATCATAGAAAGTTTTGGGTGGGAAGGGACTTTAAAGGTCATTTAGTCCAACTCCCTTCAGAAGGGGACATGAACAAGACACACTCCCTTTAGTTGCCTCAGTGAGTTATCTGCAGCCTGGTGCAGCCAGCGTGAGGTCCCATGGTAGTGACTGGTAGTGTGGGAAGGAGCCACAGATGTTCTCTTCTGCATGGGGACCTGATGCCTTCCCCACAACGCAGCTGAAAGGAGGGTTTCCAGCAATTCATGTTTCTATCTAATTCTGCTCCAAACATGAGAGCAGAGTGCAAAAAACCCTGGTGGGGTTTTTGTAATTGTCTCTATCTGTGGCCACCCACTGAATGAAACCTAAGCAAAGCCTGCAGCTTCTGCTCCTTTCAAAGGAGGCAATAAAAAGCCATCTGAAGAGGAAACCACTCAAGCTCAGGAGAAGAGCTGCCTGGTCTCACAGCCCCACTGCCAAGAGCATCTGAAAACAGCAGAGGAAAATGTGCAGAGCCCTCTGATGAGCGGGTGGAGAAGAGCCCACCTTGGACCCTCCTGAACCACACAGGAAGATCACAGATGGTGGCTTCTCACCACCCATTGTAAAGCCTGGCTGAAATAGCTGCAATGCACTTGCAGACTAGTAAAACAAACTTCATGAAGTGGAGAGCATTGCAGGCATGCTGAGCACCATTTTGAGGCTCTCGAGACAAGAGTCAAGATGAGATGCTCTACTTGTTCCCAACAGATGTACTGCAGACCAACAGACCTTCCCTATGGATGCTTCCCACTGCAGGGTGTGATGGCAGCTGCTGGAGCTCTGTGTCATCCCTGGCCTCCCAAATCCAGCTCTCCTTAAGGTGGACCCACAAGGAAGACCTGTGAACTAGAATGAAACTTTTGTTGCGTATTTAACTGTCTCTTTATGAGTTCTGTAAATTCAGGTTTTTGAGCACTATAGCTGCAATACAAGACATCTTTACATAACACAGCAGCACTTGAGAAAAGAAAACAACACTGAAACCAAAGTCAAACTTGCTGGCCAGAGTGTTCAGAAGGGAATGTTCAAAAGAACATACACGGAGCATTGGGTCTGGGTTCCCTAATGGCAATGTGCCTTGCAAGCATTTAGTGATGGACCACTGCATGAGATGGCATTCTATAAAATCAGGACAGTAGGACTTGGGTTGGAAGGGACCTTTCAAGCTCATTTAGTCCAACACCCCTGCAGGGAGCAGGGACATCTGCAACTAGAGCAGGTTGCTCAGAGCCCCAGCCAACCTCACCTGCAATGGTGCCAGGGATGGGGCAGCCACCACCTCTCTGGGCAACCTGGGCCAGGCTCTCACCACCCTCAGTGTCAAGAATTTCTTCCTTCTCTCCAGTCTAAATCATCCTCTTTCAACGAAAACCAATCACCCCTTGTGCTGTCCCAACAGGCCCTGCTCAGAAGTCTGTCCTCATCTTTCTGATAAGTCCCTTGAAGCACTGAAAGGCCTTTTCTCTAAGTCAGATGTAAGGTCATGAAGCCAAAGAGGTTGGGGGAGGGTGAACTGAAAGAAAAAAAACCACAAAAACCCCAAAGCAATTGAAGACACTTCTACATTTGCTGTAAGGCAAGGAGAGGAGAACAGAAACTCCTGCCCACACTCCTTGCAACCACAGTCCCCTGGCTAGGACATTTCGGCATCTCCAGGGGCCATCTCAGAGGGAATTGGCAGCAGACAGCTTTGAAAAAATCCAACTCTGGGGCTAAGACTTGCCCAGTACAGATTGGTGTGGTCACCATCATTGTGCTAACAACTTAAACACCATTTACTGTCAGGATAGACCTAGTTGGGGATGTCCCTGCTCACCACAGGGGGGTTGGACTACATGACCTTTAAAGGTTCCTTCCAACCCAAACCAGTATGTGATTCTACGATATTTTGAAGCAAAATTGTCTTTTAAGAAGACTCCATTGTTCAAGGCCTGACAGTAAAGAAGCAAACCATCCTTATACATGCAGTGATTAGTCTGGATAGAATGAGAAGGAACAGAGAGAAATTCTTTCCTTCTGGGCATCTTTATCATTCTGCATGATGAGTCTTAACAAAGAACAAAAGGAAAAAAAGCCATAACCCCAACGTCAAACAAGAAATAAACACCGGCTTAAAACATCTCCCTTGAATAAGGAAAGACATCAAATCAATTGTGTGGGCATGTAATTATTTTACCAATGAATAACATTTTAGAAGCCTTCTAGGCCAGTTTCATTTGTGCACAAGATAAAACTGTTATGGGTTTGTTGATGTTTGCTGGCTTTTTTATTTTTTAAGGAGATTTGCCCAATGATGATTAGAGAAAAACTGTAAAAATCAGTTCTGCTATATAAATAAGTAAAAATAAGACCTTTCTTAGCAACATGACTCATATCTCCTGAAAATTCAAGACAAGAGTCACTGGCACTACTGTTAAGATATTGTATAAAATTCACCATTCAGAAGGCAGGACTCTAATATATTAATAACGACCAAAAGTATTATTGAAGTTACTTGTAGAAAAAAGTAACTTTCCCATTGTCACATCAATGTTACTGAAGAGCAAGGAATGAAAGAAGACAAGGAAAAAAAACAACTTTGTGGGTATTACAGACTCATAGGAAAAGAGTCCATGGGCAAAGTCTGTACTACACTAGATCAGCAATGAGTAAGGGATGGCTGAAGGACAGTAGGGAAAGCCCAGAGAGACAAAGATTTTATGTATTTTTCACAGAATCCCAGCATGGTGGGGGCTGGAAGGGCTCTTTGGAGATGATCTGGTGCCACTCCCCTGCTCCATCCAGCAGGGCCACCCAGAGCAGGGGGCCCAGCATTGCAGTGTCCAGCTGGGTTGGGAATCTCTCCAGACAAGGAGACTCCACAACCTCTCTGGACACCCTGGCAGAGCCTCTGACACCCTCACACTAAAGAAAGTTTCTCCTCCTGCTCAGATGGAACCTCCAGTTCGTGCCCATTACCCCTTGTCACTGGGCACCACTGACAAGAGTCTGGCCCCATCCTCTTGCCCCCCAGGGGCCCTTTATCTCTTGCTCAGCATTGCTCAGCTCCCCTCTCAGGCTGCTCTTCTCCAGCTGAACAGCCTCAGGGCTTTCAGCTTTTCCTGGCCAGAGATGCTCCAGGCCACTCATCAGCTTCAAAGCCTCTACTGGATTCTCTCCAGTGATTCCTTGTCTCACTTGAACAGGGGATCCCAGCACTGGACATGACACTCAGAGGTGGCCTCACTTGGCCAGAGTAGCGGGGAAGGAGAACTTCCCTTGACCTGCTGGACACACTCTTCTTCATGCACCCCAAGAGACCATTGGCCTTCTTGGACACAAGGGCCTATTGCTGACTTATGGTGAACTTATTGTCCACCAGCACTCTGAGGTCCTTCTCCCCAGAGCTGCTTTCCAGTAGGTTATCTGTCACCTGCACTGGTGCAGGGAATGGAACAGAGCAAGTAGGAAGTGCTGTGTCATAAAGCAATTGGTTGTGTGTTACACAGTTTTGTCCCACCGGTATTTGCTAGTTTTTGATGGTCTTTACAGGTTGGTATCAGTGTTTGGTATACTGTGAAAACAGACAGTGATGGGGAAACTACTGATTCAGTTAAAAACAAGGGATTTATAAGGAGTTAGTGATTAATTGGGTTAATTTTTTTAGTGCAGAAATTTTGGAAATAGCTAGATGACTTTGGGGATGGAATGGGAAAAGCTACAAAAGCAATCTTGCTCCCCATCTTCTCCTCCAAAACAACCACCTTTTTTCATTTAACAACTTCACCCATCTTGCTAAAATTTCCTATTGATTCACACATTTTGTCAAGTGCATTTATCAAATTATAACATCTTCTGTGGTTTTGTTTTGTGCGTGAAAATACAAATTGCCAGAAATTCACAGCAAAAATCCACACAAATGAATGGGAGTGAGAAATTGCACATAAGGGTCTGCTCACAGGGTGTCTCTCACCTTGTTTCTTTGGTGTCAGCATGATATCAATGACTAATGTCATTTTAACAATCAGGACAATATCCTCTTCTGAATCATAGAATTGTTTTGGTTTGAAGAGACCTTTAAGATCAAGTCCAGCCATTCCTCCAGCTCTGCCAGGGCACCGCTAACCCATGTCTCTCAACACCACATCTCCACGTGGGGCTTGGAAACCTCTTCAGGGATCACGGGGACTCCACCACTGCCCTGGGCAGCCTGGGACAGGCCTGGACAACCCTTGGTGGGGTTGAAGAAATTGTTCCTCAGCTCTAACCTAAACCTCCCCTGGCACAATATAGTGGAAGAATCATCCTGGTGATCAGCACTACATAGCTCAGGGTCCATGGATATAGCACATGGAGGAGGGGAACCAGAAGTCCTCTCCTTGCTTATCTCCAGCTCTACAAAACAATGCCAGCCATCATGTCTGGAACAGTCATTACGGTACTCAAACCTCAACAGAAAAAAAACCCAAAACCATTATACTATTCCAGGAACAGTGAAAAGCTTCAAGTCATGAGTGTTATGGATGTCAGGGCTACATTGATCCACCACATTCCCCTGTCATCTACTGCACCCCCGAGCACTATCCCAAAGCTGTCTCTGGAGAAAACCAGTAGCAAAAGAATGGAATCCAAGGAAATGCACAGATTTTATAAGATGTTAGACAATTTGGCTATTAATAACACTTGATGTCATGCCTGCAGGGAAGCAAAAATGTTACTGAAAGGGAGCTAAAATAGGCCAGATTTGACTCAGCCCGGCTGCAGGAGCCGCAGCTGGCCCAAGGCAGCCCTCCCGCAGCTTGAGGCTCCAAAAGAATTGTGCTCTTTCAGCTATCTGGGCAAGATCTGTGTTTTCAGCGATTTTGCTGTCAGTAAATGAAAACCTGTAAAGAGACAGCTAATACACTTGTGGTGGTTTGAATGCTATATCACATTAGTTAGCGAGGTCAGCCTTGCTGTACCATTTGAATTAATTGGGGGGAAGTGGTGCCATCAGTTCACTGCAAGGTAGCACTGACAGAGCCGTTGTTCGGTGGATAATCCATCATTCAGAGACAGAAACATCATTTCTGAAAGAAGATACAAAGCTTCAGGGGTTGCCTTTGCTCTACGACCCACTGATGTAGCCTGTTATTAGTATTAATGCTTTATTAATGAAGATGCTAAAGGAAAGAGACATTTCAGACATGTCTGGACTTTCAGGACTTCAAAGGGCCTGTCAGAAAGATGGGGAGGGACTTTTGAGCAGGGCCTGGTGGGACAGGACAAAGGGTGATGGTTTTAGACTGAAAGAGGGAGATTTGGACTGGACAGAAACAAGGAAGAAACTGTTGCTGCTGAAGGTGGTGAGAGCCTGTCCCAGGTTGCCCAGAGAGGCGGTGGCTGCCCCATCCCTGGCACCATTGCAGGTGAGGTTGGCCGGGGCTCTGAGCAACCTGCTCTAGTTGCAGATGTCCCTGCTCAGTGCAGGGGGCTTGGACTAGATGACCTTGGAAGGTCCCTTCCAACACAAACCAGTCTGTGACTCCATGATTTGGAACCCCTCACTATCTCTACATGACTCCATTTCCCAAAAGTACAGAGACCACTTGCAGTTCCAAGTGAGGTTCTGTAGCCATCCTTGCTGATCTGGCTCACACCATGCCTATGGTCACCCAGGCATTGTTGACACTGTGTGCAAGCAGAGCTCCTGCACCACCAAGCTTGGGTAGCCCTGGGGGATCCCACAGCACCCATACAAGCCCTATGCTGGTTTTCTGAACAGCCCTTTCCCTGCCTTCACTTCAAAGATATTCTCTTTCTTTGTTCTCCACAAATGCTGCTCAGTAAACCTAGTGACAACCTGCTTAGAGGAGAAAAAAGGAGCATTTGTCCCCTCTATCTTACAACATACATACAAATGTACCTCTTAGCTATAAAGAAGTCATCTTCTTTCCAGAAGTAATTGTTAAAGGTTTGTTTTCTAGAAGACAAACACAGAGTGGCAATTATTCTGTATTAAAATCATTTTTCCTAGCCTTGGCCAAACATTAAACTACTGTAAGAAACCACAGTTTGTTGCCATCAGTGAGAACTGCATTTGTCATCTAAAAATAGACAATAAGCAGGCGTGTGAAATTGTCTCACACTGATCCCAGGCCAACAGTTTATTACCCAATATTTGGGGCAGCTTGCTCAGCTGACATCCAATTGGGTAAGACCTTTCCACTTGATTCATCTTAATGGGTCAGTTTCTGGCTGTTGATGCCTTTAACAGCAGGCACATTTTCAATATCAACAAAAGTTTTACTCTATTTATCACATCGTAAAAAAGAAGATCTTGGCTGTAGCTTTTTGACCTAAGCAAAGGAAAGGCAGTAAGTCAGTAGAATGAGTCCAACCTAATTGATTGCTGGTTTAGGTCCATGACCATTAAGTGCAAAAGGTTAAAAATAACTAAAATAAATAGTCATAACTGTCAAGACATTTTTTCTCCTGTGTTCAATTGTTCTGCTTTCCCCTATGCTCCTGCTGAAGAGAACATATGGCCAATACAGGAAGCTCTGCCAATGCAGCTCACAAAGCATCCACAGCCTTTCTCCCCATCACAACATTGAAAACAAAACCAAACCAACTCTTTCTCCAAGTGCCAGATCCTAGTGGATCTGCAACATATTCCCCCCCTTCCTCAAAGGAAAAGGAACAGCATTTTAATCTCTGAAAAAAAACATGTATTTCCAGTGTGGAGCCATCATGTGTAGTTGCTATGGTGACATAACAGTTGGCTAAATTCAATCAATCCTCCTCATTATTTTGGTATTTTGTTTAAGAGATCACCACTTAAAGTAGAAAGGTCCCTTCCCTTCGTACACATCATTTAAGAATGCTTGATGGGCTTATGGATGCACTGGTCACTGTGACATGATCTCGCCTTGAAGCAAAGCATCTTCTTGAGGAAACCTCTAATAAACACAATGAATAACCAGCTAATCAACTGTGGAGACACATGACACACTGCATTTTCCTTTTACCTGCCTCGCTTTTACCTAACCAATACATTTCTGTATCCTCATACACTAATCTCTCTCTGCTGGGGTTATTTTTATCCCATCAGCTACCTAAGCAACTGGCTTTTTTTTTTTTTTTCTAAATGACATGTTTTCATTTGCTAGCTTTCCTCAGATAAGTAGAACTCCATTTTCAGAAAAACAGAAGTTTTAGCCATAATGGAATCATTTTAGCAGCCCCGCAGTGACGTGTAATAGTCGACATCACTGAAACTGGGAGCTTTTTATAATCAGTAAAGGTAAGTTCTACTTTGCAAATACAACAGGAGTTAAGGCACAGTAAGAAAGTCTGAAAAAAAAGAATCTGACTAAAGTAGACGAGAGATCACTTCAGTCCCATAAATATATCTTGAAACAGCTGTAAGAACAGGGCAAAATGAGTGTAGTGAACATGTGATCAGAGAAGTCTCAGCACAGGAAAGCCAGGGACCTGTGCGAGTGGGGCCAGAGGAGCCCCAGCAATGCTGGGAGGGATGGAACCCCTCTGCTGGGAGTCCAGGCTGGCAGAGCTTCGGATGTTCAGCCTGGAGAGGTTGAAGGCTCCCAGGAGACATTCTGGTGGCCTTTCAGGACTTCAAGGGGTCTATCGGAAAGATGGGGAGGGACTTTTGAGCAGGGCCTGTTGGGACTGGACAAGGGGTGATGGTTTAAACTGAAAGAGGGAGATTTAGACCAGAGAGAAGGAAGAAATTTTTGACATTGAGGATGGTGAGACCCTGGCTGAGGTTGCCCAGAAAGGTGGTTGCTGACCCATCCCTGGCATTCCAGGTAAGGCTGGCCAGGACTCTGAGCAACCTGCTTTAGTTGTAGATGTCCCTGCTCATTGCAGGGAGGTAGGACTGGATGACATTGAAAGGTCCCTTCCAACCCAAACCATTCTGTGATTCTATAACTCTTGAATGGCACCCAGTGTCATTGTTTAGGCTTTAAGAAACTGGTTGGTAGATTACTGAGTCTGTCTTAAAACTCAACCCTACGTGTCCTGTTTCATCATGGAAACTCCATAGCAGAAGTACAGAAGACATAGGTGCAGAGCTGATCCAAGTGCCTCTACCTTGACCTTGTAGACAGCATGAAATGGTGATAAAATTATCTTGTGACAATTTTAAGACAAACATGGGTTTGGGCAAGACCACAGATGCTGATGTTAGCAAGAGGTAGGGTCTTTATGCATGCAGAGATGGACACTGAACCTCAAGAGCTTCAGATGTAAGTCCACTTCACCCCAGCATTGCCACTCATGGAAACAGGTCCTAGGTTTACTGGTGGTGTTGACCTAGTGCTGGGGAAAAAGGAGTTTTTTCCACCTCTTCATCCTGCTGTTAGAAGAGAAACACTACTGCAAAGGATGATCTTTTGAGCCAAGGAGTAATGCCTGAGCTTGGGCAAGCCTTGTGCCTTGTCTGCAACATCTCAGCATCCTCAGGGGCACCTTTCAGTGTTCTGCTCTTCCCTCTCATCCTCACTGTTCATTTATCATAAAAACAGACAAGCTCATATTTTAATGACACCTTGAGAAGTCTCTTTTCCCCCCTTTCCAGCCAAGGACTTGGGATTCAACTCAAGGTACTGTTTCAAAATATTTTCCCGTCTTAAAAAGCTTTTTGAGTTTTTAACTTGTTCTTTAAAAATGCTAAAAATTCTATGCAGCAATTGAAAATTAAGTCAGCCCTGACAACCAGCTGCCAAGTTCAAAATTATTGCAATAATAGAATTTGGCATATTTATATTTTACAAATGTTTTTCCCCACCGATGTGGCAGCACAAAAATCTTACGTCCAACCCAAGAAAAGGTCCTGCTTAGATGTATGGTTTGTGGTGGCTGCGTGCCTAAGGCTGTTGTTTTTGCCATGCTGTTTCAATTCCCCTTTTATTTTCATTCCAAAGGTGCATAGTTAAGTTGACAGTAAAGGAAACAAAGTGCTCTGCTTACAGGTAGAGAGTTGTAAGGCATTTTAATGTGAAAAAAACTCCCATGAATATTTCAAGGTGTTAAAGGATTGTCTGCTCCAAATCTGCAAAGCAAATCCGTGACCACCGCTGAATGTCTCAGTGTTATTTGCATTCATTTATTTGCATCAAACCCTCCCTGACTGATGCCTGGCAGAAGAGATTTATTTTGCTCACCAAAGGATATTCCATTTGGAGTTTACAATGAGCAGATGGGAGCAAAAGACAGTAATGATCTTTTTCCTTCAGTGTGCTTAAATAAGACACCAGATCCTGTCTGGTGTCACAACAGAGCAGAGCTAATGCCATCTATGGCTATTCCTGCATTTTCTATGCTCAGAAGCGCTTGGGACCTTTTGACAGTTTTTCAGGTACTAACAGAAAGCCCATTGAGAATCCTGGTCTCTATTGTGGAATAAAGTGAGTTTTAAACGACTGAGACGCTAATGGCATGAAAAGCTTCACACTTCATAAGTACCATAGCAACACCATCACCAAACTCTGATGAGCTCTAGAAGGCGTTGGGAACATTTCAGCGGTTTCGTTGAATTTTCAAAACAGCTTTAACAAAGGTTAATGCACATCAATTATTTACTCACAAGCCCTCTGAAGGTGCTGTGGTTTGAAGCATGTAATTGAGGGAGGACTGTGAATGTTCATGTTTCATGGGCTGACTTTGCTGGATGGGATAAACATACCCAAGAGGCCACAGTAGCTTTTTGGACAAGAAGTGTCCCAAAACTTAGGGCCAGAGACCACGTCACTGGCTCACAATATTGGACAAAGTCCCTTAAGTTACATCATAGCTCCTGATTTGAGTCATTTTGGACTGATCTAGCTTGAAAGGGCAGTCACGTGCATCAGAGAACTGAAACTACCAAGACAAATTGTTTTGGCAGGAGATGAGCTGCGCATGTTGAAGCACAGGAGCTGAGATGGGACAGTCAGAAAGCCAGCAGCTGAGCTAAGCACCCATGTGAATGTTGGAAAGAGTCATCAAGCAATTGCAGGCAAGTTCCACAAATTATTAACCAAAATCAAGCCAACAGTTTCCCATCCCCTGCTACTTTTTGCCTGCCCTTAGCTCACCTTCTATTTTGCTGTTCTTGGGCTGGTGTCCTCATTCAATGTTTTCTTTAGAAAAAGACCAATTCAGAAACAGTGAAGCCCCAGTACCATCTGGTATGAAGGCAAGTCCATTTCAGAAGAAGCACAACTAGGATGAGTACTGTACTTGGTTTTTTCCCCAAATAATAGATACAGCAAACTTGAAATTCCTGCAAAATAAGGAAGTGTTTCCTGAATACCTGTGTTTTCTAACCTCTCAATAAATTAGTTGGTTTTTTTAAATCACGGCTCCTCCAAGCTGTCTGTTCAGAGAATGCATTGCAGTGTAAATATTAAAATAATTTATGTGCAAGAGCATTGAAACATCTAAAAAACAGATGTAGGAAACATTTATTTCCAAATAAATTTTGTTAAATTATTGAATACCCAAAGAAAAACAAATCCTGCCCAACATTTACATGTGAAAAACATCTGCACATCTCACTAAGTAGAAGAAAGTTGGTTTTTTTCTCCACAGAGGAGAAAAAAGTTTGGAGAAATTGCCTTGGATTTGGTCCAAAAAGTAACAAAGCCAGCTTGAGGCACTGCCTCCAGACCTGCAGTTCTGAAGGGTGTTGGAGGTGAAGTTTCTTAGATTCTGTAAGTTTTACCTCATCAGACGTGCAAAAGAATAACCACAGTAGTGAAGCAGCTCAGTGCTCAGCCACACCTAAACCTAATTAAGACTCAATATTTCTGTAGCCATATCTCTGACAGTTTAATCCAATAAACCATGCTTACCACTCCTGTACATTAATAGGATCATCAAGCACATCTCAAAAAAAAAAAAAGATTTAAAAGTTATGGTGAAGGCATTTATAAAACAGCACAGAATTTTGCACACTTTTTCAAGAAAGCTGCAGACTCGATTTCCGCCTCTGTGAAAAGGGTTTGGATTTTGTCCCCCTGTTCCCAAACAGTTTAGACCTAACCACCCTAAACCTACCAGGCTGTTCTGCACCTGTGAACTTCAGGAACCACACAGAAAAGAATTGAGTAATTCAGTGATATGGAGACAGCAGAAATAAGCATACCAATGTAGACCAGGGAGGTGGTGGAGTCCCCATCCTTAGAGGTATTTAAAAAGACATGTAGATGAGGTGCTGAGGGACATGGTTTAGTGATGGGATTGGCAGTGCTGGGTTAACCGTTGCACTCTCCAATCTTAAAGGTCTTCTCCAACCAAAACAATTCTGTGATTTTATGACCTGTGGTTTAAGAGTTCTCTTAGGTTTACAGAAGACAGGGTTTTGTTTTTTCTTTCAAGGACAGTTAAAATCATAGAATCATATAATTGTTTAGGTGGAAAAAACCTTTGAGATCATCAAGTCCATGCTGACACAGCCAATTCCATCACTAAACCATGTCACTAAGCACCACATCTACAGGTAGAGTGGCATTATCCATCCTTAGGTAAAAAAATCTTAGCAATCAGATTCAGTCATACAGAAGGTTGCGATGGAATACACTGGAGAAGTTTCTTCTGAAGTAACAAGCTATAGAACAAGAGGAAACAGCCTCCAGGTGACCCAGGGGAGGTTTAGGTTGGAGTTGCAGAATGATTTCTTCCCCTCCAGGCTTGTCCAGGGCTGTCCCAGGCTGCCCAGGGCAGTGGTGGAGTCCCCATGATCCCTGGAAGGGTTTCAAAGCTGTGGAGATGTTGTGCTGAGGGACATGGGTTAGTGGTGCCCTGGAAGTGCTGGGGAAACTGTTGGATTTGATGATCTCGAGGGTCTCTTCCAACAAAAATCATTCTACTGGGCCCCACAGAGCTGCCTCACCCCTGTAAAAGCTTGTTTATTTTAGTAGAGCTCTGCAAAGTGGGCTTTTGCAGTTATAGGAAGGATCCTTTTTCTCAGCTCAGCATCAGATTCATGAGGGTTTAATTAAAAAAAAAAATCACTTAAAAGAAATGTACCACCTGCAATAGATCCTCTTTTTGGAAAGCTTGGGTACATATGTAACAAGGAGATAAGGAGCTATTTATAAAGATCCTTCTGAATACCTTAATCAAGTAGGCATTGATGGACGGCTGAGATAAATATTTCTACCCTCTACGTTTTCACCCAAAGACAACAGCTTATATATGAAGGTCCCCAAAGGAGAAATACATTCCTGGTTTTCAGCAGCACACAGAAAAGGTGCATTTTACATCACCTGTGATGATCTCTCCCTGTCTGCTCAATCTAATCTGGAAATTGAAATGCCCAACCAGATTTCAAAGATACATAGAACATTCCACAGCGTGGTGGTGGTTAATTTTTAAATAGCTTGCCTGCAATGCTGTGACTCAGAAGAAGTGTGAATGACAGAAGGAAGCTTATTAGATTAAAGACAGTTTGTTGGAGAGAGTAGGGAAAATGAATTCACTCACAGGAATGGGTCCAGTGCTTTATTTTATTAGCAAAGATTCAGGAACCTGCTCCCCACTCTGCTCCAGCCCGTGCACTGATCACTGCTGTGAAGAGCCCTTCAAATCAAGGCCATGAAAGTCTAAAACAAATCAATTAAACATAGCTCAAATAACTTCTAAGAGTAGTCCCAAATTCAAGTTTAGTTTAGGTTACAGCTTTGAGGAATGCATTACCCTCTGTGTATTCCAGAAGGTGGAATTTTCCTAGTATGTATTTAAATAGCCCACTATGGGGCTGGGTACCCAAAAGCACTTTGCTGTTAGGTACCCACCAACACTTCTCAGTCAATGCCTAGGCTGGAGTGCCTTAGCAGAGTCTTACCACACCTCATATCAGCTCTGAATATTTAACTCAGAACTGCCCAAATCTTGGACACACTAACCACGCAGGTGCCCACTTTGTCTCTAGGATCCATTAATAAGTGTTTTCCTACTGCCACAACTAAAGAAGCCTGTTATATTTGCACACCCTGAGAACACAATGAGCCACAGCCAGGCAAAACATGCAGCTGAAGTGGGACAAGACAGTGTCCTCCTTCACTCAGCACACAAGTAGAGTGAGGCTGTCAAAGTCACAGTGGAGGGAATTGGAAGGGACCTCTGGAGATGCTCTGGTGCCACCCCCTGCTCCATCCAGCAGGGCCACCCAGAGCAGGGGACCCAGCATCACAGTGTCCAGCCAGGTTTGGAATCTCTCCAGACAAGGAGACTCCACAACCTCTCTGGGCAGCCTAGCACAGCCTCTGACACCCTCACACCAAAGAAAGTTTCTCCTCCTGCTCAGATGGAACCTTCTGGGTTCCAGTTGGTGGCCGTTGCTCCTTGTCCTGTCGCTGGGCACCACTGACAAGAGTCTGGCTCCATTCTCTTGCCCTCTGGGACCCTTTAGCTCTTGCTCAGCATTGATCAGAACCCCTCTCAGGCTGCTCTTCCCCAGCTGAACAGCCCCAGGGCTCTCAGCCTTTCCTGGGCACAGAGATGCTCCAGTCCCATGTATGACAAATGTAACACATTTGTCAAACAGAACAGGTAGAAAATACACACCACATATAGACTAAGCTAACAAAACTACTTGTAATTCCCAGATTACACAGGAATCCTTCTTTACCTTCAAGCTAAATGCACAAGATAATCAAAATTAATCCAGGGCTAAAAAAATGTCATTTTACCATGGGTATTACAGCAGCAGCTTACTACATCATTTTCTTGCTTCCTGTCTTTGAAAGCCACCTGTAAATTATACAGAACCTCCAAGTGCAAGAAACATCACATCTAATGGAATAGCCAGGGTAATGCCAAGCAAATTTCAGGTTGTGAAACAGATCTGCAAGGTACAGCTGGGGAAAAGCTCTAAACTCAGTGAAAACATGGCAGGTACAAAGCGTTTTACACAAGCTGTTGTGTTGGAAGCAGTTGCCTTGGAAAAGCAAAGCAAAGATTTCTAGAAACTGCAGTTTTTGAGGAGATTGAAATCCTTAACATTTTGTTGAACTGAGCAGGAGCAGAGCTGCACTAGTCCCTGCCTCCTCCTCATGACTCTGAACTGAGTGCCTTCCTCCTCATCACAAGCTGTATGATTAAAATGCACTAACACCCTGAGGAAATAAATCCTTAGAGTCAGTGTGGCTGCATGTCTGATCAGTGGTGGTGGTCCTTAATTCAGTTACTTAGATATAAAGTAGTCATAGATTGGAAGACCGGCTGGAACTGACCCTTCAAGTTCATCCAGTCCAACCTCCCTGCAGGGAGCAGGGCCATCTGCAACTAGAGCAGGTTGCTCAGGGCCCCAGACAACCTCACCTGCAATGGTGCCAGGGATGGGGCAGCTACCACTTCTCTGTGAAACCTGAGCCAGGCTCTCAACACCCTCTGTGTACCAAATACCTTCCTTCTCTCCATTCTAAAACTCCCTCTTAGTTTAAACCCATCACCCCTTGTCCTGTCACAACAGGCCTTGGTAAAAAGCTTTTCTCCATCTTCCTTACCTAAATACCCTGACAATCTCAAGCATGAGGCAAAGGTGCACCATGCTGTATAGCAGCAACATTCTTTCCATAGCAGGTTCTCAGAGTGCTTAAAAACATCTGCTGAGCTTCATAATGCTCTGGGAGATGCACAAGTATTTTTATGGATGAATTGAGGTACAGAAAGATTAATTGGTTTGCCATACATTGCCTTTGCATCAAGTATCTGTCAGATATTTTGAAATGCACAGATTACTTCAGCTTCTCAAGGGGAGTCAGAGCTCCCATGACTTCTACGTAGCTATTCCTACAGACACTTGCTGAGAATCAGGCCAAAGCAATGAGATTACTCTGTAGAGAAGAGACAAGCCAACATAGATTTGGTCCTGCCAAATTTAGATATGAGCACCTAAATCATATTCCTGAGATTAAAAGGTTGGCCCTGTGCAGTACACATGAAATATTTCTTCAGAACAATGGTTTCCAATCAAAAGAGAAAAAGTTGAGCTTTAAACAAAGTCTAGTTTTCAAAATATGTAAAAAAAGTCTTTCAGACTTTTTCTAATGTTGCCTATCTGTAAAGGTCCAAATTCAATGCTGCCAAAACACATGCCATCATCTAAGTGTACAAGGTATCCAACAGAAGTTCAAAGTTTGACAATATGACTATCTAGAAGGTGATGTAACCAATCAGTTTCATTCAGCGGGTCTTGAACAGAAACAAGCATTTTTTCCAAAAGTAATCCAGGTTTGTCCTTCTATTTTTCCTTTTGTTCTAAATGCTGGTTGTAGACCAAAGGTGTGAGAGAAAAGAGTTTTACCCAGTATCCTCTACACTCAGTACAGATGACTGGGATAGGAAATTATGCAGTGTTAATCAAAGTTAACAGTTTCAGACAGTTTTCACAGAAGCTGAATGGGTGAGACTTAACATCAAAATACATTAATACTTCAGAAAGAACATTTTATATTGGCAGGAGTTATGATCTTAAACGATGCAGAAACCACACCTTTCTCAGGCACTGCAATCAGTATTTCAAGGGCAAATTAACACGCTAAGGAGAGCAAGAAATATGACCTAGGTTGTCCATTTATTTGCAGAAGTCTGTCCACTGAACTGAATGTTGTGTGCATTATCAGAATAATCTTTTTTGGGGGAAAAGCAATCAGTCTCCATGGAAAAAGATGCCTCTGATAAAGAGCAAAAAAAAAAGAGGATGAAAAGTTTTGTGGTGGGTTTTTGCCTATTTCCAAGAAGAGTGTGCATATCTGACATCAGTCAGCAAGACTTATCTCACTTTCAGCAGCATAAATGGAGTTGCACTCTACTGATAGTGCTCAAGATCAAGAGATTTGCATACCAGCTTATGTCTCAGCTGCACAAACCAAAAGAGGCAGCAGAAAAACACTGCCTTTGTTCTGCTCTTAACTCTTTTTCACCTCTTTCTTGGGCGTGTGACTTCTTTTTGTGCTGTAGATCCACAGACCTCCTAGACATGGAAGTTAAATTCAGAAAGAGGAGCTACTGATTTGGTAGAAGGCAAACACCGCCTAATCCGGCTTATTTTCTTCCTGAAGTACTGAAAAGCTGGCACCACCTTATATTCTCTGCCTTCAGTTCATGAAAAATAACTGTTGCATAAGGCATGAATAACATTGTGTTATATAAATATCTTGTAGTATACGAACAAGAAAGTGTATATTTATGGAGTGGAAAAATGCGTAAAAAGCCAATTGCTTTCTTCCCCTTTAACTTGGTGGGAGTTTTCTCCAACAGTTTCCCAGCTACATTCTTTAAAGCTTTAACATTTTCCAAGCAGAGCTGAGGAAAGCTGGCAGAATTCCTTTAACTTTAAACCCCACAAATTAACACCATTTCTCCCCAGCTTCTTATGCCCTCGCAGACGTGAACTCTAAGAATTCTCTTGCTACCACACTGCTTGTCAAATTATTAGTGCTATATATGAAAATTAAAGCAGTAATGAGACAAGGAGGCCTGGGAGATAGATCTTATAGTTCCAACATCACACTGATGCTGGATTTAAGCATTCCCCAGCTGTTAGAGTGGTGATGGTTAATTCCATGTCAGACAGGATCTGTGCTATTAAGCTGGCTTCCCTGTGTTCCTTTACACAGCATTGTAAAAGTCCTTTATTTTCTGGCTGAGTTGTTTTCCTTTGATGTGGTTTTATTAATGTGCATATCCCTCCTGCTCTGCTCATGCAAAAAACCGAAGTAGAAAGGCGAAAAGAAAACTGCAATAATTATCATTCTGTACTTCCACCCTCTGAAGGGACCAACTGCCATAAGAGATTTGTAAGAACGTTTATATCTTTCTGAACCCAGTGTAAGGCAGTTGTCTACTGCTTGCCCATAATTCTGTTCTTGTTTTTCTTATTCTTTTATGCTTAGGTTTTATCTGTTTTAGAAGAGATGCACATTTATTTTTTTTAATTATTACTCACTTTCAGTAAGTCTGCAGTAACTTAATGCAGTTGTTTACCAAGTCGAAGTGGTTTAAGAGTGCCCCTTGCTACTTTGGCCAAGGTCAACCTGTCTTTCAGGCAGCTTCCCTTCTTCTCTCCCTTCAAAAGCCCATATTTTACTGAGCTACAACCACAAAGAAACCAGCCTGCAATCTCACCACCTCGAGGTATTTCCATGATTTCATTAAAATGCACCTTTCTGAAAACTCAGTCGTCAAGATTACTTTCCTCCTTAGCCAGACATGAAAATGCTTACGGTCAAAACCGAAAGGAAGAGGCCAAACTAAAAGCTGTAGCTCAAATTAGTTACGAAAACCAAAAAAGCAAAACTGCCTCAGGAGCTCTTTTATGCACGATTTTTATCCGTCTGAAGAAGTATGAGGAGCCGCTATTTGCTACAGAATCTATTTACTACAGTAGCAGCCTTGCCCTGGGTCTCATGAATTTATTACCCAATGGAATTATCTTCTTACTGCCAGAACTGCAGCTCTTCAGCAACACAATGGATACATCCATGGCACTTATCAAAGTACCCATTTGCACCATCATCACCAGAGAAGCACAGGCACAAAGGTAAGACAAGCCAAAGGTGAGAAAACCACAAAGAGAAGATAGGATGCTTTAAGTCAATTGCAAGCAACTGTAATTAAGATGTCCTTTTATTTACCATAGAATGGTTTGGGTTGGAAGGGACCTCTGAAGGCCATCTAGTCCAACCCTTCTGCACTGAGCAGGGCCATCTGCAACTAGAGCAGATTGCTCAGAGCCCCGGCCAACCTCACCTGCAATAGATGGGGCAGCAACGACCTCTCTGGGCAACCTGGGCCACTCTCGGCATAAAAAATTTCTTCCTTCTTTCCATTCTAAATCTCCCTCTTTCAGTTTAAAACCATCACCCCTTGCCCTGTCCCAATAGGCCCTGCTCAAAAGTCCCTCCCCATCTTTCTTATAGGTTACTTTGAAGTCCTGAAAGGCCACAATAATGTTTCCCCAGAGCCCTCTCCAGGCTGAACACCCCCAACTCTCTCAGTCTGACCTCCCAGCAGAGGGGTTCCAGCCTTTGGACCATTTTTGTGCTGATCCTTTTTGCATTGAAAGGTAAACCTCCCATGACCTATGCTACATTTTTCACGGGGGTGACCACGGGACCCTTGTACATCAAGATGATCAACACTTTGACCAAGCTGAAATGCAGTAGGGTATGAACACAACCATTGGTCTGCTCCATGAGCCAAGATGGTGGGTTACTCTTCAGGGAGAGGTGGGAGCTGCAGTGGAGTCAGCACCAGTCACCAGTTAACCTGAGACACTCCAACCAGAGGGACAGAGACACTGATGAGGAGCGTTCATGTGTCAGGCTGTAAATCACAACTCTGTGGCAGTTGCTGTGGCAACCACACCTTCTCAAAGCTCTGTTGGCAGATCAAGCAGTTACACACGATCACACCCATCCCTTGCACAGAAGTGAAGGATGCACAAATATGCATTCCTTACTTAGTGTAAGTATTTTCCTTCCATGAATTCCTAAGCACCACCTCTGAGTACTCCAGACAAGCATGGAGAAGGAGAAAGAGGAAGATGAAGCACATAGGCTGGCTTTCCTGACTTCTCTGTACAGCTGTGAAGAGCAGCAGCCACTCAAAAAAAAAATCTCCCTTCATTTATTGCCTTTTTTCCTCCTCTCTCATTCTTCTCAAGCTGGTGAATGCATCATTCCAGTTTCAGCTGAGCAGTCATGTTTGTTTTGATACATAGACAGTTCTTTCATGAGTCCTCCCCAAAAAGCCCCAAGCCACCAACCAAACATTAAAAACCACCACCTCCCACAGAAAACCCCCCCCACCCCCCCCCCCCCCCCCCAAAAAAACCCCAAACAACAAACGAAACAAAACAAAAACCCCAAACAAAACATTAGCATACTATAGTGCTGCTAGGAAGATTATTTTAATTATTATTATTACGGACTTTGCTAAATGTCTCAGTACAGGCCCTTATCAAAGAAGGAATCCCCTACAGCACAAAAAAAATCTGATGCTTGCCCTGCAGTGAAAAGACATGAGACCTATTTGAACCTGACCCAAGTTCACTCTACGTGTCTTTGTCACAAAGAAACCATTAACACCATTTTGTGTTCCACATGACAGAACCATCATTGCAACCTCTGCTTTGAGGTTCTGGTGTGCTGGACCCACTCTCCTCCACGTTAAAGGCAGAACTGAAGCAGCAGTACCAACAGAACCACAACCAAACCCATCCGTTGTCATACAAGGGCCCAACCACAAACCGGAGTTTGTTACACTGAAATGCAAGAAGACTGTCCTACAAGAGAATTCATGACATGGCAAAAGGAACCTAACACAGCCAAAAAGCTTATGGATGGACTGATTTACATCTACTATATTCCTATGTATGCCCAGGGTTGCTGCATATTTATTCACAGATTAATTATCACAAACCCCTCAAAGCTTGCTGCTGGTGAAGGCCAGGTCAGCATGGATCACTGGACCTGGAAACTGAGACAATACATTGCAGGTTCATATTTAAAATGCAGTTTTCATCAAGGAACTTGAGACAGATTGATTTTTATCTTACTGTCCTCAGGATCTTGAAGCAGAAAGCTTATCTGTACTGTTGTGGGACATGAAAACAGATCAGTGTTATTATTCAGTACTAAGTCAAAAAAGAAAAAACCCAACGATATGATGCTTTTGTCATCAGGAAAATCCAAAGCACAGCAAAACACAGCCTACAGCCATTCCTGTTTTTCTTAGGGGGAAAAGCATAGCAGAAAGCAAACCAAGCATTCCCTGTGTTGACCGAGAGAAATATATCAGCAATTTGCTTGATAAGATGTCTTCACCACTGCAATGGGCAGCCTGGGACAGCACCTGACAACCCTGGAGGGGAAGAAATTGTTCCTCAGCTCCAACCTAAACCTCCCCTGGGGCAACTTGAGGCTATTGCCTCTTACCCTGTCACTTGTTCCTTGGGAGCAGAGCCCAGCACTCCCTGGCTCCAACCTCCTGTCAGGGAGCTGTGGAGAGCCAGAAGGTCTCCCCTCAGCCTCCTTCCCTCCAGGCTGAACAAGCCAAGGTCCCTCAGCTGCTCCTCAGACTTGTGCTTTGGACCCTTCCCCAGCTCCATTGCCCTTCTCTGGACACACTCCAGCCCCTCAATGTCCTTCTTGTATTGAGCAGCTCAGTCCAATACTGAACACCATGGTATGGTACACTCCTCAAGGCATTTATATTATTTCAATGAATATTGTTTTTATTTTCTAGGCAGCCTCTTTTCGTGATCTCAGTGACTGTAAAACAGCCCAGTGTGCTATGTAGGTAAGGCTCTGTGGATTTGTAAAAATAAATTAAACTAAAAAGCCAACAACTCTTGCCCCTTAAGTTGTCCTAGATCTCCCACTGTTCATCTCATGAAAAGGTCACACATCAAAGCACCTAAACCAGCTATAATGCTTTATTTCAATTAAACATTATTACTGTTGTGCTCTACTCATTGATTTTAACAGCAGAGTATTAAGCTGTACTGTAAGGTTATTTGGGTCTTCTGCAAAGCTGGGACTCCTCTCTCATTCATCTCTTGAATATGTAACTGTGTTTACTTCCAGTGTAACCACCTTTGCTCTCATCAGGAGGGAATTTGGCTTATTGTCTCAAATATTATTGCCATAATGTAATTGCACCAAAGCACCGGCAAGAAAAGCCTTCTCCTGTTCATAAGGCAGAGGTTATTTTGCACTAATGAACTTGCCTGTTAGTGGGAAAGAGAAAAAGGTAAGAAGCAAGAGTGTCCTCTAAAAGGAAATGAAAAAAAGAAACACCACCACAACCTCAAGAGGCACCCCAACTGTTTCCATGACACATTTGTACAGTTAATGAGTTCTGTCTACGCTACCCTAAACATCAAACTCATTCCTAATGCTGTTGCTATAAACAAAGCACCCTGCTTCTGCAGCAGGAAAGATCTTTTTTCACTGGTGGTTCACATATAGCAAGCTTTTGAGCCCTGTCAAAGCCTGGAAAACACAGCACTCCTTCACTGTTGATCCAAAGGCATTCCAGTTATTATTAGGCTCCTTCTATGGATGCATCATCACCACTACCCTGCTGATTTCCAATGGTCACAGTCGACCCCTGTCAGACGAAAGTTGTCAATACCTCAAATGAAGAGTGCTTGAGACCAACTTAGATCAATAGAGCTGATGGATGATGCACACTCCCACCTTACTCAGACAGCAAGCTTGTTGATACAACCGATTTTAATGGCATTTCATTCTGTAGTTCCTGCAGCCCAGTCATTAACACTCTGGGATAATTGGGGTTGAGGGATTATTGAAGTGAGAACTGCGCAAACAAACTGAGGTGACTCTTTCCCCATGTTTGTTTCCAACCCCCATTAGATATAGCAAAGGCAGAGCAACTGCTGCGTTCAGTCCACGTCAGACATGAAGTCATCCAGCTTTGCCTGTTGCTTTGTGACCTTCACAGCGGGTCAATGGTGGTGCAAACAAGCTGGAGAGAGGCAGAAGGGGACAAAACAGAAGAAATAGAAAAAGACTGCTGGGTAAGGAAGCCCATCAGCAACTTCTGTGTTCCTTGTCATGTCCCTTTCCCCAAGCCCTAATTTTATTATCATCTGACCCTCCCTCAGCAGCTTATGACACCTCATAAGTTTCCATACAACTATTTATGACCTATGCTTATTCTGTGACTGGTCAGAGAACTTGGGAACAATATAGAGCATCTGGGATTCCACCGAGTCTAAGAGGTGGTTTAACTAGACTCAGGATGCATAAAAGAATATTTATTTTGGGTGAGGTATAAAATGGTAGCTCCTGAAGACAGATGAACTGAGACATGGCACCATGAAACATAGAATGGCTTCTAGTACAAAAATGTCCTTTCTCTGCATTTAGATATGATAGACATGAGTTGACCGCATTTAAATACTCAATTTTTATTTTTTCTTCCCCCCTCCTCAAAAAGATCACTTAATCACTATTTACACAGTAAACTGACTGACTAAGCATAGCCACTAGACTGATCTGTCAACCCTAGGTTAGATATTCTCAAGCTGTGGAGCTATGTTGGAAGTAAGCAAAGGGATATATGCAACCCCAGCACGCTGCCTAAAAAGCAGGTTTTATACCGGGAGACTAGCAAAAAAAAAAAATTAAAAATAGAGAAATCAAGCTTCCAGATTTGGAGGCCCTATGTCAAGGTGTCTATGAAGATGGAGAGCAGAGTCTGCTTCAGCTGCTTTGAGAGGCTTTGAACACTATAGCCTATTCCCAGCTTTTATCTAGGATTGATTTTTAAGGGGTAAAGTACGAAGCTAGTATCAAGGTCTGCAAGAACAAGTCCTTTTGTCTCTCAACGTTAATTGCCCCAAAAAAGGCCTTTGTTCCGACACTCTGCCAGCCACTTTCCTCAACACTTTAATGCCTTAAAAGACATGGAGCATCCTTGACTGTGCTCCTATAAGAGCACTGCATTTTTAGTCAGACATTCAAAAAGGTGGCATCTTATGCATGTACTGTGTGCTACCAGATAGTTCAGAAGGTCCTCTCTCAAGAAACCTTCTCTGTTTCTCAGCTTTCTCTGCTGAACTCAATATCAATAGCTTTCCACGGAACAATTTCCCATTTTCCTGTGGTTGTAAGATCACAAGCAGCAAAGGTCTTCTAGCATGAATAGGATGCTTCTTTCTTCAGTCAGCAACAACCCCCACCAAGACCTCTGTGCTTTTTTTCATTTATTTTTGATGTGTATTTCAGAACTGAGAAATCAAAGTCACTGCCTTTCAGAATGAGGTCGTGAATAGTTCCAAAATTATTTCTCTGACAGACTTCCATTTTCAAATAAAAATAGAAGAGCAGAATTTATTTTTGCAGCAGAGGAGCCATCTCTGCTCATTCTTCTCTAACAGAAGGGGCTGAGATGTTGTTTATTCAAACAGCTGAAAACAAACATTTGCCTCCATGGGGAAGGCCAAACTACAGAAAAACACCAGTTCAAAAAGAGAAAAACAAGTGGTCACTGCCAGCATCTGAAAAAAAAAGGAATCTAACCAGAGAATATTACACAGCTGATAGTGAACCAGGTCCTCCAAGGCCCAACAGTAGTACTCAGGTTGCATCCTCAGAGGCATCTATCTGATAGCACATGCTGGAAACCTCTGCCCAGCTCCCACCGCAGCCTCAGAGGGCTTTACTTCTGTCATAATGCAGTAACTCAATTTTACAGCACACTTTGACATCGAAGGAAAAGTAATTTACAAACAGGAGGACAACAGAACGCCTGCTACCTCACAGTGCTGCCTGATCTATTAACTTCAGAGGAAGATGGGAATGGCAGCTGCAGCTATAACAGCTCTTTTATTCTCTTTTCAAAGCCGGCCACCCATTAACAAAACTGGAGAGGAAGAAACTTTCAGTGGCCATAACAAAACCCATTTCACTAAAATATACTGAACTCCTCCATGCATCTAACATACTAAGTAGTGGTGGTAACGTTTGCTCAGGCCCCATCTTGAAACAGCTTATTTTGTACTGTTGAAAAACATTTATATGGTCTCAAAGTGACGGGTGAAAGCATCACCAGGAAGACAACTTCTAACAAGAGCTCTGGATCCTGGACATGCCAGGTCAGGTTGGATGGCACTCTAAGAAACCTGCTCTGGTTGCAGATGTCCCTGCAGGGGGATTGGGCTGAATGACCTTGACAGGTCCCTTCCAACCCAAACCACCCTATGATTCCATGAACACATGAGAAATCCACATTGTAGACAGATACTTAATTGTTCTGAGATCACAAATCTATTTATGATCTGCTTAACTGAGAGACAAATTTGAACCACAAGAAATTATTGCCTATTTCTAACAAACTTGGCTGCATAGCTCAGTTTATTGGTTACTGATACCTTATTAACATGCATTAATTATGCTAAATCCATGACAGACATCGCTGCTTCTGTCTCAGCAGCTCATCACACGCAATTGCTGTTCCACTCAAGCATGGTGTGATAAGGCTTGAAAGAAATGCAAAAGAAATAAGATTCCTAGACAAGCTTAAAAAACAGTGCATCACTTGCTTTAAAAATTTCTGATAAATTTTTAAATACATGCAGAAAGTAGATAACACAACCTTGTAGTGATTGTCATAATTACCAAGTAAGCTCTGTGAAATTGTAAAGCTATCGGCAACACACATTGAGCAGAGACTAAGCAAAGGAAGCAGCAATTGTAAAACAATTAACCTTGTTCTACTTCTGTAACATTTTAGGCTGATATTAAAAGCCACTTGCCATTTTAGACCTTTACAGAATAATGAAAGACTCAGAGGTATTATTCTACCAACAGAAAAATTTTGCTTAGCTCTGTATTCCTGCAGCACCATTTGGAATGATTGGAACCCACTCTGAGTTCAAAGAAAAATCTCACGCTGGTGAGATATTAAACTTCAGTTATCAGGCAGGTTATTCCTTGTGTCAGCCCAGTGCATTTAACAACCACTCTTCACTTTAGAGAGCTCTGAAAGATCGTTAGACACATCACTGTTGGGCAAGAAACTTCACGAGTCAAGTGCTCTGGTTTGAGGAGCTCCATTGGTGTTATATGTGAACCAAGGTAGAGGGGAGGCAGGAGGCATGGTCTTGCTTGACCTCAACTGATGTGGAAACACCAGTTTGGGAGGCCACAGGCACAATCTTGGGTGATTTTTATTAACTCAGCAGCTCCCTGTTAGTTTACTTGTCTAGTTGCAACAAAATCGTAGTATTGCCAGGCTTGGAAAAGCAGTTCCAAAGCATGTCCACCTGCATGTCCCCAGGTGGTCTCTGCAGCATCTCCCCTGATGACCTTCAGGGAAGAACAGATGTAGCATTCAAATAGCAACTATGAAAAAAGGAGGTACGTAGATGACACCAAGATGAAGAAGTAGCAGAATACTCTGAAGGACAAAGTCAGCACAGCTATGATAAATTGGACAAGTGGTGCAAGAAAATGAAAGACAATAAAGCAGTGATTGATTTCCCATTGCTACATCTAACACCCAACTGCAAAACAAGGACAATAACCTGCAAGGACTGGCTTTCAAGTGCACCACAATTAAATAGGAGCCCTTCCCACCAAAACCACCACCTACTGCAGATGAAATTGTGGGGGTGAGCTGCATTTAGGACTGGCAAAGTGTTCAAATCTGCTCTACTCAACACTGATGAGAGCATAACTGAATCTCCAGTTTTGAGCACTACACTTCAAGAGACAGAAAAAGCAAAATAAGATATCAAGCTGCTTGTTCCTCTTACTACCAGTGTGAGAAGAGTCAGGTTGTATGGAACCTGCAGGACTGGCTCCTAGTATAGCTGCTGCCTCTCCCACACCTCCCATTTCACCCAGTAGCAACAATTCAACTCCGTCTTTGGTCCCTGCTCTACCTTCCCTTCTCCTCCTGTGTCTAATCTCTGCACAGGAAGTATTGAGTTTTGTTGGTTTGTTTTCAGTTCTCATGGAAACAGGACTCTGCCTGAATTGTACTTTCCCAACTGCAAAGGTACACTAAAAGCAAGGTGTATTGCAAGCCCGAATACCCCAGGTTGAGTCAGCTTGCTCAAATGATAAAAAGATTCAAAATAAGCAATGCTGCTAATCAAAAATAAGAGAGATTAAATCAATAAACTAGTGTTTTGGCCTTCTAATGCTTAATCCTCAGAATGGTAGTAGTTGTATATGTTGACCCAAATAAACAAAAAAATTGTATCTTCCTAGACTACTAGAAATACAGTTGGATTGCGTACTACTAGACAGTTTTGTGTTTAGAACTTCACCAGCACTTCCCTTGGATGGATATTCAGGCTGGATTCATCCCACCACACAATTCAAGTAAACAGCCTTGAGGGAGGAAAAAAAAAATTACCCAAGACACTGGTTCAAATATTTGAGTGCAGCAGCTTCCCATTCAATTAGATTTTTATGCCTTGGGTCAAGTCCTGTATCACACTGAGTTTTCTGCACTGTTCTATGCACCATCAACACTGTAATAAACACCCTTATCTTGGAATCTCAGGCCATAGTATTTCATTAAAAAGATGCTGTGCACAGAGCTGTGTTACAGGAATTCTCTGCTCTAGTTTAAGCTTCTGGTTTGTAAGAACAACACTGGACCTACATGTTCCCTCAATACATGGCTACTCTGCCAACTACTGAATTGCTATAGCAAAGGTGAATTTAAAGCAGTGAAATCTTGCACGCCATGGATTAATATTTTATGTTTTATCATAGAATGGCTTGAGTTAGAAGGGACCTTAATGATCTTCTACTTCCAACCCTCCTGCCATGGGCAGGGACACCTATCCCTAAGACCAGATTGCTCAAAGCTTCATCCAGCCTGGTCTTAAACACATCCAGAGATGAGGTGTCCACAACTTCCCTAGGCAACCTGTGCCAGTGTCTCACCAGCCTCATGGTAAAGAGCTTCTTCCTTATCTGTATCTTCCTTATAATCTAAATCTACCATGCTGCAGTTTAAAACCATTGTCCCTTGTCCTATCACCACATGCCCTTATAAAAGGTCCCTCCCCAGCTTTCCTGTAGGGCACCTTCAGATACTGGAAGGCTCCTGTAAGATCTCCCTGGAGCCTTCTGTTCTCCAGGCTGAAAAGTCCTAACTCCCTCAGTCTGTCCTCACAGCAAATGTGCTCCAGCCCTCTGATAATCTTTGTGGCCTCCCTATCAACCCTCTCCAATAAATTCATGTCCTCCTTGTACTGGGGGCTCTAGAGCTGGATGCTCTGGTACTCCAGGTAGAGTCTCACAAGAGCACATTCTTCTTGGATCTTGCTACTGAAAAGACACGAACACAGCATAGAATGACAATCTGCTCCTGAGCACCATGATGTTCCACAGCAAACTGTGCCATGCTCTATAACCCTGGGGAGAGGTCAGGCCCTTCCCAAAAACCCATTTAAAAGAAGAGCTGAAAAAAACCACAAAGAATCAAATGCTGTGCAATAGCTATTTGGAATGCTGCTTCATTTCACAGTTCTCTAATGAGGTGCACTATAACACAGAGACCAAAATAACTTCAGGTAATGGGACTACCTCTATTAATCTACTTATAAGGAAGCTGTTCATTAATTAGACTGGACAGAGCAATCACAAGGTTGCTGAACAATAGCAATGCTGACTCACATTGTTGACAAGTATCTAATTAGAAATTAATGGCAGAAAACTGTCCAAATATATATATCCCACATCTACCAGGGGAGCACATATCACAGATGGACATAATGAGAGAATCCACTACATTCATCTTCAGATTAGATTCAGGAATGAGTTTTAAAAGCATTAACCCTTCATTACACATTAGAATTAGATCAAAGCAGGTGCTTTGTTAAGACTATCTCATTACTTCTACTGCAAGTCCTTCATAAACCTCAAGATTTCTAATTACTTGAAGATAACGCCTCCATGGCTACCAAAGAATTACAATAAAACCCTGGCAAAAAAAGAACCAAACACAAATGCACAACAACCACCAAAACCCAGCCCAAACCCATCGACCAAAATCACACAGGAGTTACCAAGCAATCTGAGCAAAGCCTGTCTGGAAAGAAGATTTTAAGAACTCAGTGTCTCTGTACAGTAGGGAGGACAGAACCCAGTCCAGCTTATTTAGGAGATATCTTTTCTTGCCACCTTGGTACACCATGTGATAAAAAACTACTTACATGAGACTAACATAACTAGTTGTAAATATGCTTTAATGCCTGGATTTGTTTACAGCTTTTTATTTGGTTGGGTTTTGTTTAAACTTTGAGAAATTTAAATATCTGACAATATTTTCTCTTACCCAGCTCAAGCAGGGCACAAAAAAAACCACTGACTTCACAGAATCAGCTTATGCCTCCAGAAATGCTGATGTGTTTAAAAGATTACAAGACCAAGGGCTTGATAAGCAAGCATATTGCTGTGCATATCTCACCTCCTCAACAAGTTCTTAGTTTTTAATAAGCCACACTTATTAATTCCATGGCTCCTAACCCACCATGTGGAACTAGGTAATTAGTGCAACATCTTTTATCAGCTAGGTTAATAAACCCCAGCATGTCTGCTCATGGTTTGGGAGAAATTCAATACACAGAGGGGCTAAAACTTCCAAAGAACTTTTACAAATTTGTGTCCAAAGCTATTTGTCATCCTTCTAGAAACCCCTAGGATTACCTTTCATTTGTGATGTAGAATCACAGACTGGTTTGGGTGGGAAGAGACCTTTAAAGGTCATCATAGGTCTAATCCCTGTACTAAGCAGGGCCATCTGCAACAAGAGCAGGTTGCTCAGAGCCCTGGCCAACCTCACCTGCAATGGTGCCAGGGATGGGACAGCGACCACCTCTCTGAGCAAGCTGTGCCAGGCTCTCACTACCCTCAGCATCAACAATTTCTTCCTCCTCTCCAGTCTAAATTTCCCTCTCTTAGTTTAAACTCATCAACCCTTGTCCTGTCACAACAGGCCCTGATAAAAAGTCTGTCCCCATCTTCCTGACAGGCCCCTTGAAGTTCTGAAAGGCCACCAGAAGGTCTCTCCAGAGCCTTCTCCTCTCCAGGCTGAACCCCCCCCATCTCTCCCAGCCTGGCCTCCCAGCAGAGGGGTTCCAGCCCTCCCAGCATTGCTGGGGCTCCTCTGGCCCCTCTCCAACAGGTCCCGGTCTCTGCTGTGCTGAGCACTCCTGAGCTGGCCCCAGCACTGCAGGGGAATCTTTTACAGCTTTTTACCTCATTTTCAGTAGGAGGAAGACACTCAGCTTACATCACTGGTTTAAGACATCTGTATACATCAAGACCAGTAAGTCACTCCACCCTTTCAGTGCTTCACACACCTTTTGCTGGCTACAGAACACAATCTCTCATCCTGGCAGTGTGGTACTTGGTTACAGGAGAACTGATACAGGCTGGTCTCCTGCTCTTTGAAGCTGAGAAGAGAAACCTGTGTTTTCCATAATGCTGCAGCCCATACTTCTTCATCCTTGAAATTAAAGGGTGGGGGAGGAGTAGGCCAAGGAAGAACATCAGACAGACCACTAACTGAGTGTGGTCTCACCAATTTGCTTTTTGTATTCATGTGAACATCCCCCTCTGTTTAAGAGCCACACAGCTTTACTTCATTATTTGCTGCTCACTGTGATGCAACTAGAAGATAATGATTCCTCACTGTAAATTAGATGCTATTATATGAGTTGCTTCAGATTGGCATCTTGACATTAAAAGGCAGTCATATTTTTAGAAGTAACCAGGAAATTTGTTCTTTTTCTTCGGAAACTGTAAGCAAAAAAAATTTTGCTTTTTCAAAACGTGCACATTCCTGAATGTCTAAACAAGCCAATTTCCCTATGGACACACATCATTTATCGAACATCCTGGAGAACCTGATCCTGCAATCCCTGTCACTCAACAGCCCCATTTAGGCCAGTAAGGTCATGCTCAGAGCTACAGGATCACCCCTTTGCACTTGATGGCAAACAACTAAGCAAACAACTATTTTGCAGACTATACTGAATCTGCTATCCTGAACTTCCAACGGTGACCTCTGGGTAAGCCCTCACTGCTGATCTGTCTTGATGATTTGGCAATAACCTCCCAGCTCAGCATTTCAGAATCACAAGGAGAGGTGGAGAAGATGATCTGTCTGCTGTATGAGAATATTCAGCATCTTTATCTCAGAGAAGCAGCTGACCCTAAGAAAAAAAACCGAATCAACGAACAACTAAGAAAACAATAAAAAGAAAGGAGCTGACTTGGAAAGGTGCTGGAGAACATGAGAAAGAGAAACATGGGCTGCAGTCAGGTACAGGAGTGGTGGTGTTGCCCCATCTAGTCATCATTGAATCCCAACTGTGGACTGGTCTGAAAGCAAAAGGGTGTGTGTTGGTGTCTGGTCCTGTGCTTGAGCAGGTTGACACCACACCAGCAGCTACTAGCAGAAGCAGTAGGAGCCCAGCACAGTCTCATGCGTGTTCATACATTCCCTTGCATATGTTTATACTGCAATAAATTAAACTGGTGCAAAAATAGGAATAAAATTGGAGGTAATGGTTTTCTTTTCCATTAAGTCTTCAGGTACTTCTGAAAATGCTAACAAGGAGCTGCTGAGTTAACAAAACTCTCCAGGCAGCACAAACTTCACCTCATTAACACCTTCAGGTGACCCAGTACTGCTCTTGAACAAAGACCAGTAGGGTAAACGTGGTCAGATTTGTAAAATGTCTTTCAGAGTCCCTAAGGCAAGTAAATTCTCAATACACTCAACGAAGATGTAAAGGTTTCTGGAGAGTACTCCAGAGGAGCACATCTGAAAGACCCCCAAGGTCATGAAGGGCAGCAAGCTGAACATGAGTCAACAGCAGGCCCTGGCAGCACAGAAGGTTATAAAGCATCCTGGGCTGTATGATTTGCAGCACAGTCAACAGATCAAGAGAAAGGACTATCCCTTTTCACTAAGCACTCCTAAGGTTGTGTTTAGAATATTGTTCACAGTTTTGGGCCCCTCATTACAGGAAAAGCATCAGTCAACTGCAATGAGTTCAGCAGAAGGCCACCAGGATGGTCAGGGCTGGAGCACTTGCCCTGTGAAGAGAGTCTGAAGGACCAAGGCTGGTTCAACCTGAAGCCAAAACAGCTCCAGGGCCATCTAACAACAGTCCCTCAGTACCTCTGAGGTGACCCTGTAAATAGAACCATTCTCATCACAGTAGTACATGGTGAAAAGACACCAGACATGAAGAGAAATGAGAGGCACAAACTAGATGTAGGAAACTTTTTCACCCTAAGGAAAATCATGCACTCAATCAGGTTGACCAAGGAGGCTGTACAGGCTGTCTGGAGGTTTTCAAGACCAGAAAATCCAGAACCACCTGATCTGATCACACAACTGATCCTGCTTAGCACAGAAGGCTGGACCAGAGACCTTGTGAGGTCTCTCTCAGCCTCATCTATCTATGCATCTACAGTCTACTTTGTCCGCAGTTATAGAACCATAGAACTTTTTAGGTTGGAAGAGATTTTTAAAATCATCAAGTCCAACCATCAACCCCAGCACTGCCCTTAATGCAGTTTTTTTTGTACATGTCCATAAAGCACAAACTGACCTTGAAAGGAAACAAGTCCAGTTCCTCCTCCCCCAGTAAAGCACCTCCACATAGTAGTCCCACTGCTTGTTCAGCTGAGGTCTGCTCAAGCTGGTAGCTCATCTTCCATCTGAGTACACAAGCAGGTCTCTAGCCTACTAACTGGGGCATCTGTCTGAAGCTCAGGGCTGTGGATCTAGGAATAGAAGGGGCTCAGGTCCAGATCTCCCACTTACCAACAAGGTGGGCAGCACCACCACCAACTGCTGTAGCATGGGCTATGAGCTGAACATAAAGCTATCTGCGTCTCCAACAAAGCTGAGAGATTAAGTGGACTTTAGGTCTTTCTCAAAAGCAAACTAGACCATTAGTGAACTACAAGAATACCCAAGCCTGGAGGACAAGCTGAGCACCTGGAGGGTTACTGCTGTTGGGTGACACTGGCTAAGGGCAGTCTGAAGAGCTTCCTTGGCTTCAGGAGCCAACGTTACACCTAAGCTGGACTTAGGGCCCTTTGTAGGCGATCCATAGCTCTCAGCGAGTTGAGGTGGGGGAGTTGTCAGAACTCAGCGCTTATGGCACAGCAGAGTTTTCAGAAGGAAGAAAAACCTCATACTTATATTTAGCAAGTGAGCAATAAAGCAAAATGGCACAGCACACACTGACAGTAGTGGTGAGGCTGTGGGGGTGGTGGTGGGGGGCGTGAAAACTGGCAAGAGCTTCAGAAGAGTGAGGTTTGGTATTTCAGTTTAAGAGGTAAAGACTGCAGGCTCTGCAGCAGGTACTGAAATTCCAGCCCTGCAGAAATTTAACCACCCTCTGAGCTCCCCCTCCCCTCATCTCCCCACCCCTCTGTCTTGTTTGAAAAATATTTACAAGGGGGTGAAAAGCAACCTTCAGACATGTGACCATAGCTGTGTGCTGGTGCTTTCTATAAATAGGGCTTGGCTGAAGCACTAAGCTGTGTTCTGCTGCGGTATGGCATTATGGCTTCTGCTCAGCAAAAGCTGTTCCCACTCTCTTTTCAGACCCCTGCCAGTGTTGGCATCTGGCTCTCAACTACATGACTTTTTTGCCCTCCATCTTTAGAGCAGAGGAGAGCAAATACCCACGAAGTCCACCTTGGGCTGGAAAGAACAGAGCTGGGCTGCGCAACTCAGACCTACTTAATCGGCAACAATACAGAAGTGATTTAAGGAGTCTGCTGATTCTGGGCTATATTTGGGGTGCTGTAAATCATTTTGTGTTTAGTCATCATTCATTCTGTGTTTCTGGCTGGAGCCACTCAAAGTTCTCTGGTGCATAATTTAGACAGTGCAGACAATTTGCATTTTATCCCCCCTCCCTTTTCCCAACTTCCACTTGTTTCACTGGTCCTGGCACATGCATGTGTGTGGTAGGGCCATCTGAATCCCAATTGCTCTTGGATACACTTGAGTACCAGCATGAGTAAGTTTATGTGCACAGTTCATCAGGGGTGGTAGGCGGCTTACTGAAAAAGTGGTTTTTCGCCTATAAAAATCATCTCCCTTTTTCACTTTCTTCATACAGTGGAAGGGCAAATCCAGTTCATCTTGGAGAGGAACTTCTAGGAAGGGGATTGCAGAGATATGTAGTGGAGTAATTCTGTTTGTATTTAATACCAGTAAACTCAAAACAAAATGGTTGAAACTTCTAAAATAATCTGCACTGTAAGCAAATAGTCGAGATTTGTTAATCTAGACATTTGGGATTCAGGACAAGGGGTTTATGGGTTTAAACTAAGAGAGGGAAATTTAAACTGAAGAAAAGGGAGAAATTATTTTTATACTGAAGGCGGTGAGATCCTGTCCCAGGTTGCCCAGAGCAGTGGTCACTGCCCCATCCCTGGCACCATTGCAGGTGAGGTTGGCTGGGGCTCCGAGCAACCTGCTCTAGTTGCAGATGTTCCTGCTCAGTGCAGGGGGGCTGGACTAGATGAGCTTGAAAGGTCTCTTCCCACTCAAACCATTTTGTGGTTCTCTGACTGAACCAATGAGGGCAGACTTACTACTTAGACAACTTCAGCATTCCCTTCCTTCTACCTTTTTTTTTTAATAAATATACTAGTCTAATACACAAGACAGTTTAGAAAATTGAAGACAAAGGTTTTAAGCACACCTATGCATTTCAGATTTTTTTCATGCCATTTTAATCTAGTAGCAAAAAATGTATAAAAAAGAAATCACCTGAAATGAGGAAATCAGGGAGACAAAACCCAGAAGAAACAGCTATACAAATTCAACCTTGAAATAAGATGCTACTTCCTGTCTGTAAGGATATTTAGTCTTACTGGTAGGTGGTAGACTCAGACTGGAATCTTCAAAGATTAAATGTCAAAAAGATCACTCAGTCTGAGAGAGGGTGGGGGAAATAACCAACCTAAAGTCTAAAACCTAAAGAAAAAACCTCACAAAAAATCTGATGACCAAAAGTCTCTTCTGACCATAGAACCTGTGAACCTATAGACATCCTTCTGTATTCCCTGCTCCATTAACCATGAAGGGGACAGCTTCAGATATTTGCAAGGTGTCAGGAAAAAAGACTTTCCCTCCTCCTGAGCTTCAGATCTTGCTGTCAGACAGAAGCTCTTAGCCTCTAACCCTGCAGGAATATCTACCATTGCTTCAGGTACCCACATGCAAAGAGCAGAAAAGACTCACCCAGTCCATGCCATTGGAAGGACACGCTCCAGAGCTTCATGTGGCACCTTCCTCTGACAAAACAACCATCTGGCTGAAGGCTGGATTGGGAGCTTTGGGTTAATGCGGCACATTCCAGCGTAACTCTCCTTCTCACAACATCTGCATGTGCCATCTCACCAACATTACTGCCACTGGGAGTCCTGAGCTCTGGGAATAGTTCTACTTGTTCTCTGTCTGCAAGGTTGGTTTCCATTGACTGAGCTGTACTGGGCTAATGAGAGTACCACTGGGCACAGATAAGGTCATCTGAAGGCAGTTTAAAGATCAGAAGCATGTGAGATGATTTATAGGGGTCTTTTTTGTAATTTAAGCTTTGAAAAGCCATTAAAAGCTGCTTTTCATCACAGCTTTCCTACAACTCCCAAGCAGAAGGAAAGCTCAGTACTATTATGAATCATTCCCGTCTTCTGTTGCATTTTTACCTGTTTAATGTAGGACATTAAGGCCTTTTGAGAGTGTCTAAAAACCACAGAACAAATGACAACAATGTCTTCCCAAACAGTCTCCCAGGTATATAAATAACACGTTTCATACCAGTCTTCCCATGGCATACATTTACATAACTTCAGAAAAAGCCCACAACAATTTACCTGCCTCACACTGTTCCTCACAGCAGCAAAAATCTATTCAAGACTCTCAGGAAAACCAGCATGTGAAAGACTAACATGCTGTGAAACAACTGTTCTCCTGGAGCTGGTGGAAGACTAAAGAAACACATATCCCTTTAGGGTCATGAAATTTTTTTTTTCCCCCCTTGCTGCTTTGGAGAAGGGCGATTGCCAGGTCCAGACTGTGCATTCATCACAACAGGGGGGACAGTGCCTGCTGCCACAAGGCTCCATATACTTATCAAGCTGTATCTCCCAGCACATCCCCAGGCAAAGGCAGAGTTTGGGAAAGCATTCTGAGGAAGGATCTAGAGCACAAGTCTGGTGAGGAGAGGCTGAGGGACCTGGTCTTGTTGAGCCTGAAGCAAAGGCGAGACCTTCTGGCTCTTGAAAGCTTCTTGACAGGAGGTTGGAGCCAGGTGGGGTCAGGCTCTGCTCCCAAGGAACAAGTGACAGGACAAAAGGAACAAGACTCAAGTTGCCCCAGGGGAAATTTAGGTTGAAGCTGAAGAACAATTTCTTCCCCATAAGGGCTGCTAAGGCCTGGTCCAGTCTTCCCAGGGCAGTGGTGGAGTCCTCATGATCCCTGGAGGGATTTCAAAGCTCTGGAGATGTGGTGCTGAGAGACATGGGTTAGTGGTACCATGGCAGTCATGTCTGTCATGCTAAGCAGACTTCCTCCTCTGGGAAGCCTCTGCTCTCCCATTCAAACTCTTAGCCAAGTGTTGATAAAAATGAGCTCCCACCTGCCAAGAACTGTCCAAGTCTTCACAATACAACTACAATGTGCTTTTACTCAACACTTGGGTTTGGTTATTTTAAAGCCTCCAGTTATCAAACTCAGTGATCTCCACAGACTTTAAAAAATAAATTTCAGATTTTGGACCACTTTGGTTAGGTGGTTCCCAGGTCCATGTATTTAGATCCTTGCCCCTCAGAAGCAAACCACCATGTCTTCCCTTCAATAACAAGCACTAAAGTTGCTCACAAAATAAAATTTCCTTTAAGATCTTATTAAGGGGAGTGAAGAAGCATGAAAAAACTCCATCAATCCATCAGGCAGAAGTTAGTAGTGTGTTTTGCTGCCAATCAAAAGGAAGAGTGGGGCAATTTCAGTAGACTGGGGCTCACCAGTTCATATAGTACCCACTTCCACCCCTGCCTTTGACTGGCCCCTGTGTGTCCCTCAGTGGCAGGGAGATAATGGGAAAGTTTTAGCCACCGCTAAATTGACACAATTTCAGTTTTTAGGGAAGCAATACCCAGAAGACAGTTGCAAATCAGATTTTACCAAGAATACAAGAGCCAAGAATAGAGTCTCCAGCTATTTGGGAACATCTTCTTAACTCACAGCAGCTACAAATTGTGCACTTCTGTAGTTTTCCCAAGAAACGTTTCCAGCCATTTTGGGACTCTGAGGATTGATCAGTCTCTGAAAAATGAAGAGCATCAAACAGTTCTCTCCTGACTTTCGTTTTCATGCAATATAAAGTTTCCTACCTTTCAAAAACAGGAGGGATTTCTATTTAATGATGATGGTTATTGAAGATTCGGTGCAACTAAAGTGAAAAGTTCCCATTGTTATGCAATTTAGCTATTTACTCAGTTGCTTTTTATCACCTCAGAAACTGGCCCAGAATCTAGATAAAGTTCCAGTTTGATCTTTTTTACTTCTGTAACCAGTCATGTGATGTTAGTGTCTCATCACAGGATGATTTAATTTGGTACATCTTTCTTCCATGCTCAAAGGGCTCCCACTGAGAATTGTCCCACTTGCTGGCTACAGATCAGGTCCTTTCATTGTTCCTTCAGTGGGTTTTGAATGGCAACAGCCTGGCTCTCTGAGTGGTCTTGACCTGGTCAGGGGGTTTAATTCTACTTTCTCCACATCTCCCTGCAGTCACTGGGGCTTCAGCACCACCACGCAGTCTCTTCAGAATAACCTCCATTACAGCTCATTGTGAACTTGGTAAATTGGAAGCATTAGGTCAAAGATGAGAACAAACAGAGGATTACAAACCCTGCTTGCTGACCTTGCAAATTAGAAACTGCCCTTGTCAGAGCACCAGCAAGTCACTGCCAATGCCATGACAGCCACATCTCCCTGACACTCTGTAGAGAGAAAGAGAAAAGCGACACTCAAATGATCCAAGTGCTCATTTATCACACCCTTTCTGCTCTGGCTGACCAACAGTCCCCCAGTCAGATGTGCCTGATAATATTTACTGAATATTATCAGGCTAAAAGGAAATGTTGGAAGTCCTGCAAGTGACATCAGCCAGAAACCCTCACCTCTATCTACACCATCTCTTCCAGATACTGATCTCTGCTGGATGAAGCCTTTTATCTTGCAATAGTTGTGAGGATCAACACCCTTCCCATGAACAAGGATTAAAGCAAGTGATTGGAAACACCTTATCGAAGAACTTCAAGCCACAATGTAAGAAAAAGTAATTAAGACTTGTAATGTAAGTATTTTTTTCCTGTAGCAATCTGAGTTAGCAAGGTGAAGGAGAAACAGAACTCACTTGGTCAGATATTATTCACTGGACTGAATACCAATACCTCCCTCCAGATAGTTCCATGTAAGTCGTACCCAGAAAATGCTGCCTCCTCTCAAATCTCTAGATTCAAATGCTTGAGGCATCAGTAGGTGTAGATGTGGCCAGGATATTTTCTACTCACAAATCCAGGTTTTCTGCTGGTACACATTCTCATTTAGCACATTTAGTCAGGTGACATCACTTGCAAACATTTCTTAGGTGTGCTCCACCTTATCAGCATCAGCCGATGGAGAAATTGCAAAAAACTTCCTCTAGAAATTTTACCCCTCACTTCAAACTCAGATGCCATAACTTGTGTTCTACTTATTGGCTTCTATAAACAAAGTAGTTTAATTAAAACCCAGGCTAATTGCAGTCCATATTTACTATTAAATGAAATGCTCACACTGCTTTTTAAAAACACATGTCTACTAAATCCAGGAAAATTGCATGATTAAGGATCAGGTATTCTTCATTTATCAGACAAATATCCAAGAGATTCAAACATTCAGCAGGTCTGGGCCCAGAGCTTGACATGATTATTATCATAATTACTATTATTATTCTTTTAGTTTATGCCAAAGGACCCATATCTTCTCTATACAAATATTTTTTCCTGTAAACCAGTAACAGGACAGAAGCAGCTGAGCCTGCTAGAAATTCACCATCATGGGCTGAGGCTGGCAATAGCTTGTTATTTGCCTGAAAGGTTAATGAAGAAACTCTCAAGGTGCAATACAAAGATATCCAACCATGCTTGAGGTCACAGGGACCAGCTAATCCTTGGTTAGAGTCCAGCTGGAAAAACCTGTAAGACCTGGGAGGAGATGATCTCAACTCCATGTTTGACTAGATCTTCATATGCATTGTTTCCATTGGCAAGAGCTCAGTATCTGCCTGCTGTGGGTTTCACAACAGCATCTTCAGTGCCTTTGCCTTCCTCTGGGTGCACAGTGTTAGTCCCTGTACCATTCCTCTTGCTCCACACTCCCTGCCCATTTACCCCACTATCAGAAAGATGGGCAGATTTTTGAGCAGAACCTGTTGGGACAGGACAAGGGGTGATGGGTTTAAATTAAGAGGGAAATTTAGACTGGGAAGGAGGAATTGTTGATGCTGAGGGTGGTGAGAGCCTGTCCCAGGTTGCCCAGAGAGGTGGTCACTGCCCCATCCCTGGCACCATTGCAGGTGAGGTTGGCTGGGGCTCTGAGCAACCTGCTCTAGTTGCAGATGTCCCTGCTCCCTGCAGGGGTGTTGAACTAGGTGACCTTGAAAGGTCCCAAACCATTCCATGACTATGATCCTCACATCTTAAAGCTAAGCTGGGAAAGGCACATCACCAATCCATTCCCTGTCAAACTCCTTAACCACTCCTTGAGTGTGAAACAACTCAAGACTCAATCTTCTCCCCTTCCTCCTTTCTTGCCCCTCCACCAACCCCTGATCCTCTTTCTTCCTGCTCTCTGCTATTTTCCACCACTTACTGCACTTCAGCTCTACTCACACCCCCTCTACAACCTGCTGGATTTTAGCAATTTCATCCCAGCTGAGCATGAGCTAAATATAGTGTGTGGGAAGAATAAAAAACCCACAAAACAAACCACAAACCAATCTCTGCTCTGTAGACACTGTCACAGCAGCTCCTCAACCACCGAGTTCTCCCCACACCTAGAGATGGATGCAGTCAAGTACAAGATTGATGAGCATGTGGGGACTGGAAGGGGAGGGACAGTGGCTGCTGCCGCCTGCAGACAGAGTATTCTGATAATGCAGAATGTGCTCATAAATTAACACACAACCTGGGATATAGAAACTGATTCCCACCCCCCCCTCAGGTGTTTAACAAACCCAGGCAAAAGCAAAACCCTTGGCTCTCTTTTAAAGGACACTTTCTGCCAGATTTCAAAACCCTGCACCAAGCCAGAACCTGAGAGTCCCTCCATCAAAAACAGAACAGAAAACCACCCCAGAGCCCACAGCACACACCAAAAAACCCACCCCACACATTTTTTCCCCCCTTAGTTTTGTCTTCAGCTAACAGGGTTCTGCCACTTCTCAAAATAACACAAGTCTTTGTGACTTTGTGGGAAGAAAGATCTTAACTTGAATAATTAAGAACCAAGAAAATATTAAGTAATTGAGAACATCTTCGAAGGGAAAGTGCTGTGTAGCCCTCAGTGAAAGTGCAGCATCCAAGGATAATTCCACTCCTCATTTCCTCTGCAAACAAAGATTTTACCATAGCTAAACACAAGTGAGAGTGTGGCCAGGAGGAAGGTTAACAACACTACTTCTTATTCAGTATTAATTCTCAGTACACATCTTGCTGAGGAGGCCCTTTAAGATAGCAAGTGAACATCCCTGAGGTTTTTCTCCTGCTGCATTTGTGAACCAGAACAGAGGACTTTTTTCTGCTACCAGAGAGCAAAACTGCCTACATCAGTCTCAGGTGAATCAGCAGGGGAAAAAAAAAAAAGCTTTCAAAAGTGGGGGGGAGCCAATGACAAATATAAATGCATTGGTAAATCTGCATAATTTGATGCATTTGTGCCCTTTTTTTTAATAATTACAGACAGTGCCCCAGAGGGCAGTGACATAGAAGTACATTTTTGGATGTCATATGGGTCATCTATTGCTAGCTGGAGTGAGAGCAGCTGCCTAACATGAAAGTCAACACCAAACAACTTCAGCTTTTTAAGCTCCTCTTTCATGCACACTTGAGCTGTATATAATCAAGGGCATCCATTTTAGAAAAAAAAACAAAACAAAACACTCTCCCAACACACTGGTGTTACTGCTGCATGGAAATTTTTTCAACCCCAGAGCTTCTGACAGTGTTAGTGACAGGCATGTCGCAGAGCATTAGGCAAATTTGTGAGAATTAATTACATGCTATTTGTTTAACTTTTCTTGTAATCTGTCTCTGCTCCTTCCATCTGAAAATTTATTAGCTCACCTAACTCATTTTCCCCTTGCTCACTTGGCATTATCCAGCCCCATGTCTGCATTCAGCACTTATCTCCTTGACTTCAGCAAAGGAAGAAATTGAAACAAATGGGAAAACCTTGAAGTGTTTATGCTCCATTAAAACTTAATTCTGCTTTTAATTCTGGGCCAGAGTGTTGATAGATTCATTCATATTAAATAGAATTTGAGTCTCTGTAGTCTAATTAGAGAGAAAGGAACTAACAGAGAGAGAAGTTACTCATTGTGAGCAGGGGTATTGCTTCTTGGTCCCACTATTTAATGCTGAACACCCCCAACTCTCCCAGCCTGGCCTCCCAGCATTGCTGGAGATCCTCTGGCCCCGCTCCAACAGGTCCCTGTCTCTCTCATGCTGATCCCTCAAAAAAACCCCAGGTAGAACATCAATCAAGTGCTGTCAAGTACAGCAGGTTCCTGTTAACAACCACCCCAAGTATCTACCAGATCACCTCAGCTCCACTAGTTCTGTTTCCACCTTTCTGGAAGAAATCCAGTCACAATGAGATCAGAAAAGCAACAAATATTCAGCCAAATCATATAATTTTCAGAATTAAATGTAGCATTTAATACCTTCATGCACCAAGCTGTCTTTTTAAATTACTTCAGTTCTTTGTTCAAAGGCACAATATTACTTTGCAGAAGGCCTTGCTCTCCAAGCCCTGCAGTGCCAAAACCTTCCTGCTGCACTTGTCAGTTGTGGAGTCACCAGGGAACAAATCCTTCCTCTGCTACAGCAAAGCTGTGCTCGAAGCAACGCCACTTGATGATCTTAAAGGTCTCTTCCAACAAAAACAATTCTATCGTCGAACAGCATTCAGTTTCTGGGGTCAGCTCCCCAGAGCGTTTACTCTGTGGCCACCAACAAGCACAGTCCCACTGCCACCCTGGGGCGGGCAGTGGCACAGCTGTCTCCCAGTGCACCGCCAGCTGACCACTGTCCTCTTCTCACACTCTGCTGCCATCCAAATATAAAAGAAGCTGTTTCCCTTCTGAACAGCACTAAACTGACAATGAGGACCAGAGTCTTGCCTGCAAGCCAGGCAGCTGCTCCCACTCCTGCTGGAGCTGCACATCAGCAGAGCCTGCCTGTCCCTGCTGACCCCAGCATCATGCCACCAGCACCACTTGCTCTGTACTGGGCACTGCTGCCCAGCTCCTTCGAAGACCCCTTGGCTTTCTGCAACTCTCCCAGGGGATCCTGGGAGTTGATTTTTGCACCTCTGTCACCCTTGTGCTTGCAGCAGCCCTCTGGCAGCTGCCTCACACACTTTATTTCCTCCTGCAATAGGGTCCCCAGGAGGAGTATGTAACAGGGTAGGTCAGGCTGTACCTTCTGCTCAGGATAAAAGGGATATAGGGTGACCAGACTTCGACAGCCACACAACTTTGTTTTCAGTAAGGCTCTTCCAGGAAAAGAACTGAGGTGTTTTCAGCAGAGCACCTCAGCCTAGCAGAGGCAAATTAAACCAGCAACCCTCATGATGGTGCAAGCATCTGCTACACTGCCTCATGACAGCAAACTTACTGGGCAGGATTTTGCTCTGTTTTGCTGCCAAGCAGATATATAAGAAACAGGCTCTTCAGCAGTCCCAGGAGGGTCAACCCTGCTAAGCAGTCCAGAGCTTTCAAAGCTTCTCTGAAATATTTAGTGAAGAAAATGTTCACCTGAAAATGGAAACACAAAGTGCTGCTTTTCCTGAGGACAGGAGGTGGCAAAAGCAATGGTAAAAGTAAATGAAAAAAGGCACAAGAAAAACCAAAAACGAAGATTAACTGTGGCCTTGCCAGTGGAAACCTACCTGGATTTAAGCCACATCATGCTTGCCTTGTCTTTAACTTACAAGCACACAACTGTCCTGCTCTGATGCAGGTAGAAGCAGCAACGTTTCTGAATGCAGGAAAGAGCCTGCAGGTCCAGGCTGTGCTCCCTTGGAAGGGAACATCAGAAGCTGCTGGTAGGGTAACACAGGAACAAGCCCGAAGGAGTCTGTAAACAGACACCTGAGGGACATCCACAAAGACTTTAAGATCCAGGCCCACAATCCCCACCACCACATGTAGATCACTAAGTCCCACCAACTGCTATGGCAACATCCACAAAAGAGTTTGCTTTTCCACATGAAGAATCCTGGCTGAGCCCATAATTATTTATTGCTCCTTGCCAACCTCAAAGAGCAGAAAAGGTCCGGAAGGTGTGTTCAGCAGGATGTGGCATGTGAAGATGAAAACCCAGCTGAGCTGCCATAGCCTGTGGACCAACCTTCTGTATCTCCTGAGTTACAGGTCACAAATAAAACAAGGGCAGAGGCATCTAAAGCATCTCAGAAACCCATTATAAATAATCATAAAAAGCCACATGACACTATTGGATAGAAGACATGAATTGTCTGGTTTGGTCTAGGGTAATTTAAGTCATAATTACATTTTGAGCAAAGTCTGCCAAGTGATAAATGTAAAACATCAATCACAGTCAGCTGAGCTTGTTCAGCAGCACCAGGAAACTTCCCTCTTGAAGGAGGAAGAAAGGAGGAGGCCTCCTCCTCCAGAGCCAAAACGAAATCTTTACCAAAGTTCAAAATGGCATCCTTCTGGAAAGCAGCATTTTACAAGCTTTCTGTAAACACCTTTTCTTTGGAATTTATAGAATGGTTTGAATCACAGAATTATTTGGGTTGAAAGGGACCTTTCAAGGTCATCTAGTCCAACCTCACCTATCTTTAGAAAAATCTCTCCCTCTGTTCCCCCCAGGAGAAGCCTCCACTTCATTCCACCCCAGTTTCTGCAAACACTTGCAGCCAGTATGCCACCAGACCCCAGCAGCTTTCGGGACAAGGACAGGAACATGACTATCGCCTGAGCTGCAGCCAGCAACGTAGGGCAGGTAAGTGCAGGCAAAGGTCCCACACCTTCCCTCCCTCCCCAGTATTGGGGACACCCTCAGACAAGCACCTTGGCATCTCTTAAGCAGCCCAAAGCTGGTCACAACATACCTGTACTAGGAATTTTACTCTGAATTATATATAGGCGGCATTAACTTTTCTTTACCAACCACAGGCGTTCAGTCACACCTCCAGCGAGAAGGGTGGGAGAAAGGTAGTGTCCCTCCTCTCAAAGGGAGACACTGGGAATTTTCAAGACTATTTCAACAGCTTGAGCACCAATCCAGCAAGGTTTGCAGAGCAACTGAAGGGATTTCATTGTAACACATACTTTGCTTTTGCTTTTCTTAGTTATTGAACCTTTCACCTGAACACAATCTCAACAGACTATCTGGAGACAAATCCCCAGTGTGACATTTAAAGGCAGTGTTGTGGCTTAGGGTCAGGGCAGCCCCTTAAACCTATAACAGACGCTCTCTGTTAACCCCCCCTCCCTCCCCAGGGGGGAAGAGAAAGGGAATAAGGGAGAGAGACTTAGCGATTAGAAAAGGGAACTCAAACTGCTTTAATGAAAAGGAAAATAATAATTATAAAAATGGAATATATACAAATATATACAAAACCAGTATCGAACCCAACCCCCCTGATGGTAATTCCATCACCGTCACCACTGATGTTGTGCAGGCTTCGGGGCAGTCCCAGACTGGGCCCCGCAGCAGACAGGAGCTGTGTTCAGGAGCTGGATTCTGGTACCGGGTTCAGGAACACGCAAATCGGATCGAAGGCAGAATGGACAGAGGCCTCCTTGGGTGCTCCGAGGAAGGAACCGAAAGAGGACCCGAGCCAAGCCAAGCAAAAGCTGGCAAAGCAGTCCAAGAGGGGAGAGAAGAGCCCAGAGACCCTTCGGGTCCCTCAGCTCTAGACCAAATATGATGTATATGGGATGGAATCCCTCGTTGGTCAGTTTAGAGTCACCCGTCCTGTCCGCTCCTCCCTGCAGGTGCAGCCTTTCACTTTCTGCACCCCCCAATGTGGCACACAAGACCCAGCAGTGGCCTTGGTCTGCACACCAATCCTTGGTAGTAACTCTAACCATGGGGTGTTATCACTGCTGGAAGCAGGCACTGTCTGTGAGAACAGGCTGATAACTTCAGAAAGTGCAGTTAATGAAAAGAACCAAGCTGAAAAGTAAAATCACCAAACAGAACCAGTTCTGTTTTCACTCAAACCAGGACAGGCAGTCAGAGTAAATAATGCATAATAACAACAGATGGAGCCTCTGGCCAGCACTGGGCTATTCAAGTTACATGTCCTCAGACCTCACTCTCAACTTGCCGTGCAGAATCCCAGCATGGTTTCAGCACTGAAATATTTGTGACACTTCACTGCCACCAAGAGCTTCAAAAGCCACATTGTGCCATTTATTATTTGAAATGGGCCTTTCTCCTGACTTCAGGGGAGAAGACACTGAAAAACATTAAAGAGCAAATGCTATTATAGTCAGAGCCATTAGTTTTCTTCGCCACTGCAAGTTTCCCCTCTACCAGCCTCCTGTAACTTGTCATTAGACAGGAAAACAAGCGTTGCACTTCTAGGGCAGCCCCTGCTTCTGTTCAATGTCAGCAACTCATTTCTGGTGCAGAGATGGTTATGATCAGACTGGATTAGAACTTCAAGAAACAGGTGGCAAGAACATATGATGTTACTTGTTCAGAAGCAGAGATATTGTTAGCAAGAATTGCTTGTAGTAATGAAAGTCAGAAGACAAAGGGGAAGGCTTGCATTGAAGTAGATCAAGATGCCTGGTAGCAACTGCATCCTGCCTTTTATCAGCACTGGTGTTGTCAGCAGGACCAGGGCAGGGATTGTCCCCCTGGAATGGGCGCTGGGGAAGACACTCCACAAGTCCTGGATTTGGTTTTGGGCCCCTCATTCCCAGAAGATCATTGAGGGGCTGGAGAGTGGCCAAAGAAGGGCAATGGAGCTGGGGAAGGGTCTAGAGTACAAATCTAGTGAGAAGCTGCTGAGGGAACTGGGCTTATTCAACCTGGAGAAAAGGAGGCTCAGGGAGATGGGGCTCTCAACAGCTCCCTGACAGGAGGTTGGAGCCAGGGGAGGTTGGGGTCTGGTCCCAAGGAACAAGTGACAGGACAAGAGGAAACAGCCTTAGGTGGCTCCACGTAAGTTTAGGTTGAATATTAGGAAAAGTTTCTTCACCGAATGTTGCCAAGGGCTGTCCCAGGCTGCCCAGGGCAGTGGTGGAGTCCCCAATTCCTGGAAGGGTTTCAAAGCCATAGAGATGTGGTGCTAAGGGATATGGTTGGACTCTACCTTAGAGGTCCCTTCCACCCAGAATGATTTTGATTCTTTAAGTCCCACACAAAGTCAATATTTGCTTTATGACAAGGATGCATGGAACTTGATGATTTGCAGTATGAAGAACTCCCATCCTAAACACATACTCAGACTTCGGAAGACATTCATCTCTTACATGCAGTCATAGGAGGCTGCAGCAGCAGAAGTTTGCCCTCTTACACTCCCGCCCCTCTCTCAGGTCTGTTTATTCTCCAACATCACTTACATGATATGAGGGAGATGAAGTTTTCCCACTATGTCTGGTCTGTCCCACCAACCCACTAACATTATCACCTCCAAGAAAGGCAAGCAGGTGACAAAGCTCTGTAGCTTCCTAAACCTCACACCCTCCCCAGCTGCTGGTTGTGAGTTTTACTTTCCCAAGAGCAAACATTCTGTTTTTCCTAAGGTATGAAGAGGAAAAGCTCAGAGAAAGTGTTAGCTCTCACTTTTTATGCTATCTGGGTTCTTTTCAACATTTAACAGAAAACCAGAAAGAAAACAAAAACAAAACCAGTGAACCAAACCAAAGCCACAACACAACCTTTCTGCTTCTTTCTAGCCCTTCATTTGAATATTCAACCAGTGATATCTCAGATGTTTTGTTGAAAGCATTCTGCTCTTCAAAATTTCAGCGGTTCTTACGATAATCATGAATTACACAGAAACACCAATAAAAAAAATTTATGCTCTGTAGTATATACCATTGTTTCCTCTGAGGACTTCCACTGTGCTTTCAAAAGCATATGGTACAGGACAAACTAAATCAACTAGATCTTAATCATGCATTTTCCAATCAAGTTGCAATCATTGCAACAAATTCCCTTTTATTTCTCCTTATTTTATTAATTAATAATTCAATTCAAAGATCTCCTCCTTGATGAAGCTTCATAAAGCCCCATTTCTGCAGTCCAGGCTTTAAGAGTAATTCAGATGATTCCATATTTGTGATGTTTTACAAACACAACAAGAGGAAACAACTTTGTACCTTACTTAATTAGCCACAGATCAAGTAGGTGTTAGTTGCAGAAGAGACAAGAGTACTAAGTTACAAAGTACATAAAATAACATCGTCATCATTTGCATGTGTTAGGGCTGTGCCTAAGGACAAGCCACTGTTGGGGCAACAGACAGCTCAGCCCTTATCTTCAAGGGTCTCTTAGGCTCCAAATGCATGAGACCAGCAGGAAAAAAAAAAAAAGGAGTGGAAAAAAGTAGGACAGCAACCAATCAAGCAGAGCTAAGACACTTAAATATCAGATTTTTTCTTTTTAAACCTTTCACACAGGACTTAGTTCAAACAGTAGCATCTAAAGCAAGGAAAAAGCCCAGTCAAGAGCAAGAAAGCTTTGGGAGTAATCAGGAGAAGAAAGTCAACCCAGGTCAGAAGAAAAGGAAAAGTTCCTCTAAAAAAGGCCACTCAACCCCACAGGGCTGAGCAACTTCCACAACCACAGATGCTCGAAGACCCACTACCAGCAGCCACAGTACCTTCTCTTATCAATCTCTGCTTCTCAGGCCTCAAGGTGCATCTGCTCACTAGATCACCCCTAAACTTTGAAGACCACTTCAGAAAGAAACAACAACTGCTAAACCTCTCAGCAGGCCTGCATCTTGCTCTCTTATAGCTGGGGGTGGTAAGGAGGTGAGTGGTCCCATCTGGTGCTTATTGCCTCACCAAAGGCAAGTGAAGTAAGTCTGCACACCTGCTTTCCCGTCCTTCACAGGTGGGTATGGAGCTCCTCATGCTTAGCAAGGAAAATACCCTGAATAACTCAGTGTGGACATGTTATGGAAATGTTGCAACAATAAAGTCAAGTGATTAAGCCATGCTTAATTAGTATAAACACATGTAAAATCCTTGTGATGCTCCTCATATTTTCCTTCTTTGCTTTCCTGGTTGGTATTAAAGATGCTTCTTCACCACAAATTTCCCGTAGCAGAGTCTCATGTGTCGAATCTTATAAAGAGAATTTTTTCAAAAGGTACAGCAGAAAAAGAGCTCGAGTCGGGTGCCTCCAGGGTTGGGTGCCTCAGGAGAGTAGATGTGTACACGTGTCAAAAGATGGATAGCAGAGGAACTGCAACAATGGCTGCATTGCGATGCTGAAAAACACTGTGGGGAAAACAAATGTGAGCCCTGGGCGCTGAAGTGCAATTCTCTCACTTTCCAGCTGGGAGCAGAAAGCAATTTGGTGAGATTTGCTGCTCTAATAAAAAAGAGGTTTTGTAACAAAGCTGTGGCTGCAGCATGTCTGGCCCTTTAGCTTACAGGTAATGTAGCACAGAATCATAGAATACTTTTGGTTGGAAATGACCTTTAAAATGGAGTTCAGCCATTAATGCAGCACTGCCAGGGCACTACTACAGGGCAGTGATAGGACTAGAGGGAATGGATTAAAGCTAAATATAGGTTGATTCAGGTTGGGCATTAGGAAGAATTTCTTCCCCATGAGGGTGGTGAGACACTGGCACAGGTTGCCCAGAGAGGTGGCGGAAGCCCCATCCCTGGAAGTTTTTAAGGCCAAGCTGGATGGGGCTCTGAGCAACCTGCTTTAGTGGGAGGTGTCCCTGCCCATGGCAGGGGGGTTGGAACTAGATGATCTTTAAGGTCTCTTCCAACCCTGACAATTCTATGATTCTACTAACCCATGTGCCTCAGCACCACATCTCCACGTGGTGCTTTGAAACCCCTCCAGGGATCATGGGGACTCCACCACTGCCCTGGGCAGCCTGGGACAGACCTAGACAACCCTGGAGGGGAAGAAATTGTTCCTCAGCTCCAACCTAAATCTCCCCTGGCAGAACTTGAGGCCATTGCCTGTCACTTGTTCCTTGGGAGAAGAGCCCGACCTCACCTGGCTTCAACCTCCTGTCAGGGAGCTGTTGAGAGCCAGAAGGTCTCCCCTCAGCCTCCTCTCCAGGCTGAACAACCCCAGGTCCCTCCACCTCTCCTCACAAGACTGTGCTCTAGACCCTTCCCCAGCTCCATTGCCCTTCTCTGGCCACGCTCCAGCCCCTCAATGTCCTTCTGGGAGTGAGGGTCTCAAAACTGAACCCAGGATTTGAGGGGCAGCCTCTCCAGTGCCCAGTTCAGGGGGACAATCCCTGCCCTGGTCCTGCTGGCCACACCAGTGCTAGCACAAGCCAGGATGCTGGTGGCCTTCTTGGCCACATAGACACACAGTTGTTCATCTCCAGTCGGCTGTCAACCAACACACCCAGGTCTTTTCCCATCAGGTACTTTCAGCCTCTCTGCCTCAGCCTGGAGCAGTGCAGGGGTTGTTGTGACCCAAGGGCAGGACCTGGCACTTGTCCTTGTTGAAGCTCATCCCACTGGCCTCAGCCCATCATTCTGGACTCTCCCAATGTGGTGGGGAGATTCTGTGATGGAAAGACGGTTGTGCAGCACTGAAGCCACCACTGGAAAACGCAAAAGTGGAAGAATGAGGGGAAAAATCAGAGTCTGATCTGGAAGGAAAAGGTGCATGAGGCAGCAGCAGTGACAGCTTGGGCAGGGCTATGGCTCTGGGAGGCAGGTGCAATGTAAAGTACATTATGTGAGAGGGAAAGGAGGCTTCATGTGGACATCACTCTCCTAAAGAAGCTCTAATTGTCACATAAACCACTCGGGCTTTCCTCCAGCTGAAATTACAACCCTGGCAGGCAGTTACTCACTGATAATGGGCTGTATCTTCAGATGCTGTAAATCTGTGTGACTCCAGAAATGCCAGAGCAGTTGCACTGATTTAAAGCATCTAAGTACCTGGCACAGACCCTGATCAAAGTGGTGTCCTCTGCCTGACGCATTTACAGGCACGTTTGGTTAGGATAAGTGGGATAAGGATAAGTCCTTACATTGACCCTTGGTGTGTTCCTGATGTCCAGAGTCTGCAGCCAGCTCAGGTTAGCCCATCCAGGAATGCCCTGCTCACCAGGGATGTTGTATCCTGATGCCCCACTGTGATACAGCTGAGGCAGGTGCTCAGGCTTGGGGTGGTAAATGTCCTGGCTCCCTCCATACCACTGTTCTCACAGGACGAAGGAGCAGTCCTGCCCAGCATGAGTTTCACCATGGAATCACAGGATCATTTTGGTCGGAAGAGACCAAAGATTAAGATCATCAAGTCCAATGCCTAACCCAGCACTGCCAGGGCACCACTAAACTATGTCCCTCAGCACCACATCTCCACGTGGGGCTTTGAAGCCCCTCCAGGGATCATGGGGACTCCACCACTGCCCTGGGCAGCCTGGAACAGCCCTGGACAACCCTAGAGGGTAAGAAATTGTTCCACAGGTCCAACTAAACCTCTCCTTGTGCAAGTTGGTTTCTGCTCTAACCTGAAACCTAAGATTTTCTTGTGACCAAAAGAGGTTGAAACATGCACATTTCTTTTGAAAACTGTTTCTGGATGTTTCTTGTAGCACTAACCACATATTGCCTCTCATAAACACCCACATTCTTCGATACAAGTTTATCTTTTGTTACTTCTAAACTAATTATTTATAGAAATGCCCTTTTCCTATGATCCATCATCTTCTCAAAGCTTAGTGGTTTCTTGCTGTGAAAATGATTCATGCTGGGACGAATGTATCATGGTAGCTGCATATTTCTTCATTGATGGACATTTTCTGATCCAGAAAACTGAGTCTGGAAATGGTTCCTGAGGAACACTGACAGAGGACTAATCTAGTCCCCATATTCTCAGAATGCTCCTGGAATTATCTGGAAGTGCATGCAGAAGTGTGAGTAAATGTCCTTCTACATCTTCTATTCTATCAAATATTTATAGCATCTGTTTTCTCACTGACAAATTTTGTAACACACTGCAGAATGGTGGGGGATGGAAGGGACCTCTGGACATCATCAGCATCTTCATGTCTTCCTAAAACACATGTTTTAAAGTGTTTGTCCTCATAGAAGATTACACCTTTCAATTTACAAAGTTAATTCTAGTGTCTGGATGGACCCACACAGGTTTAAGCTGACAGTCAAAATGAGAACTGGGAAGTTCAAATGTTTGTGTGAACATCTACCAAACCCATCTGGTCCTTGAAACTGGACACAAACCAGGTTGCCCATGGGACTAGGGCTATAGTCCTTCCATGACAGGGTGTAAGTGCAAAGCAAAATTTCTCAGGAAGGGACCTGCCCCTAGTTTTGGTGACCTTAAAGAACTTCATTCCAATCTGGCTTACTACAGGCCCACACCAGTCTACAGATGGTCAGAAAAACACGTCACCTTCAGCCTGCCCTTTTCCCCATTTCACTGTGGTTTGAGACCAAAATGCAGTTGCTCTTCTCAGAAGCTAAGGAATTGTGGGCATGCAGTTGGTGTCAGGGCAGTGTGCCTCATGCTATGGGATGGCTCTCAGGTTCCTGCTCAGATCCACCAACCTCTCATCAATCATGTTCCTGTCCTGTAGCTGCAGAACCAAATCTCACTCTCAGTGCTGTTGTTCAACGAGATCCCATGGATCTTGGGAAGGCTATGAAATCTCAGTGGGACTCAGTGCCAAGGGGAGCTTTGCAGCACAGAATCCCCACTCTCCTCTGGTGTTCTCTGTGGCATATTTTTAATAGTGCTATTCAAGGTGAAATCTTCTAACCAGTATTTTTTCCCCCTTTAAGCTACAGTTTTGTCTTGGAGTTGAGAAAGAGGTGTAGTTTTTCACCACTGAGAAAGACTCCACCCATATATTTCAAAGGGTGGAATTATTAGTTAGACGAAATCACTCCAAATTAACACGGTCATTATGATTCAACATGTTTTCTACAGCAGCCTAAAATGAATGTTAATTTATTTGGGTAAGTTTTGTTAAGAGCTATTGTAGCATGGTAAATGGAAAACCGATCATTGCTGGGAGGGTTTGCTTTGGCAAGTGTCACCCTAATTGGTTATGGGGGAAGGAGTGTTAGACACATCTTGGGAGTAGGGAAGGTTTTTCCATCTGCAACTGAGCTGGGTGATATGACCCTGCAAACTGCCAGAAGGAGCATTTTCAGACGGTCGTGTTTCCGTCGATAATTGAACTCATTAGCGTCACACAGTGGCTTGTTCTCCTGTTTACCTTGGTAGCTGTGGAGCACTGAATTCATGTCATTTCTGATTTTTCCCATCCACGTCACAGCTGCTCAACATCGATATTGTTTTTCATGGGCAATTAAAAGACCTAAGACAGGAACAAGGGTGAGGAGGAAAACACCTTGTGTTAATTAATTAATTTATTTATTCACAATTAATTGAGACAATCATGCAAAGGGAATATTTGAGATTTGTTGTTGCTGCTTTTCACCACTCACACATTTGAACTAGATTGACATCAAATTGACTCAAAACCTACACCAGAGTTCAATAAAAGGAGGTTGTAGTGAAGTGGATGTTGGTCTCTTCTCCCAGTTGACTAGTGATAGGATGAGAAGAAATGGGCTGAAGTTGCACCAGGGGACATTTAGGTTGGATATTAGGAAGAATTTCTTTACTGAGAGAGTGGTAAAGCTTTGGAACAGGCTGCTCAGGGAGGGCATGGAGTCATCATCCCTGGAGGGGCTCAAAAGCCATCTAGATGTGGCACTTCAGGAGATGGTTTAGTGGTCCTGATAATACTTAGTAGATGGTTGGATTTGATGATACTTAAGGTCATTTCCAACCTTAATGATTCTGTGATTCTACAATAATAATGAAAGGTCTTGATCTATGGGAGTTTAAGGGTGGAAAAAAGTACCCACTTCTCACCCATACCGAAAACATCTAAAAAATTCTTTACCAAAACAATACTAACATTGTTTTCTAGAATGAGGAATATGAACATATATATAAACATAAAAGCTGTTTTCACAATGAATCAAACATGTTTAACATTCTGCTATTTTTACCCCAATAGTCTATTGGTAAAATGAAACACTTTTAAAAGTATGCAAAAAAAGAAAAATTCTCCCAATTAGACTATGAATCATAGAATGGTTTGGGTTGGAAGGGACCTTAAAGATCATGTAGTCACAATTCCCCTGCCATGGACAGAGACGTTATTACCCTTACATATTTTATAAATATCATGAAGAATAATAACAAAAAGAACAGCTGCTTTCTTAAATGAAACCAGATTTGTACTATCAAACCATGTGTGTATCTACTGTACTCTGTCCTTCATCCACAGCTTTGGAATGCTGCTGGACATCTCCAATGAGGCAGCTGGACATCTTCAATGGCCAATGTTCTGAAGCACAGAGCAAGATTCCTGACAGAGGAGAATTCTTGTTAATGTCCTCATCAAAAGGGTCCACTTGAAAAAAAAAAGTGCAGGAAACCAGATTTTGTCACTTTTACCTAGAGTAGGAGGTGCTGTGCTCATGCTGGTGGGCTCTTGGCTTCAGAGCTGAGTGGCTCTGCACTCTGTGTGAACTCAGGAATATTAATGATATCAGAAAGAATCACAGAAAAAGTACCAAAACATTTCTAAATGAGGAGAGAAGAAAAAAACCTTAAAAATAAAAAGATATCTGTGTTGTGCTTCATTCCCCTATCTTAGTCTCACAGGTGGATCTTTGGTGGCTAAGTCCTGTTTCCTACCTGATCTCTCAAGCTTTACAGGGGCACTGCACATTTAAATATGCTAGAAATCTGGACTCAGATGCATATGGTCTTCTTTAACATGTGTACAGGATTTATCTCAGCAGCATCTGTCTCTTGTCCAAGCACAATGCTAATGCACTTCTTCCATTTCATGCCTCTCCTAAGTACCACCTCCACTGTCTAAGTCTCTGTGCTGGGTGATGTGTAACTTTTGCCCTGGCAGGAAGGCTCTTTCACGAGGAGAATCAACAAATGGTTTGGGTTGGAAGGGACCTTTCAAGGTCATCTAGTCCCAACCCCTCTGAAGTGAGCAGGGACAACTGCAACTAGAGCAGGGTGCTCAGAGACCCAGCCAACCTCACCTGCAATGGTGCCAGGGAGGATGGGGCAGCAACCACCTCTCTGGGCAACCTGGGCCAGGGGCTCGGCTCCCTCAGCAGCAAAAATTTCTCCCTTCCCTCCAGTCCAATCCTTCTGCTTTTAGTTGAAACCCATCACTCCTTGTCCTGTTGAAGAGGGGACCTCTTTGTCTTGACAGACAGTGTGAGCAGAGAGGCTGGAGAATTAATGAGCAGAATTAGTGGGTTTGCCAGCAGCTATTTAGATTAGATTAGAAAAGGTGTTAGGAAAGATTAGCTGGGGATGGGCTCAAAGACAGTGATAGGGGTCAGCAGGGACATTAGAGGGCACTCAGGGACGGGACTTTGTGCACGACAGCATCCCCAAGCTCAGGGAAAGTGTTTGTGTCAGATAGTGCTCAGTCCCTGGGAAAGGTGGGTGGGTGGACATGGCATGAAGTGACCATGGTCCGTGGGCTCTGGGTGAACATCGCTACTGTGCTTCTGTCCCAAACTGCAAATGGCTCATCCATCTCCAGAAATCAGCTGGTCTTACACTTTTGGGGTCCTGGGGAAATTCGCAGCATGGCTGTGAAAATGTGACAGTGTTGAGCACTTCTCTGGTGGACCTGGGCTCACTGGGCCTGACCACGAGTTGATTTTACAGAGCAGGCAGCTTTCTAGAGCACAAGTCTGGTGAGGAGCACCTGAGAGAGCTAGGCTTGTTGATCCTGGAGAGAAGGAGACTCACGGGAGACCTTCCGGCTCTTGACAGCTCCCTGACAGAAGGTTGGAGCTGGTGGGGGGGGGATGTCAGGCTCTGCTCCCAAGGAACAAGGGCTAGGAAAAGAGGAATCAGCCTCGAGTTGTGCCAGGGGAGGTTCAGGTTGGAGCTGAGGAGCAATTTCTTCCCCTTGAGTGTTGTCCAGGGCTATCCCAGGCTGCCCAGGGCAGTGGTGGAGTCCCCATGAACCCTGGCAAGGCTGTGGTGATGTGGTGCTGAGGCACATGGGTGCTGAGGGATATGGCAGTGCTGGGTTAATGGTTGGACTTGATGATCTCAAAAGTCTCTTACAATCAAAAGAATTCTATGACTGAGGTGTTGGACTAGATGACCTTTAAAGGTTCCTTCCAAACCAGAACATGCTATGATTCTCTGCTAAAGGTGACTGTGGGCAGGGTGGTTCTCAGATCCAGCAAAAGCTGCTCCCCTGAGCCATCTCTGGCAGGAGGAGAACAGAAGGTGGAGAAAGAGTTCTCTGCATAGAGGGGAAGTCCCTGGAGCTGTAATTTACATGGACTAAAAAAAAGTGCCCCACAATCAGATGCTGTGGTAAATAAAACTCAACAGAGTGGAAAGTATAGTGATTTTACAAATGCAGAAAAAGGGAAGTGGAAAGAATAATTTTTAACAGTCTTGGCTCTGCCCTGAGCATATACTGAGTAGAAATTCCAGGGGACAATAAACTTAACAAGGAATACCAAGGACGTGCCGTAAACTGCGCCTGCTCTTTGGAAGATGCGAATGTTGCCGTGAGGATCCACGGGGCTGTTGGGTCACTTCCTTCAGGCATCTTCCCAAAACAATGGGGTACGCAGAGGTCAGAGGCTGTGGAGGGAATGCAGCAGCCACCCCGCAATACAGTGTCCTCGCTACCACGCATCTGACTGACAGATGGAAATTAATCCAACGGTGATGAAAAAGAAAAAAAAAAACAAACAAACTAAACATAAAAAAAATATATATTAAAAAAGTGGGGTTTTTTTATTCTATACAAACCAAACAATCTTTTCTCCCTGGGTATCTGGTCTGCCTGGACCAAAGCACCAACATAAAGACGAAAGCCGTGGGGGGGAATGGAGTGTTTGCAGAAGTGAAAGTCAGATTCCCACAGGGAAAAAAAATAGCAGGGACGATACAAACCAAGGCGCCTTTCGTTCAAAAGCTGTCCATTTTTTTCTCAAAACCGTGTATTTCTGAGCGCTGGAAAGAGAGGGATTGGAAACGAGGGCCAGGAGGGCCCGGCGGCGGGGGCGGGGGCGCGCCGCCAGGTGGCGCGAGAGCACTGCCAGGCACGCCGGCCCCGCCCACGGCCCCGCCCACGGCCCCGCCCACGGCCCCGCCCACGGCCCGCCCCCTCCGGAGCCTGGAACGCCTTTTCCTTTCCCTTCCTTTCATTAAGAATTAATATCATTCAATAGGAATTACTAGTTTATTATATATATAAAATAAATATAATATATAAAATATTTCTATAATATATATTCTACCTATAATATATAAAATATACATAACAGAATATTAATGAATATTTGATAGGATTGAAATGTATTCAACACAGACATCACCTGGCTCTTTTCACCCCAGGAGTTACTTCGGAGCAGCACTTCATCCAGTTATTCGTCCCATCTCCTTCCCCATGAGCTGGATGTCTTGAATTTATCAGCCTAGGGGGATTCTGCGCAAGGTTTCTGCAGACCAGTACTTGTCTGGGGCTGATTTCTGACACACGGGAATGTTTTCATGTGAAGTCAGGTTTTTCTTCTTCTAGAAGTAAAGGTGGGGTATGTGACATGACAGGTTCCTGTTGGAAAGTCAAAACACAGTTTTTTACCCTGTGATTTTCAAGCAATGGGAATTCATTGGTCTGTGCACGGTAGTGGTTGGAAGGGACCTCTGGAGATGATCTGGTGCTACCCCCCTGCTCCATCCAGCAGGGTCACCCAGAGCAGGGGGCCCAGCATCGAAGTGCCCAGCCAGGTTTGGAATCTCTCCAGACAAGGAGACTCCACAGCCTCTCTGGGAAGCCTGGGCCAGACTCCGACACCCTCACACCAAAGAACTTTCTCCCTCTGCTCAGATGGAACCTCCTGGGTTGCAGTTGGTTCCCAGTGCCCCTTGTCTTGTCACTGGGCACCACTGACAAGAGTCTGGCCCCATCCTCTTGCCCCCCAGGGGCCCTTTAGCTCTTGCTCAGCATTGCTCAGCTCCCCTCTCAGGCTGCTCTTCTCCAGCTGAACAGCCCCAGGGCTCTCAGCCTTTCCCCAGCACAGAGATGCTCCAGGACCCTAAAACATCTTGAGCAGCCCTTCAAGAGAAAGATAAATGTAAAAAAACCCAGTGAATCAGGAACTAAAATGTATCCAGCAGTCAATATATTTTGACAGATTCTCTGTCAGTTGGTTTCCTGTTCAAGTTAGATCTGTTTCTTCCAACAGCTTTATGAAACAAAATTCTTTGAAGCCACTTGGCCCCAGCCCTTCCCTTTAAGGGAAAGAATTTTTAAATGCGTCTCAGGGTCACATGATTGGGCCAGATGATCTCCAGAGGTCTCTTCCAACCTCTGGCATGATGGGACTCTGTCATGGTGGGAATTTGCTCCAATGCTGGAGCAGCTGTAGCAGGAGCATCATCCTGCCACCTCTTATTCATAGAAATACCAGACAGAAATACCAACTCTAACTACTCTGTGATTCTGTGAAACGCCTTCTATTTTCCTGTCTCCTTCCCCTTGCTTGATTCTGCTGCCCCTGGGAAGCGTCATTTATTCTCAGCACCTGATAAAGTTCATGTGGCTCAAATCATCCAGCGCTGTCCTTTCCTGGACAAAAAAAAAAAACCTAAAAAATCTACAACTAAGCAAGTTTTAGAGAGTTATTTCCCAGAAATAGTGTTCAAAACATCTGTGCTTTGAACAACTCTCATGCAACAGCAATGACCCTTCTTGTCCAGGATGCCCAAAAATACTTGCAGACCGAAAAAGATCCAAAGAGCATGGCTGATGAGTCTGTGCCCAGTCCTAAGAGAGCTGCTGGAGGGGCTGCAGCCAGGGAAAGGCAAAGCAAAGTAGAAAGGTCCAAACACAAAAAATGAGCTTCAAAATGAAGTTACCTGGCACAGCTTTATGTTTATTAAGCAGTAAATAACCAGCATCAGCTTTGCTTACACAATCTACCTCTCCTTAACAAAAGGTAAATGCTCTCACTGAGAGACAGAGATCAGCAAAGTTTTATTCCTTCTTTTAAACCCATAGTAGAACAGCTTCAGTATTGATATAATCAGTAACCCACAAAACCTTAAGGGGAAATTTTATCCCAGAGACTCATTTCTGTCCCCACTGATTTAGTAGTAAAACAAAAATCAGGCTCAGGACACATGGGATTGTGGAAAAAAAAAAAAAAAAAAAAAAGAAAAAAAAAAAAAAAGATATTGCACATTTTTAACCAGACACAGTCTCTTAAAAATATTTGGAGAAGACAGACTGTAATCCTTTGAAGTAACTTTCAATTAAGCTTTTAAACGAATTAGGATGTTATTTCTGTGTAACAGATAGATCATAAATTTGGGTTCTAATTAAATGCTGGGTGAAAAAACTTCACGTCACACATCACTGCTTGCAAATTTATCTGCTCTCTCATTTGACGGAAGTTACTTGGAAAGATGCAGAGTTCTCGTTTTCCACAGGCACAACTTCCCCTCTGGGAACAAAAAAAAGAAAGATGAAGGACTTGCCATTGTGCTGTACACATAAAAAAAAAATAAGAATAAAAAAAAAAATCCCAGTTTAATTATTATAACCACACAAATCCCAGATTTCTTTTGCAGTTTTGGTCAAGTTTTCACCAGAATTTCTCAGTCATAGTCCCCCAAAGCCTGTCTCTGGTCCCTGGAGGAAGCTGTTGCCACATTAGTCCTCAAAGGGTTAATCAGATTCAATTTTACTGGCCTGTCTCTTCATTCATATCATACTTTAAGACAAATGTGAGCAGTTTGCACTATCTCATCACAACGGTAAGGAACAGGTAATGCCAAGTCCTACTGGCAGCACAATGGGGCAATGAATTTTTAATAATTACACAGGGTTACAGGTAGAACATTGCTCTGAACATTAAGCCTGAAGAGCTCTTTTGTCTCCGTCCCTTATTACCCTTCATTTCTCCATCTTCTATAAGCATCCTTTCTATTTCTTCAGCTAATTTAAATTAAAATTCTACTACATTATGAGTTGCAAAAATAATCCTACCCTTTCAGCTTTTGTTCTCTCTTCTGTGATCCCCCATAATGTGTGCCCAGCAGGGCAAGGGGGTGGATTCTGCCCCTCTGCTCCCAGGGCTCTGGGGAGAGAGAGAGAGAGACCCCCCTGCAGTGCTGGGGCCAGCTCGGGAGTGCTCAGCACAGCAGAGACAGGGACCTGTTGGAGCGGGGCCAGAGGAGGCCCAGCAATGCTGGGAGGCCAGGCTGAGACAGTTGGGGGTGTTCATCCTGGGAGGAAGGCTCTGGGGAGACCTCCTGGTACCCTTTCAGAAAGATAGTCGCTGCCCCATCCCTGGCACCATTGCAGGTGAGGTTGGCTGGGGCTCTGAGCAACCTGCTCTAGTTGCAGATGTCCCTGATCCCTGCAGGGGGTTGGACAAGATGATCTTGAAAGGTCCCTTCCAACCCAAAGCATTCTGTGGTTCTATGAATAAGCCTTAGATGAATTGCAAGAAGTCTTTCTGCTGGCCTGTGTTTTGGGGGATGTTATTTCACTTTTCAGGGTAGTGTAGCAACTTTTTTGGCACCCTGTGAAAGTCAAAGCAATGCAGGTTCCAATGTGCTACGGAGATGAAACAACTGCTCAAATGTCTCTTTAGCCATTTCTGGAGGGACTCAGCTTCTCCCAGAAATAGTGCAATTACATCGATCTGTTTATCAAGTACACTCCTGCCAAGTTTGTGCTCAAGGGCAATTTTTTCCCGTCAGGATATTTACCACTTGCTTGTGCACAGAATTCCCACAAACTACAGGACAGTTTCCTTCATCCTTATCATCAAAGACCCTCTACCTTCTTTCCAATCCAGATTCTTGGTTTTCCAAGAAGAAAATGGAGAGAGGGTTTTTTCTTGTTCAATCTGAGTCATAGATCAAGATTAGAGAAGAGGAACTGTCACAAGAGTTGACCCAGTGGTGTCAAAAATCATCTAAATATGTTAATGTTCTGTTTGGAAAAATTTTTCAGCTGGAAGACTTATCTTTTAGCTACAGAAGACATTAAAAATAAATATTCAGAACTATGATAAATATGCAAAGGGAAAATAGTGATTTGAAGTATCCTGTGATATTTCAATATGAAATGGCGAGCAGGGGGAAAGGTGTGTTGATGTGGAAAATTTTTAATTAACGTTGGAGGAAGTATTCTCTCTCTGCCCCCTCCTCAGCTCCCTGTGCAAGACTTTAATAACCTTGTGTACTCTTTGTGGTATAAATCCTCAGTTCTGTGTTGGGGAGCATCACATGTGAGCACCAGGTTTTCATTATAAATTGTGGTGGGCACTATCAACCTACCTTCCAGCAGGATGCTTATCCCCGAGTTGAAATGAATATTAATTAAGCTATTAGTCCTCCATAAAACAAGCAAGTGGCTTCAGTAACTGAGCGCAGTAATTTTCATCTGTACTCCTAAACATCAAATTTGTTTTTTCACCTCCAGAGCAGTTGCCCTCAAAAGCAACAAAGAACACAGCTCCCAGACATCACAATTATTTCATTTTATACAGAACTTGGAACCACCTTCTATGTTTGTCAAGTGATGCAGTGGTTCTTCTCCTTTAACACTGATGAAAAGGTGCACCAAACATCACTGAACATTTGCGTTTCCCCCATTGGCTTTCCATGCTAGCAAGAATCCTACTGGTTTCTTACCTAAAGTGACAACAGCAGATGAAAGACAAAAGTGAGGGATATTCTTGCAGGACCAGAGGCCACACACCATCATATCCAGTTGCTGCTGTTTTATTTCTGGTTTTTTTTCCTGTGTGAAATAAATGAACCCTTGGCTGCTGATGAGGATCACTACCTGCCGCTGGTTTCTGTTAAAAAGCCTTTCACTGCCTTTCTTTCAGCTTTGCAGTCTATGCGGAGGTTTCCATAAGAGACAACTACAGGTCCCAGAAGCATAACCAAGAGCATGGGGCTGTCAGTGCAGGCAGGGCTGGAGACCTGCTCTGGGTGACCCTGCTTTAGCAGAGGGGTTGGACTAGATATCTCCAGAGGTCCTTCCAGCTTTCCAACCCCAGCCATTCTGTGGTATGTGGGAGGCTGGTCTGCAGCTGTCAAAGAGGGACAAGACAATTGACACTACTCCTCTCCCCTCTGGGCCAGTTGGATACTCTTTGCAGGAATTGGAGACAAATTTTGCTACAAATACCTTCATCTGGGAGGGTGGCTGAAGAGCTCTGAAGGGGAGAAAAAACAACCAACCAAACAAAAAACCCCCAAACAGCAAACCTCAAAAAAGAAGGTGGGAAAGGTATTCAAAGTATCATGGGAGTTCTTCTCCTTGCTAGATAGTCAAGCATTGAACTGAATTCTCATGTGAACTGAGGAGAAGCTAAACTAGATAACTACACAGTGAAAACCCAGGAGTCCCCTTGATGTTTCTTTGCAATACCTAACAATGAAATTGGGCCACAGAGAATCATAGAGTTGTTTTGGTTGGAAGAGACCTTTCAGATCATTGAGTCCAACCGTTAACCCAGCACTGCCGGGTCACCACTAAACCATGTCCCTAACGTGATTCAAACCTATTGGCACATTGTCTACATTTAGCCTGTATCTGGGGCTAAACTACAGCAGTTGCCCTACTACCTGATGACCCCATCCCAGCTGAGAAGGGGGATCAGGAAAAGCGGAGGAGACCCAGAGGCTGTAAAGAAAATGGATTTAATGAAATAGCAAAACTAATATTATTGCTAATGTCATAATAAAGTAAATAAAGTTATACTCAGGCCAGTGAATGTACAGTGGTCACAACAAACAGGAAAGGCCTCAGGAGCAGAATGATGAGTGAGTCCCTCCAAGGCTGGTGACCCTCGACAGCAGGAACCCCTATCCTCAGCAAACCTCCCCCCTTTATACTGAGAGTGATGGTTATGGTCTAGGATACACCTGGAGCCACCCTGGGGCAGCTGCCCTGGCTTCTGCCCCTCCCAGTTTAAACTCCTGGCTGACTCTAAATTGCTAATGGCCTTCAGACCTTGGCTGGCCTAGAATTCCATCCCAGCAAAACCAAGACACATGACCTTCTAAAATCACATTATTTCATCTTTGGGAAATCAACATTTGTCTTTTGCTTTCCTTTTTCAAGTGGGGTAAATGGTGGAATTTGCATTAACATTCATCTGGGACTTCAAGAAATGGGCTTATTTGCAAGGTTGCAGGATTCTGGAAAAGTCTGTTTGACCACAGACTAAGAACAAAATTGTTTTGCTTTCTTAGGCAAGCCACTCAGAGAGTGGTGAAGCAGAGGAATTCACATCTGATTGCATGTATCCTTCTCCCAGAGGATATCCCACACTTTCTCCTGCCCTTATTGGGCATTTCTCAAGTGTAGGGATGGCTGCATGAGTGTATCTGACTGTGGTACTGAGCTTTTGCCATCCTACCCTGCTGCTCCCTCAATTTCCCTTTCCCTGAGGAGACAAGTGAAAGATTTTCACAAGAAAGAAGCAGTGACCTTGTACCCTTGTCCACTGTGCTGTGTTCCAAAAATGCCAAGTCTGGGAGGGCAACTGAGGCTCAAGCAGAGAGCTTCAGGGGTCCCCAAGGTGGCTGAAGAGCAGGAGCTCAGTTACAGCTGCTCCAACCAAGTATGCCAAGCAAACCAGGCATGGGAACAACAAATAGGGATGTCCATCCTGCTCCCCCAGCTCCTTCTTTGGGGTGAAGCATGCTCTGCCTCAGGCAGAAAGAAGCTTTCTTTTGCCATGCACTTAAGTGGTGCACTAATTATCTAATTTTAAACAGTGTTAAAATAAACCAGACTGCAGTCAACGTTGGAAAAAAAAATTAAATATATATAATACGTCTGTGTCTGAAATCTGACTACAATCCAATTTCTTTAAAGGTTGCCTCATACAGATTATCACAAAAGCAAGCTCTGCAGCAGCAGAGATTGATTCCACTTCCCCTCTTTTGCCATGGAATAACCTTAGGAAAACTTTCAAATTGATGGTAATTCACTAGTTTCAAAGGGCAGACGAAATAAATCTTTAATAAAGAGGTTTGTCCTGAGAAGGAACCACCAGTTCAAAGAGCTTCGAGCTCCAAATCGTTGGCCTGTGTGCTCTCTGTAATTTAATATTGGAGGATCTTGGCTAACTTCATTAAAAGGATGACAGTGAAATTGAGACAAATCATCCCATGGTGAGGGAGGGACTGATAGAGAGAAAATGATAACCAGCAAGAGAAATAGGTGATATCATCACACAGATCACTTGCTGCCACACCAGGGTTAAAATGACTTTTGTTAACACAAAGTCCCCTCGTTACATCAGAGCCCATGTTATTGTGAAATTAAACACGTCGTATGATTCATGTCAATACATCTCTGTAGTTGCTGGACCATTCTTAGGTTTTGTTCTTGATTATTTTCAGCCCACTCATTAAGAATTGATTTTGGTTTGGGGTTTTTTTTTTTTTGTAGTGGTAGTAACATTCGTCATAAATTGTGTATTTCAGTAAAACTTCTTCTGCATTCTGACAAAAATTGCACTGAATAACATTCAGTTCTTTCTGCTTAGCCAGAATTTAAGTTCAGAAATTTTATTTCAGTCCTTGCCATAGCAGCTTTTCCAGGGATGAGGCTTCTACCACCTCTCTGGACAACCTGGGACAGGTTCTCACCACCCTCAGCAGAAAAAAACTTCTTCCTTCTCTCCAGTCTAAATCTCCCTCTTCTAGGTTAAAACCATCACCCCTTGTCCTGTCCCAACAGGCCCTGATAAAAAAGTCCATCCCCATCTTTCTGACAGGCCCCTTGAAGTGCTGAAAGGCCACCAGAAGGTCTCCCCAGAGCCTTCTCCTCTCCAGGCTGAACCCCCCCATCTCTCCCAGCCTGGCCTCCCAGCAGAGGGGTTCCAGCCCTCCCAGCATTGCTGGGGCTCCTCTGGCCCCGCTCCAACAGGTCCCTGTCTCTGCTGTGCTGAGGACTCCAGAGCTGGCCCCAGTGCTGCAGGTGAAGTCACCCACCACTTACAGACTACAGACACAACTTCACTTAATGAAGGAGTTTGGTCGGTACAGCCAAGGAGGACACACAGCAAAGTGGATTCTGTGACATTCCTCATTCAGTTGTACTTCTGGACCCTGTGATTGCAAATATATTAATTTTCTGAAGCAAAGTTCGTACTTCAACATAAAATACTGTAGGGTAAGACTGAATGAAACCCAAGAGCCTCGGCTGGAACAGGAAATCTCTTTTTAATAGTGTTATCCCATTTGCATTGAGTTAGAACACATTTCCTCAGCACAGGGCACAGGAAAATAGTCTTCTCTTAATGGACTGATTTAAAAGTGTTCTGCTCTACATCAGTGAGGGGGAAGGACACAGACCTGTGTCAGCAGACAACCTGATTTGGAAATAAGAGCACTAACTGTTAACTACTGCAATAACTGCCCTGTCCCCTCATCTGCTTAAAAGAGACTTAAAACAATGACTTCTAATCTAAACTGCAGAGTGGGGAATCACCAGATATGTCTGATAGTGATTTATATACAGTTAGGGCAGTCACAGGGGCTGCACACACACTTACCTGCTACCACCAGCTGTGACAGGTCTCCTGACTCTGCTGTGGGCAACTGTGGTGGCAGACAAGGTCTTCCCTGGGCCGTGAGTTGAGCTTTGCTTTTCCCTGGGCAAGTGGAGGAGGCGGCTGGTCCTCCCATGGTTCATGCATGGGAGGAGAGGCTGTGGAGGGAACATTCCATTCCCGTTGCCTTGAGGTCCTGCCTTTGTGCAAACACCAAGGGATGAGTAGAAACCAAGCACAAAAAAATGAGCTTTTGAATATTCTCCCAGTCTCTAACCATTTCAGTTCCAATTTCCAATGGTTCTTAAGTATTTTTGTATAATGCATTTTTCCAACAGGCAGATGGTTTTTTTGTTGTGTGGGCCACCAGGTACAAAAGCTGTCAGGGGGCACAAACTCCTATAAATCTTGCTTTCGTAGGATGTCAGGCAAAGAATCCCACCACTGACCTCAGACAGTCACATAAATGTGGATCTTGGGTTCAGCAGAGCTCATTGAGCATCACTGCACATGTTTTGTTGCCAAGATATGGACTGAGATTTGCATAACATGTAAGCAGCAGCAGCAGCTTTGAAGCCGGTGTTAGGAGCATAATTGGGTGAAACCAGGGATCCTCTCAATCCCACCAGGAACTCTGAGGAGCTTGGACTCATTAACAGTAACCAGGTTCAGAAATAAAAGCAAACATGACTAAGATTTTCTCAGCTCCTAGGAAAACACTTATGTGCCTTGTTCAAAGTATTGATTGATTTACATAACTCTTCCAAAATAATAAGAATTAAAAAAAAAAAAAAAAGATACTCTGCAGAGTTCAGAACGGCAATGAGACAGAGCCAGAGATCCTTCAGGTGCTCTTAAAGAAACACCATGTGCCTTTAATGCAATTAAAACATAAGCATGACCAATCTCTAAACCTCAGCTGGGGCCTGCAGCTTTTGTTCTTGACGGGTCATGATGGGTCTGGAGTGATGCGTAATGACAAAGTTGGCTGGCTGCCTTTCTGCAGAAGGACAGGTAGAGCTCCTCTGGGAGAAGAGATGACTTATCAGAATCCCTTACCCTGCTTGCTCGACAATAATGACTCCTTTTCATTGATTTATCTCTAGCAGGTGCATTTGATAATATATGTAAATCCAGAGGCTGCTCCCATGAGATTTTTAGGACCACAATGTACGATAGAGAGTAAAATCACAAGAACTTCATTTATAAGCACACAAGGAAAGGCGCCCATTGGAAGTAAAACCTACTGAATATTTATTAACAACTCCTGCTCTAACACACTGCAGAAAAACACCCTTGGAAATCTTTGTTTCCTGAAGTTACTAATGGTTTGTGAAGCTGTCAGCACACCAAAAGCAAATACAAAAGTGCAGCTGCTCCCTCACCTTTTGATTTCTCTAAGCCACAGGCAGAACAAGTTTTCTTTCTTTGCAGGTAAGTAAACGATTTTCCATTAACAACCAAAGAAAGACTTTTTAAAGGGAAGACAAAGTGTGGTATTAACCTATCAGGATCACCAGGAAATGTGCACAGGACTTTTGGCATGGACTTGCCCTGGGCTATGAAAATGGTGCTGATGGTCTGAATTATGTATGTTCGGTTGTGAGCTCCATGTCACGTCATATCACGGGCTTTCTACTATCACACACAGGCAGCAGGTTTCATCAATCACAGAGTGCTCACCTCAAAATTACTGTGGTGTTTGGGGTTTCTTTTAATGCATGAAGCGCACATAAAGCAGGCAAGAGAGGCTGAGTGGTGAGGGTCTGCTCTGGGCGCTTTTTTCTTGGTAAGTGATTTATTTTCCCCAAACAGTCTCCTGATTCATTTCACTCCAAACGAATGTTCTCTGCAAAAACACACTATCAGTGATTTGTGTTACAGTGGGTGAAGACCTGGAGGAAAAAGCTGTAGGAAAATTACTTCCTCAGACCAGTGCTTCAGCTCTTGCAACACTTTAGCATTTGGAGTGATGTTTTCAAGGGCCTTCAATGCCCATTTCTGGCCTTTTTTCCTGCTGCTTTCTGTGTTGGTGATCCAGTGGAGTCCTCCTACACATTGATCAGGAATGTGATGTAACAGAAGAGGCTGGGGTAACCAAATCCCATCACCTCAGCTGTTGCTCCATTCCTGCATGCCGGGACTGAGGAGGGAGCAGGGCTTTTAGTTCTGCTCTTGTGCTGCTAGGGCAAACCCATGGCTTGTCTGTGTCCCTCCTACTTTTCTTCTTGCATCTGCACTCTCAGAGTTTCAGTTCAAGGTGCAGGCAAATTCACAGAATTAGAGAATGACAGGGGCTGGAAGGGACCTTGGGAGATGATCTGGTGCCACCCCCCTGCTCCATCCAGCAGAGTTACCCAGAACAGGGGGCGCAGCATCGAAGTGCCCAGACGGGCTGGGAATCTCTCCAGACAAGGAGACTCCACAACCTCTCTGGGCAGCCAGTCACAGCCTCTGACACCTTCACACCAAAGAATTTTCTCCCTCTGCTCAGACGGAACCTCCTGGGTTCCAGTTTGTGCCCATTGCCCCTTGTCCTGTCACTGGGCACCACTGACAAGAGCCTGGCCCCATCCTCTTGCCCCCAGGGGCCCTTTAGCTCTTGCTCAGCATTGATCAGCTCCCCTCTCAGGCTGCTCTTCTCCAGCTGAACAGCCCCGGGGCTCTCAGCCTTTCCCCAGCACAGAGATGCTCCAGTGTCCTCAGTATCTCTGTAGCCTCCACCAGACTCTCTCCAGTATCTCCTTGTCAATCTTGAACTGGGGTGTCCAGAACTGGACACCGTACTCCCGATGTGGCCTCCTTAAGGCAGAGTAGAGAGGGAGGAGAACTTTCCTCAACCTGCTGACTGCACTCTTCTTCATGCACTCTTCTTCACACACCCTAGGAAACCACTGGCCCTTTTTGGACATGAGGGCATATCATTGGCTCACAGTATTCATAACTTGTTGTCCACCAGCACTTCCAGGTCCTTCTCCATGGAGCTGCTTCCCAGCAGGTCGCCCCTCACCTGTCCTGGTGTAGGGGGTTATTCCTCCCTGACTGCAGGACCCTACACTTGCCCTTGTTGAACTTTATGAGGTTCCCTCCACTCAACTCTCCAGCCTGTCCAGGTCATGAAACTAGGAGAGACATAGTCAGGTCTAATACCCAAAGAGACAGTTGCAAAACAAAGAGGAGATATTTGCCACCTATGGATGTCTGCAAATCATAGAATCATTAATATTGGAAAAAACCTTCAAGATCATCAAGTCTACTAAACATTATCAACACCACTAAACCATGTCCTGAAGTGCCACATCTAGACAATTTTGAACACCTCCAGTCATGGCGACTCCACCCCCTCCCTGGGCAGCCTTTTCCAAGGCCTCACCACTCTCTCAGGAAAAACATTTTTCCCAAGATCCAACCTAAACCTCCCCTGGTGCAACTCCAGCCCATTTTCTCTCATCCTATCACTAGTTACATGGGAGAAGAGACCAACAGCCACCTCACTCCATCTACTCACTCAAGTAGCTGTAGAGACCAATAAGATCTCCCCTCAGTCTCCCCTTCCCCAGACTAAACAACCCCAGGTCCCTCAGCTGCTCCTTATAAGACATTTTCTGACGACCCTTTACCAGCAAACACACCCAACCCTCATGCCAGGGCATTGGTTCTCTAGGGAAACATGCTGGAAGGTAATTGGATTTTTTTTTTTTTTGCCCTTCTGCAGAGCGTTTGGCACCTCCCTGAGCAATAATGACATGTTTGTTGTCACCCATACATGAAAATTCCCACATGGGAGCAATTTTTGCTTCTGTAAATATGGGCGCTTGGGTGAAACGAAGAGATCACAAAATAAAAAGGACCGGGGCAATTACAAGCAGAACTCATTTGTTATCTGCTGTCGAGCCTCAGCAGTGGAAGGAACAGAGTCATCTGTGTGCTCTAATGCGATGTGACAGACATTTAGAGACCGGCAGCTGACATTTCCTGACAGCATCACCATCTGCCCACTGACAGCTGCTGGTATCCGGACATCATGATCTGGGGAAGGGCTGTTTATTGCTGTCCCTCCAAAGCACAGGTCACGCAGATCCTGGAGTTATATGTCATCAGCTTTGTTTGCAGTCCCCTGCCCTTAGCTAGGATCCTAATTCTCAGCCTCTCGCTGTCCTCCCTCCCTGGTTAGATGTTTAGCTTCGCAAATAATCAAGTCAATAGCATAAGATGTAGATATTTGAAAGGGGAAAAAAAAATAATAAAGAAAAAGAAAGAAAAAAACTTCTAGCCCACCAGCAGGAGAAATAGATGTTAACCTAACATCAGCAGGGCAGATGGAATTATATAATCTGATTTCTAAGATAAGGGTTTTTTCAAGGAAGTAAGGATTTAGTATCTATGATACACTGCAGCTTCTGCAGCTTCAGAAGCATAATGTGGCAGTCGATTCTACAATCCTACACAAAATGCAGATACAGGCAAAACCATATAAATGATGAAAGATGCAATAGGGATGGAGTGGAGTTACCTAAATCAAGGAAAAACATGTTGCCTCAGATACACTGGAACACAGAGACTAAAACAGGGAGTAAGGACTGAGCCTCTTGTTTGTTTGGTTTTTCCTCAAGCATATTTTTCAGAGCAAGGAAAAAGGTCACCTTGAGAGACAACAGTACAGGCCAATTTGTAGAATCCCAGAATCATTTTGGTGGGAAGACACCTTTCAGATCATTGAGTCCAACCATTCCCCCAGTGCTGCCAGGGCACCACTAACCCATGTCCCTCAGCACCACATCTCCATGGCTTTGAAACCCCTCCAGGGATCACAGGGAAGCCACCACTTCCAAGTGTAATTCCACAGGGGTTCTAATCAACCTGAAATGAAACACAAGCTGTTGTCATTTTAGCGTTAACGCCAACAAGCAGCTCACATAACAAAATCCCCGTAGCAAGTCAATGGAGAAAAAGTTATTTAAAAAGAAAAGCTGCTTATGTTAATTAAACAAAGAAAATCTGCCTGGCTGACAAGAACAGCTTAGAATGAAATGCATTTAAAATACATATCTATTTCCTGGTGTACTCCAGAGCCCTCAAACACAGCCAGTGTGTGAGATCATCCATTCAGCCTTATGGATTATACAAATTTTTGGTCATGTTGACCAAACCCAGGGAGGATACAACGGTCTTTATAAACAAAAGGCCATGCGCATCTACCTGGTTTTGCAGATGAAGCTCTGGAATCAGAGAGAAGAGCCCTCACTCCTGCTCCCTTTTGAAGACAGGAACCAGTGCAAATTAAAACCCTCCTAGAACTCTTTGGTCTGGAAAAACCTAAAACCATGAAAAAGGTTCTGTCAGAGCTTATCATGAAACACTGAAAGCCAACAATGAGAACCCATATCCATAAGAAACCAAGTTCCATCAGTACTGCTGCTCACTGATGTCAGCTGAGGAAGACTTGACAAGCAGCTCGGGTTTTCCCCTTCACTCCCACATTCTCTTCTAACAAGTTCATCCCTGTGCTTACAAAAACCCATGTGTAGAAATTTGTCTGTGCCAATATTCAGGGTTTCATTCATTTAATTTCTTCTCAGACCTGAGGGGGTAACTAAGAGACTTAGAGTGAATCCCACATCAGCCTTTCAAGAATTTATTCTATTTCCTCTTCTCTTTTCCCCAAATTTAGATTAAACTCTTTTAGAAAAGCCAGTAATGACAAATTAACCCCTGCCTTTGACATTAGCACACCATTAAAGAACAACTGCAACGTATTTCATGGTGGTCATACTGAGAATAGATACATAGCTATTTGCATTTTTATACCCTTGTAGACATACGACATTCCGAGACACTCAAAAACATGTCACCAAAAAAAAAAAAAAATCAGACACAACATGAGTAGAACCTGTAAGATTTTTAGATGCATTGTTTGTTTTTGTGTAAATATTCAAGGTTTTACAACTCTGAACTATACCTTTATCACAGAATACTTTGCTTTTTCTGAAATAAAATTAAGATGGCTGTTTCAAAGTCACTTTTTAAAAATTTATTTATTTTTAAAAGAGGGATTTCCAACGGGACCACACAGAACCAAACACTTTATGAACCATGGTATTTAGTGACCTCTTACAACATCCTGCTGTAGCCATGTGAACTTCCATTCAGGTGTTGCTACTTTGTTGCCTTAGAAAGAATAGCTTGAGTGTGGTAATAAAAAGATGATAATCACCCTGAAAGAAAACAGAGCAAGCACAGTGCAGGACAGACACAGACACCTGGTTCTCCAGTGTGACATGAATTGAGAGAAATGTGGTTTCACACAGACTGGTTTGGGTGGAGCAGGGACATCTGCAACTGAAGCAGGTTGCTCAGAGCTCCAGCCAACCTCACCCACAATGGTGCCAGGGATGGGGCAGCAGCCACCTCTCTGGCCAACCACTGGGTCTCACCACCCTCAGCAGAAAAAAATTCTTCCTTCTCTCCAGCCTAAATCTCCCTTTTAGTTTAAACCATCACCCCTTGTCCTGTCCCAACAGGCACTGATCAAAAGTCCTTTCCCATCTTTCTGACAGGCCCCTTGAAGTCCTGAAAGGCCACCAGAAGGTCTCCACAGAGCCTTCTCCTCTCCAGGCTGAACACCCCCATCTCTCCCAGCCTGGCCTCCCAGCAGAGGGGTTCCAGCCCTCCCAGCATTGCTGGGGCTCCTCTGGCCCCGCTCCAACAGGTCCCTGTCTCTGCTGTGCTGAGCACTCCCGAGCTGGCCCCAGCACTGCAGGGGGGTCTCTCTCTCTCTCTCTCTCTCTCTCTCCCCAGAGCCCTGGGAGCAGAGGGGCAGGATCCCCCCCTCCCCTGCTGCCCACGCTGCTGGGGGTGCAGCCCAGGGTGCCAGTGCCTGCTGGGTGCCAGCGCATGGGGCCGGCTCAGCTCCAGCTGCTCACCCCCAGCACCCACAAGCCCTTCTCCCCAGGGCTCTCTCCAGCCCTTCACCCCCAGCCTGGGATGACACTGGGAGTTGCCTCAACCCAGGGGCAGGATCTTGCACTCATGAGGTTCACACAGGCCCACTGCTCAAGCTTGTCCAGGTTCCCATGTTTGTGTATCCTTCTGCTTACCAGAGATAATTGTTGAAAGGTGGTGAGCTTGTTTTAAATACATGTAGATGCCAGTATGAATTATGGTGCTGAGACAGGCAGTCATTACTCCATGCCTCATGAACACAATTCTTGCTTCATAGCATTGTCCAGTGAATCTGAAAATTGCTTCACTTCTTTTGTCAAGAGAAACCTGAGACATGGAAGGTATTAAGAGTTTCATTAAGGTGTTTTATTTGTAATCAGACCAGCATCACATCTGGAATAATTTCTATAGCCTGTATTTTGTCCGGAAAATATAATCTGTCAGTGAAGATAGCAAAAATATTCACTTACACTTTGTAGTCAGCATATAACCAGCCAAAGGTAAAGTTTTCTTTTGTGCAGGTCTCTCACATGTATTATAGATCTCAACTACATATTCTAGATGCAAGAGGTGTGCAGAGAACCCTTGGTCAACAGAAAATACTAGATGCATGCCTTAATCTACAGATATATACTATAGATAGGAGACATGTTATCTGTCTCTCAGGGAAAATTACTCTATTTAAGCTACAGTGCTTTTTTTCCCTTGAGAGGAGACCATAAAAAAAAAACTTCCTCAAGGCTCTGTTCAGCTTCGTGTTATTTTTAACTTTCCAAGGTATTGGAACTACCATTCTATGGCTTCTGACAGCACTGAAAATAATGGGCATGTTTTAATAGTTCACAGAATCACTGTGGTTGGAAAAGACTTTTAAGATCATCAAGCCCAACCCTTATCTAACTCTACCAGGGCCACGATTACACCACATCCTTAAGCACCACATCTAGACAGCTTTCAAATACATCCAGGAATGGCAATTCTATCACTGCCCTGGTCAGCATGTTCACTTCCACCCTTTCAGTATAGAACTTTTTCCTCATGTCCAACCTAAATCTCCCTGTTGTCATTTCCTCTTGTCCTATCAGTTGTACTTTGTGAGAAGAGATCAACACCCATCTCTCTACAACCTCCTTTCAGTTGATTTATTAGTGTGTCTAAAAGAGCTAGGACAGTAAAGGGATGTTGCAGGGCACAAGGAGTGGAGCAGGCTCCTATGAAGCAGCGGTCGAAGCCTGGATTCACTGGCTTTTGAAATGCCTCTTTTTCTAACATGATGATTTTGAAAAAAAATGTGGACATGCAAACAAGGGTCCAAGCTACAGGAAGATTATTAAAATAATAACCAGGAACTGAAAAAAACTCCAACATATATATTGCAAATTTCTGGGGACAAAAATCATTTAAAAAAACCCCAGAATAATCCCAAATAAATGGAGATTTTGCAGTTCTATAGCTCACCTTCCTACAGCACTGTAGGTAAGTCCTTGTCAAACACCAGTTTACAACACAGTCTCTCCAACAGGCATCCTTGCCTTCATCTGGACTTGCCTACCCATCAGCCTCAGAATTCAACCTTTATTTATGACCAGTTGTGTTAGGTTCTTAGACAGCCAAGATGCAGAGAGTGCTTAGAAAAGAGCTGCTGCCCAACTAAATGTCAACCGATGAAAAAGCTAATGGTAAAAAAATTACTATTACAATAAAAATGCCCATGCCTTAAGACCCACTTACTTTCACCTTTACAAGTTTGCTTGGATGGAAAAATTCACCCCGTGTCTATACACATGAACCAACTGTGTACTTTCAAACCAGGTAATTTTTCATTAGTAGAGGATGTAGAACAATGGTAATGATGTTGAATTCTTCTTTGCATTGTTAAGTGAAATAAGGTGGAACTAAATCATTATCTGGTGTGAGTCAGTGTTGTTAATTTTTATATATATATTTTTTTTTTTAAGTAGAACTAAGCAGATATCAAAGACAATATTATAGGATGTGGCTCTTCACGACTAAGCCTCTGGCCATGAGAAAGAATCCTGACATTGTTTAACACAAACAGTAGGCCACAAATAGCCAATTACTTAAACCAAGGTCTCTGAGAATCATCCGAGTAGAAAAGCAATTAAAAAAGTTTGTCTCCTTCTCTGCAGATCCCATGCACCTACTTCTCTATATTTCTAGGTGTATTACTACTGGAGTTCAGTTGAAGCAGAGCTACAAGGCATTTCTAGAATCAAATACACTGTTATTCACTTGAGATGTATAATAGTGCAATCATCATTACAGTAAAGGAGCTTAAAAGTGAAAGCTACATTTATTTAATTTGTATTTTAAGAGACACCGTGAATTTCTTCAGCTATAGAAAGCAGTTAAAGGATAAATTCTGTGTGACCAGCTTAAAGCAAGTGCTATTTAAGGTGAGTCTATGCAAATATCTAAAGCCCCTTTGTGCCCAGCAGGTGAGAATGTTCTACCATAACAGAATTCAGACACAGTGTATTTCCATCCTCCCAGATATTAATAAATTCAACCCCCTTTTATTAAAGCCACTCCAGTCTTTACTTTCTGTGAGCCAAGCCCCAGCAAAGCTGCAGAACGGAAGGAAAAACCGGTGAACTCCATATCAGCACACCAGGTTCTCTTCTTTTGATATCAAGAAAATTAAAAAGAATAGTTGAGGCACAAGTGATTTTTATGCAGAAGTATTTCAAATAAGTAGACTAAAGCTTCAGTACTTCTTTTAACTTCTTTAAAAAAAAAAAAAGAGTTAGATCAGAGGTCTATGATCACAGTCACTGCAGTCTTCCTGGATTGCTGAATTTTTTTCTCCTCAAGATGAAAAAAAGCGCAATTGTTTCATGGAACTTACCAAACACCCTTTATGTTGCCATTTCACCTAGGCCATGTTTAATCGAAGTACAAACTTGTGCTCTAAGGCAGCCTGAACGCATTCTGCTACGTTCAGCAATAAACCATTCTCTTGGTGGACACGGTCAGTGAACCTGGTAACTCAAAGAAGAGCCCATCCAGCTGAAGCCCATTGAAAGCAGAACTTACACAAACAACAAGCTTTTGAGAATAAGTCTGTACCAAAAGAGCTTGTGCTTGAAACTACTTTTATAGCTCTGGTTATTGGCTTTATACCTCTGGTTACTGGTTTTTATAGCTGTGGTTATCATTTATGTTGAGAGGCACTGCATAAATATGGGGTTAGTCATCTAATGCACTTAATACTTCTCAGCTGAGGACTATTGCAGCTAAGTCTAGGTGTGGTTATACTTTGGTTTGCTTTACAACAGTAACATTGCACAGCTGATGCTAGAGAGAAGGCTGAAACCACCCCAGGACTGAAAGGACCAATCTGCTCCTTTACTTCTTTTCGTGCTTCTTGGTTAATTTTCCTCTTTCTAGCTGGAGGCTTGGGGTGTTGTTTGGTCGTTTCTCCTTCTGCTGGCTCTCTTGGGACACTTGCTGCACGGCTCGCAGGATAGCAGTCTGCACAATCTGCTTGCTGGCGTTCTGCAGCTTCACTTCATCGTGCTCCGTCCCTGGCTTCTCACCTGCCAGAACCAAATGACAAAGAAAGGGAACTAAGACTTTGTGACCACTCTGTGAACATCTGAAGGATAGAAAAAGAGGATGCAAAGGGGTGAAGCAAAAAAAAAAAAAAAGTGAAAATAAAACAACCCATGGAGTGCTTGGGAACAGTTTATTATATATGAAAACTGCTAATAGAGAATATGATGAAGCAGGGTGGAAGGTACCTCTATGTTTGGTGCTGCAGGACTGAGTGAAAGGGAGACTGTGAGTTATGCAGTTCCTACAGCTCCGTGAGAGGAGGTTGGAGCCAGGTGGAGTCAGTCTTCTCTCCCAAGGAACAAGTGATAGGACAAGGGGAGAGAGCTTCAGGTTGTGCCAGGTGAGATTTAGGTTGGACCTAAGGAACAATTTCTTCCCCAAAATGTTGTCAAGGGCTGTCCCAGGCTGCCCAGGGATTCCATTCCTGGAGGGGTTTCAAAGCTGTGGAGATGTGGTGCTGAGGGACATGATTTATTGGTGCCTTGGCAGTGCTGGGTTAATGGTTGGACTGGATGATATTGAAGGTCTCTTCGATCAGAATGATTCTATCATTCCATTACCCACTGCCCAGCTCTGGGGACATCTCTGGCTTCACAGCTCAAGCACATGTAGCTGCATTTTGCAGCAAGGCAGGGAAAGAGGCTTTTCTCACCCAGATGTGAATCACATCCTTTTTGCCTTAGGCTGTGTTTCTGGATGGGGAATTGGGCTTCATTGTGCAAGCCTGCCATGTTCTCCCTCACTACCACACTAAGAAAAAGCTATTTTGTTAACATTTTGATTTATTTTTACTTCAGATTAAAAGCTCTCATTTATCAAATTCCAATTTGACTTCTAGGTTCAAGATTTTGATAAGCGTCAGTTTGTTAATCCTTAGCTACATTAACAAAAACATTTGAAAAGAATTTAAAAAATGCTCAGATTGCTATAGGTAAAATAAAAAAAAAAACCCAACAAAACACCACATCATCTATATCAGCCTGACAAATGTGTATTTCTTACGTGACACTTCCATGTTTGGCCAAATTGCTAAAATCTGAAGAACAAAGTCATTTACGGTGAGTACTGACACTTGGTAATGAAGGAGAGTAATATACATTAAGAGGTTTCTCTTTGCTATTATTTTGACTCATAACACAAAAGACAATTTGGCAGGACAATAAAGAATGCTGCACAATGTTCAAAGTTGTTCTTGATATAAATCATAATAATTCTGGATTCAGGGGATGTATTGGCACTTAGGAAAATGAAGAGTCTATTTGACATGCTTGGGCGTGGTGCTTGTTTAATTCTAATGAAATTGAATAATTTAAATTAAAAAAAATTAATAAAAAATACAAACTGCAACTGTACCAAGATTATGAATTTTGTCTACAGTTAAGAGGTTAAAACCATGAAAACTTAGAAAACATTTTAAGCTGGAGAAGCTGCCTGAATGGAACCACTTGAATTCTTGGCACAATCAGCTTCCCTGATTCACTTTGTTCTACTCCTCAGCACTTGACACAGTGTTTTCTGGATAACATTCAATGTTACTTAACAGTGAAGTACAGATATTGCTTTATTACTCAAATACAAACTCACTTTATATTACACAGTGAATTAGTCTTCTGGTTAGACTGGAAAAGATCAACCAGCTCCATGGACGTTCAGAAGATAATGTATTAACAAAAGCACAGATAAAGATGAAATTGTAAATACAAGTGAGGATGTTGGGATGGACTGTGAGTTTATATGAAATGTGAAATTTTTCTGACCCTGGAGCCATAAAGAACCCACTGAATTTATTATTAAAAACATACTGTCATTAAGCATGTTGCTGTGGAAAATTTCTCCTTTTCCTTTCCTTAGGGAACCTTCATTATTTTTTGTTTCTTGACACTTAATCTACAAAATCTGAACTTTAAATATTTTTATATTGGGAAGGTCATCCATAGCAACACCCATTGGAAAAAAAAGGTTAGTTTTCCAGTGAGATTCTACCCAAGTTTTTCCATTGATTATCATGGAGCAAAGCCTGCCTGAAAGCACCACTCAGGTAAGTGGGGCATAAGTTACATCTGCCCAGCTCTACCTCATTAGATGTCTCTTTTTATTTGTTGGGAAAACAAACTGAGAAGAGAGAACTCAAAAACCTCTGGACCACTTCTGATCATGTGAAGTAGAAAGCCACAGTAAAAATACAGACCCTTTTTGAGGGGGATATCTGATACCACGTAGAGGTCTGAGCCTGTGCTGGGACCATTACACGTAGCAGCTGGTTTCCTAGATAGGATCCAAATCTGCTGAGCAGTCAGACATGAAATTCCAGCTCCCCTGGGTGTGTGGTGTCCATCCCAGCTGCCCTATCTAGACAGGATCCTGGGCAAATGGTTTGAGGATACCCTGTGTAAACAGGAGCTGGAAAAGATGACCTTCAGAAGGCCCTTCCAACCTCAAGTCTTCTGCGTTCCTGTGATTCTAACTGGTGAGGATGCCACAAACCCCAGCTTTTCCACTTCCTGAAGGAGTAAATAGCAGGCTCCGGAAGAGTATCCCCACTGCTTCCTCATCTCCCAGCTATTCATTTCAAGGACAGCAGTTACCACAAAGCTGTGTTCCAAGAAGATCATTTATTGATGTGCTGGACCTACTCTGAGGAAGAAGTGGCATATTGACTAAAGAAAGCAGAGATGACTCATTCAATGTTCCCAAAGGGACTGAGCTGGACCAGATCTATCAAACTTCTCCACCTTGCTGATACACAGACTGCTGTGGATGTAAAAAAGGAGAGAAATCTGAGTGCCTGTTGAATTAATTGGGCATCTTAAGACCTGCATGTTTTCAATTAGGTAAAACAGAGACATCGCTCCTGATGTCTAAGTATTTGGTACTTAGTTAATCAAAATAAGAGGTATTAGGGTGATAAGATACTATTAATTTTTAACCATGAATCTTTTTATGATTTGAAGAATAATTAGTTCAATTAAAAGGTCACTTGAAGTAATTTCTGGGAAAAACTTGCAGGATAACAGAAACACCATTTTGACCCCCAGTTACACTTGTCTAATGACTTTTTCTTTCTTTTTGATGTCAGAAAATCTTTTCTGCTTATTCTCCATCTTCAAATGCTCACCTCACTTATACAGGAACCCAGCATCCTAATTCTGTAAACAGAGAACTGAAAACTCCAGGTTAAGGGGTACTAAATGTATTAATTTTCTCATTAAGACATAACAATTCTCTTCAGCATGTTTTTATTATCATTCACTTGGTAAGTTTGATGCCAACTAACACAGCAGATGAAAAGTAAGTTGCAAACTCCACCCTAGTTCTGCAATTCAAACTATAGTTTGAGAGGTTTAAAAAAAAAAAGAAGTCTCCGAACCTTGGTCTGACTGCTGAATCAGTCACATCTTACACTGTCATCTAAATCTAGGATGTGAACCTGATTAAATCTTGAGGAACTTCACTCTGATTGCATATGGATATATTCTCAATGACACACTTTACTTCCTTCAAAGCAACCTAAGTCAATATCTTTCCAGCCTACAATTAAAGTAGTCTCCTGCACTTTCTGTTGATGTCGACTGTGCCCCTCCCCTTTAATATGTCTTATAAACACTCCATGTAAGTAATACTCAATAATATATCTTCTCATAGGACTGATGGGAATACTGAATCACAGAATCCCAGCATGGTGGGGGTTGGAAGGGACCTCTGGAGATGATCTGGTGCCACCCCCTGCTCCATCCAGCAGGGTCACCCAGAGCAGGGGGCCCAGCATCGAAGTGCCCAGCCGCGCTGGGAATCTCTCCAGACAAGGAGACTCCACAACCTCTCTGGGCAGCCTGGGACAGCCTCTGACACCCTCACACCAAAGAACTTTCTCCCTCTGCTCAGACAGAGCCTCCTGGGTTCCAGTTGGTGCCCATTACCCCTTGTCTTGCCACTGGGTACCACTGACAAGAGCCTGGCCCCATCCTCTTGTCCCCCAGGGGCCCTTTAGCTCTTGCTCAACATTGCTCAGCTCCCCTCTCAGGCTGCTCTTCTCCAGCTGAACAGCCCCAGGGTTCTCAGCCTTTCCCCAGCACAGAGATGCTCCAGCCCCTCAGCATCTTTGGCACATCCACTGGACTTTCTCCAGTAGTTCCTTGTATCTCTTGAACTGGGGAGCCCAGAACTGGACACAACACTCCCTTTTGATTCTTCATCTCTATGATGTTACTGCTTTTCCCAAGAGAATAATAACGCCTTTAATTTTAATTCAATTTTCCTCAAAGCCTATGACATTTACACAGCTCATCACATCCTCCTCCAGGTTGGGTCTTCCTCTGTCTTGAGACACAATGCAAACGTTGCATCTGAGGAGAAAAGCTGAGCTTATGTGACAGGCTCCATGAATCCAAAGGACCATGCATCAGAGGTCAAAAGTTTATATTCTGCTTCACAGAAATCAGAAATGCAGTTTAATTCCAGCAAGTGAATACTACTAAATGTGTTCTTCGGGGGGGGGGAGGGGGGGGAGAGAGACTTTTTTTTTGTGTCAACAGCTCTGAGCTTAACCATTAACTAAAGATAACAATAAAAATCACATTCCTCTGAGCAATTTACAATTCACCATTACCCAAAATATATTCCCCTGTTAGTTTCAATTGTAATTTATGCAAAATTTCTGAAGATGAAAAAGCCATGAAGCAAATTCTTTTTCTTCATTCTTATGTGAGATTGCATTGGTGTATATCCTTTAACCAGAAAACATACTGGTTGTTTTATCAATTGGATAAAATGGATTTTTATCCTTTTTTTTTAATGGATAAATAGTGGATTGCAATTGTTTACCAATATAATATTTTCTGCAGCACTGCCACATTACAATTATTTTTTTTCCATTACCAATAAACAAATAAAAAGTCTGACAAAAATACACTTTTTGCTAAATCTATTTCAATTGTTTTGAAAACTACTACTGCAAATTTTCTAATCAAACTGAAAGTACTAATGAAATTTTTAAATGGAGAGGAAGTATGAGACTGTGACACTGTGACTTCATCCCAAGGCCCACTATGGATGCATGGGAGCTGTATTTATGGAAAAAAAAGTTGCAGGATATGACCTAAATTGTGTAATAAACTGGATCTTTCAAATAATTAAGGAACCTAGCAAGTTTGTAATGACATAATGTACACGTTGTAGTAATTAAGAGTAACATTGATATTCTTCTACTATGGGAAACAAAGTTCAGTTCTGTAAGCTCCTGTTGGCATTGAGGAGTGATATGATCTCCATCTTTCTAGCCATAGGAGGGAAGATCCATGTGAGCCTCATCCGTCAAATATTTTGTAACCTGTGAATTGAAATGGTTAAAAAATAAAGAACTCCTTAGAATCACAGAATCGTTTTAATTGGAAGAGACCTTTAAAATCGAGTCCAACCATTATCCCATAAATGACAGGTCACCACTAAACCATGTCCCTCAGTACCACATCTCCACGTGGAAATCCCTCCAAGGATTATGGGGACTCCACCACTGCCCTGGGCAGCCTGGGACAGCCCTGGAGGGGAAGAAATTACTCCTCATGTCCAACCTAAGCCTCCCCTGGTACGACTTGAGGATGATTCCTCTTCTCTTGTCACTTGTTCCTTGGGAAAAGAGCCTGACCCCACCTCGCTCCACCCTCCTGTCAGGGAGCTGTTGAGAGCCAGGTCTCCCCTGAGCCATCTTTTCCTCCAGGCTGAACAACCCCAGTTCCTTGAACTGCTCCTGAACGAATCAAAGATTATATACATTTATAGCGCACCTTAAAAGAGCAAAAAAGAGTATTTTTTCCATAGCTGTAGTCTTGATAGAATCCCTGTTTGCAACAGGATGCCACAACATGGTTTGCTCTCTTGAAGCTTCACAGACAAATATTTACTGTTCTATTGAGAAAACTTACCTGAAGACAAAACATATCATCAACCTGTGAGTATTTAAGAGAAGCAGTAATGGATACGCAACCCCAGTACTGACAAATGGCGAGAGACTTCACTGATCAAAGTGAGAAAACACAGCGTCATTAGCTCAAATATGCACACTGCAAAGTAAAGCAAGCGTAAGGAATCCGCAGGAGATTATGTTTGCTGTACCATTAGAGCAATATCTGAGTAAAACATGGCTCAATTTACCTCTTCCAGCAGGAAAGAAGAACAAAAAACAAAGCAGACTCTTGAAGAAGACAGTACCTTCTGATAAAACAACTAGGGGCAGGCTCCAACAACATCAGCACAGAGCTCACCTGCCTTGACTCCCCTGACAAAGGATTCTAAGGGAACCTGATGCATTTTATGGCTATTTGGGTCAGCTTTCCATTTCTGCTAACATCAGTAAAGATTCTGCTCCAGTTGCCTTCCCTTAAAAAAATAATAGATCTTGTTCCGTTGGAGCTTGCAAATGGTTATGGAAAGAACACGCTACAAATGGGCAACTGTTACTCCCATTATCTTAGAAAGCCTATAGAGAAATTATTAATACATTACTTGCAAAGAATTTTTGCTGAACTTTGTATTTGTAGACATAGTACAACAGATGGGGGCCTTAATAACCAAGATGGAAGGTATAGGAATCAATTTACTTTTCACTACATTTCACAGTAAGTGCATTTAATTTCCACTCTCATGACAGACCTGACAAGGTTGGAATAGGGTTATTTATGTCAATAAGAAGCCCAACATAGCAATTCATCTAGAAGAAAAATGACTTAGAAGGACAAACTTTAGAGGTCAGCGTAACTCATTCCTTCTGTATGTTCACCAGTTGACTTCTCTGCTCAACGCATGAAGCCCAAACACGGCACCAGTGGGGATGTTGCTAATGACTGTGTCACGTATTACCCCCGATGACAAACAGCTCCTTCAATGCAGGCCACTGCACGGCCACTGCAAAGAGAATTTTTTGTCACTGCTGACCTGAATAAGATTCAGTCCAGTGATACAGAAGGGAAAGGTGCCAGCCTCACTTATTTAAGCCTTCAGTTCTGCTAAGAATAATATGAAAAAGTAAATCCTGTGGCAGTATTTTAACACTAAGCTGATTCATACATTAAAGAAATGTTGCACCCAGGATGGGTGACTAACTTTCAAGCTTGCTCATCTCATCCCGTTTCTGAATATCTATGAGATAACCTTCTTTCACTTCACTAATGCGCTCTGCTAGTGGAGTTTCACAGCAGGGGAAAGATCAGCATTGTTACTGGAGAGAGGTCACCATAAGAAACAATTTTTCCTCAGCAAAAAAGAACAACATATTTCTCCTAGACAATTTCTTCCTACCAGGCAGCAGACACTTTGAGGTATTGTTGAGAGCTCTGAGCTGCAAATGTGTTCAGATACTTTTAGAAGGCAATTGGGCTCCATATTCACACCAGCCATCACAAATTCACCATATCTCCCCCTTTTAATTTAAGCCCATCACCCCTTGTCTTGTCACAACAAGCAAGCCCTACTAAAAAAAAATGTCCCATCTTTCTTCTAGGCCCCCTTTAAGTACTTAAAAGCTAGTAAGGTGTCCTTGGAACCTTCTTTTCTCCAGGTATATCCTTACAGTGAAGATGTTACACAACACGGATGCCAGTACAGACCCCTGAGGGACATGACTTGTCACCCGTCTCTATCTGGACATTGAGCCATTGACCACCTTCTGGATCTGACCATCCAACCAATTCCTCATCCACTGAACAGTCCACCTATCAAATCCAAAAAAGGCTATCAAGAAATTTCATGCTTTCACATCCCACAGCACAACTGGTTTATTGCTTTCCCAGCTTTCCCACTAGAGAAGATCTGCCCATCTGCTCTAGGGTGCAGCTGCTACTTCTTCAATTGCAGTTTAATGAGATGCCTAAAATGTTTGGTACAGGATGTGCTTCTGATCTTCAGGGTCATTATGAGAGTTTGCTAAACTGCTCCTAGCTTAGGACATCTTAGAACAGCTGTGCTGCTGAAAAGCTCATTGAAAAACTATTGGCATTGCTACTGTAAGGAAAAGGTGCTGTGCAGTGAATATTCTGACTTCTCTAATGTGTATCTTAAAACTTTAAGCATGTTCGCAGATAGATTTTTTTTTTTTGTTACATTAAAAAATATTGAAACCAAAATTAATTCTACCTCCTCCTTTAGGGATTGCAGTGTTATGAGCAAAGCCTGCGTGCTCTTAGTCATGGAGAAAATGTCAGGTAAGAAGGAGTTCTTCAAATTACACTGAAAAATAACAAGATTCACCTGAAAGATGAAATCACACAATTCAAAGGAGATAGACGCTTAGATGACAGGAGTGTTCAGACACTGAAACAAGCTGCCAGTGTAAATGTGCCAATCTTTCTTGACGTATTCAGATCAAAACCAAGTCCTTTCTAAAAGATATTGTTTAGCCAGGACTACAACTGCCTATTTGTGCAAACACAGCACTGACTGGTGAAACCACAATATTCTGCAAGGAGGAGACTCTCTCATTCAGTAATTTTTTTTATGGTCTTATCTTACATAGTAAAATTCTCAAAATATCCTAAAAAAAAAAAAAAACAAAAAAAAAAAAAGAGAAAGAAAAAGAAAAAAATCACTGAGGTGATACTCTAGGAAGAGTTCTTTAGAAAATCTATTAGGTAGCTCAAACATCCTCAACAGGTCTCTGACTTAATTCCCAAGCTAGTTTTGTGGTCATCTTTGTGCTGTATCAGCAGAAACACAAAAGGGAAAAGGTCTAAGACACAAGTGTTCGAGTGACTCGTGTGAAATAGTATTAGGAAAAAAAAAAGCAAGCCTCGGAGCATGAAAGCCACCTTTGTATCCTGCTTGTTCAGGCAAATCAGAAGGAAACAGTATTACATCAAATTTTATTTTAACTTTCCACTTGAAAAGTTTTAGGTCTGAAAATAGGCATGAAACTGTCCAAGGTCATTTTGGGGAAAATAACTGAAAGCAATTTGCAAAGAAGTTGTATGATACTGATTAGCAGCATTTAAAAATTTTGTTAAATACTACTGGTTTATTTAAAAATAAAAATTAGATTATTATTGACCAGATATCCTGATACTGGAATTGATGGCTCTTTTTTTACTATGAAGATGATACGGGTGTACAAAACCCTGATTATTTTTATTATATATATTTTTTTAAAGTATCTGAAGAAGACATAAGGCCAGGGCAGGGTTGATTTACAGTGAAGAAAAGCAATTTAAAAAATGCAACCTACTCAGGCTTGCCCTTTCTGAATACAAGACATTGTCCAGCCCCTCCAATGGCTTTATTGTTGCTTTTACAAATCCCCATGTAGTCATCCCTATGGATATTTTCAAAACACTTGCAAGGAAATCATGGGCTCTCTTTAAGTAAAAGCAGACTGAACAAAAATGAGTATAAAAGAGAGATTACTATTTTTTAATTTTTCTTTCTGGATTAGAGTTCTGAAAGGACTAGTCAGTTATTAAAGAGCTTTGGGGTTTGTTCATTTTCAGCCTTTGAGGAAATTAAGCATGTTTTCATTCTTTTAGAGGTAATCTCTTTCTGCGGCGTCCCAGTCCCATTGTACATTTAAAAAATGACTATAGTTAATGGTGACAGACTGTAGGATAAAAGGAATTCAGAAAAAAGCCACTAATACCAAAAGGTGTACTACATAAAAACAGTGGCTGGTTCTATTTCGGTAAATAAGTTGGTCCCAATTTCAGAACACAATGTATGGGGAGAGTATGAAGTTAGACAGCAACTGGGTAGCAAAAAATGAAGCGAAAATGAACTCCTAATTGTTGGGGGGGGGGATATTAATTTCTCAAAAAAAAAAAAAAAGACTTTGTTGAGTTAGCAAAGTTAACCCCCAGAGCATTTTTTTTTTTTTTTTTTTTTAAATGAAGGTTTAAAGCTTTGGGAGTCTAGAATTTCAAAAGGAAGACAAAACTTCTCCTGTCTTTGCAAAACAAAGGTATTAACAGTTACTCATTGTCAAGTTGCAGCCTTTACTTTCTCTTTTCTATTGACCCACTATTTTTACTGACAATTATGCATCTTTAGAGAGGTTAATGTCAAGTCATTTCACTCCTGAAGACATTATGGGTGAGTTACATTTATATTCCAGAGCTACTGGGCCTCTCATCCTTTTCCAAACAACAAACTGCCTATTTTCCAGCAAAACACACCAAGTCCACTGCAGATGCTCTGTAGCTTCCTTTCCTCTATCATGTAGCACTTATATAGTACACAACAGAGATTCTGCACCCTTATAGAGAGCGGTTTTGCATTAGACATTAGATCCTGCTGATGTCTTTGATTTTGTTCCAGTAAAAACTGGACTGAACAAACTTTCTGTTCTCTTCCACTCAAATACTGGGGGTGGAAATTTGTCACATATCTCCATGAGTTTCAGAGACTGTGCTGCTGGCAGCCACTGGTGCGGGTGCTGGTTGTGGGGACTCACTCTCCAGGCACCGCAAGGCCTCGTCCCCCTCTCTGACCCTCTAGTGCAGTCTGATGAGTGCACACTTCTATAGGAGGCCCCTGTCCCTGATGGGAACCACAGGGGTGACCCTCACAATCTCCAGCTCCACAGCTAAACACATCCTAAGCTAATCCACCTTCTTCAAAACCACCAGTCCAGTCTCAGTGGCAGCTCCGGTTCGGCTGCTACCCCCTCCCCGAAGCCCCCCAGGGCAGCTTCCCGGCACGGCCAGGGCCTTCCCGCTGGGTTCCCCCAGCTGGGGTCGGGAAACGGCTGCTCTTACCTGGAGCAAACACCATGGTGCCGGCCGAGCGCGGCTCGGCTCCTCGGGACAGCTCCGGGATCAGCACCTCGGACAGCTCCGAGCCCGCCGCGGTTCAGCACCGCGGACAGCGCCCGGCCCGGCCCCGCGCGGCGGCAGCTGCGGGCCCCGGCCCCTCCCTCCACAATGCGGCGGGGCGGGGAGGGGAGCGGGGCGGACACGCACCCTCCTTGCCACCCCCACGCGCATATACATATACATAGACACATACACACACCCTCAAACCATCCCCTCCCCACACATGCATATACCCCCAACCTCACACCCCACACACATCACCTTACACCCTTTCTACCCCCACCTCACACTCCCCAGCTCCTGGGGAACCGTCACTGCCACAACCTGCAGCAGCAGGGGAAGGGCAAAGAGGAGCACAGTAATAGGGATCTGCCCAGCAGGGACACCAGCTAATTGCTCCTAATCAACCTCTTGGCAACAGCCCTGACCTTTTGGGGTGTGCTTCTGTCCCCAGGAGCTAATGGCTCTGGCCACAGCAGATTTCGTCACAGTGTTTTAGTTTTCAAAGGTTCAAATGCTGAGGAATTTCTAATCTGTTTTCACAGGCCTGTTAGCCTGGCTCCACTGAACAGAAGTGCTTGGATTTAAGAGGGAACATGAATGTTTTTCAGCATATAAAAGATGACATCAGGGCCAAAAAGTATATACATTAATGAACAAGTAATAAAAGAAGAGGGTAAGCACAGAGGGAAGATAAACCAATTTCTTTTTCCAGCCAATTTTTATCTTTCACATTTAATTTGCTTTTATTTCTAAACCCCAGGTTTCACAGTTCCTATGGGCTCTGAGCTTCTACAGCAGAAGTGAGAAGCTGGATGACAAAACATGTTAAAAAGTGGCGTGAACACTGACAGAGTAGATATTTAAGAAAGGAAACATTAAAAAAACCCAAACCACCAGCAAATGAACCATTACCACCTGTCAGGTCAAGTGAAAATGAAGACACTGAAATTAGCACAAGTACATCAAGAGCTACCTGGCCCATCAACAAGGAAGTCATCCTGGTCACATTCCTAACATGTGGATAGTCCCACAAGACTATTTCAGTCTTTCCATAGTCAAGCATTTCACAAACACACAATTCTCCAATAGATCTGGAAGGTTTTAAGTCTCCAAATAAGGCCTTATTCTAAAAGTACAGCTAGAGAAACGTGTTGACCGACTTAAATAATCCTACCTATATGCTTCAGTAAGAACTCAAGAACAGCATCACCATCAAAGTCAAACTAAGCAGCTGGTGACAGTTTTCTTCTTATTTCTGCAACACGATAGAAGATAATTTCTCCTTGGTAACATTTCCCAGATATATCCTTACATTCCATTTCTACTACCTGATTTTTGAATAAGACCTTTGATCACCAGAACTTCCCCTTGGCAAGTCCAGCTTCTTTAGTACCATTTGTTTGTCCCATGTCTTATTTGCCAGAGATTCACTTACATTTCTCTCAGATGGAAGCTGAATTAAGCAACACTTAGAAATGGTATCCCCTCTAACAATGTTACTTCAAAATTCTGTGTCTTTTTTCTTTTCTCTTCTCATCCACCTTATACCTGACAGGAGACCTACGAACTGAATGAGAATAATTTCTAGTACAAGAAGGCCACATGAAATACAGGAAAGATTACAGTCAGCAATATTCAGCATTTTTAAGGGACAGATCAAGGATACCCTCTAATCTTTAGAAAACCAGGGCTGAAATATATTTTAGGAAGACTATAGCAAAACTTCCACTGGTATTTTTTATGACATGTATGTTATGTGGCCCCTATATACTTGGTTCCTGTGTTCAATGGAGATTCAGCCACGAGGCGAAAAAAATGTTTATCTACTTTTTCCTCAATAAATAAGATATATATAATTTTTGGATATATTTCTATTACATACATCCTGCAAAGAAATCAGGTGAATGTTTCTAAGCGAGTTGTTTTTGAGATGGTGAAGGAGCTTGTTCAAAGTTTTTCAAAACAGTAAACATGATTCAGCAATTTGAAGGTCTGTAAGTAACCTGTAAATTGGGGATCTTTGACTTGGTAACAGGACCACCACCATTTTGGTGAAAGAAAACAGCTCACTAATTGTAATGTTCTACACACATCTTTCTTTTACTGCTACCTGCATTTAATCTAATAAATCAGCTGTCTACATTTAGCCCCTATTTGGGGCTAAGCCACAGCAGTTGCTCTGTCACCTGAAGACCCCTCCCCAGCAGAGGAGGAGGAGGATTGGGAAGAGGAGACCCACAGGTTGCAATAAGAATGGATTTAAGGAAACAGCCAAATTAATATCAATATAAAGTAAACACAGTTATACTCAGCACAGTGAACATATGGTGGTCACAGTAAACAGGAAGATAGTCCGCAGGAGCAGGAAGAGGAGCAGAAGTAGGAGGAGCCCAAGCAAAAGGTTTCCACCTCAGTAAACTTCCCCCTTTATAGTGACCATGAGGTTTCTGGGGATGGGACACACCTGGAGCTAACTCAGGTCAGCTGCCCTGGCTGACTCCAAACTGCTCACAGCCTGCAGACCATGCCTGGCTTGGGGTTGTGTCCCATGAAAATAGGACATTACCCAAACCAGGCACTTCTTATTTGAGAGTCTTTAGTTTTCTTGCTCAAATTAAAAGGTACCAGCAATTCATGTTTTGTGAAAGGGGGGGGCAAGGGCATCTTAGGGGTTGTTTTGTTTTTGCCACGTAATTACTTTTTGCAATTCAAATTTGGTGACAAGTTCAAATGCACAAAAATCAATGAAATAATGTCACAGGACAGAGTTCTGCAGTGAACTGTCACCAGTACAACCACCAAACCCAACAGGGCACTCATAATCATTCTCAATACGCTTTAAATCAATGGAAAACAACACCAATTACTAGAAAAAAAGCCCTTGAGAATGAAGCACAGTGGTAAAAATGAGGTTACATTATAAAAGCACAATATATGGCATTGCTCATTGAAAGATGGGCCATCAACTTTTATGAAATAGAGACTACAAAAGCACTTAGAAAAATATCTGGGTATATTTTCGTCAGTAATTATACAGCTCCCACCTTCTGTGTCATTGAAGTTCTTACTGCCCAAGTGAGGAGTTCCTACTTTCTGTATAACATCAGGAGACTTAAAAATTCTTGAGTGTGCATCTTCAAAGAGTTTTCTGAAGAAGATTTGACTTACTTAGAGGTTACTTTGTTAAGAACTTCAACATTTTCAACCCTTAAGTTTAACATTTTCAGACAGTTACAAAAATCAAGTTGACTGATGTCACTTTAAATCATCTGTTGCTATTTGTAATTGGGTGTGTTTACAGATGAAGTGAACCCTTAGTTCTAATGGAGCTGAAAACAATTATTTGGTCGCTTTGATTCAGAAGCTTAGTAAATATGTTCTCAGGAAGAAGCCACTTTTACCTGAAGGTGGTCAGTGTTTCTGTGTTTTGTTAACAGGACTGTACTTTTCACCCATAGGCATCTGAGGATTTCTGAAAGAATCATTTGGAGATAAACACCTAAATATAAATTAAAGCATTTTCTGTTAAAATAACATAAAGACAAAAAGAGACAAATGGGAATATTTAATTGTATTTCTATCAAATGCTGATTTTATATTTAATAAAAAACTTTCTCCCCAACTTTTGATGATAAAGTATCTCTGAGAAGTTTTTTATTATTTCCTCACACACATCAACATTAATATTCAAACCCAGCTCTTTGGGAGGGAAGATGAATATAAATCAGTAAACTGCCTGAACTACTTGATGTCTTTTGATCAACTGGGTACTATCATAATGGTCCTCAAAAAAAAATTACAGTCACTGACTATCTTATGGTTAAGCTTAACAATAAAAATCTTTACTAGCCAAGGTGCAATACATTACATCAGAAACTGGTGAGAGGGAATAATTGTGACTGAGCGTCAGCAAGAAATACCTAAAGTTATTTAGATGAATATTTGAAGTGCCAAACAGCAATTCATACAGCAGGGATTAGAGTATTAATCATCCTAGATTTAGACTAGAACAATTAATGCCTCTGTGATTAATCTACCTCTGGCAGACAGATGCAGGGAATAAACACAGAAGGGAAAAGAGACAGCATGCGTAGCAGGATGAGGGGTAGGTGATCCTGCCCCTCTGCTCCCAGGGCTCTGGGGAGACCCTGATGCAGTAGGGGGGCCAGCTCTGGTGTCCTCAGCACAGCAGAGACAGAGACCAGCAATTCTGGGAGAGCTGGAACCCTTGCAGTCACTTGCTGTTGTGCTTGTGGGGGACTTTAACCTTCCAGATATCATAGAATCACTATGGTTGAAAAGGACCTCCAGGGTCATCAAGTCCAACCTTTGTCCTAGCATTTCTCTAACCACTACACCATATCCTCAAGCACCACATCTAATCATTTTTTAAACACCTCCAGGGATGGAGACTCCACCACCTCCCTGGGCAGCCTGTTCCAGTGCCTAACTACCCTCTCAGTGAAGAATTTCCTCCAAATATCTAATCTAAACTTCCCCTGATGCAACTTGAGTCCATTTCCCCTCATCCTATCATTACTAATTTGAGAGAAGAGACCAACACCAGCCTCGCTACAACCTCCTTTTAGGTAGTTGTAGAGGGCAATAAGGTCTTCTCTCAGCCTCCTCTTCTCTAGACTAAATCTGTTTAGTTCCCTCAGCCGCTCTTCACAGGGCATGCTTTCCAGCCCTTTCACCAGCTTTGTTGCCCTCCTCTGCACTCGCTCCAGCACCTCGATGTCCCTCCTGTGCTGTGGTGACCAAAACTGGACACAGTGCTCAAGGTGCGGTCTCACAAGTGCCCAGTATAGGGCCACGATCACCTCCCTACTCCTACTGGTCACACTGTTTCTGATCCAGGCCAGGATGCCATTGGCCTTCTTGGCCACCTGGGCACACTGCTGGCTCATGTTCAGCCGGCTATTGACCAACACCCCCGGGTCCTTTTCCGCCAGGCAGCTCTCCAGTCACTCCTCCCCAAGCCTGTAGTGTTGCTGGGGGTTGCTGTGACCAAAGTGCATGACCCGGCACTTGGCTTTGTTAAACTCCATGCAATTGAGCTCAGCCCATCTCTCCAGCCTGTCCAGATCCCGCTGCAGAGCCTTCCTACCCTCAAGCAGATTGATACTTGCGTTTAATTTTGTGTCATCTGCAAATTTATTGAGGGTAGATTTGATTCCCTTGTCCAGGTCATTGATGAATATATTAAACAAGACGGGTCCCAAAACTGAGCCCTGAGGGACACCGCTTGTGACTGGTCACCAACTGGATTTTACTCCGTTCACCACCACCCCCTGGGCTCGGCCATCCAGACAGTTTCTAACCCAGTGAAAAGTCCTCCTGTCTATGCCAGGACCTGCTGGGAATAAAACACAGCAGAGAGGGAACAATCCAAGAGGTTCCTGGAATGTATGGAGGACAGCTTTTTCATGCAGCTGATAAATAAGCCAACCAGGGAAGGTGCACTTCTGGACCTGTTCCTTGTGAACAGGGAAGAACTTGTGGGGAAGTAAAGGTTGGAGGCAGTCTAGGGCATAGTGATCATGAGATGATTGAGTTTTCAATCCTCAGGGAAACAAGGAGAGGGGTTAGTAAAACTCCCTTGGACTTCCGGAGGGCAAACTTTGACTTGTTCAGGAGACTGATTGACAAAGTCCCTTGGGAGGCTGTACTGAAGGATATAGGAGTCCAGCTAGGCTGGACATACTTCAAGAGAGTAGTCTTAAAGGCGCAGGAGCAGGCTGTCCCTACCTGCTGAAAAACAAGCAGGCGGGGAAAGAGACCAGCCTGGCTAAATAGGGACCTTTGGCTGGACCTCAAGTACAAAAGGAGAGACTATGGACTTTGGAAGAGAGGACAGGTCTCTTACATAGACTATAAAGACCTAGTGAAGCAATGCAGGGAGAAGATTAGGAGGGCCAAAGCACAGATAAAGCTCAACCTAGCTACAGCTGTTAAGGAGAATAAAAAATGTTTCTATAAATTCATTAACAACAAAAGGAGAATTAGGGAAAATCTCCATCATTTATTGGATGCAGAGGGAAACTTAGTAACAAAGGATGAGAAGGTTGAGGTGCTTAACGCCTACTTTGCCTCAGTCTTTAGTAGTGGAATGAGCTACACCCTGGACATCCAGCCTCATAAGCTGGGAGACAGGGAGGGAAAGTAGAATGAGGTTATCACGATTAAAGAGGAGGTGGTCAGTGACTTCTAATGGAAAAACTGGCTGCTCATGACCTGGATGAGAATATGATCTGCTGGATCAAGCACTGGCTAGACAGATGGGCCCAGAGAGTAGTGGCCAATGGTACTAAATCCGGCTGGCAACAGGTCACAAGTGGTGTTCCTTAGGGATCAGTGCTAGAACCGTTTCTATTACACATCTTTATTGATGATCTTGATGAGGACATAGAGGCTACTATCAGTACATTAGCAGATGACACCAAGTTAGGCAGGTGTGTCGATCTGCATGAGGATAGAGAGGCTCAGACTGGATCGCTGGGCCACTGCTGATGGTGTGAGTTTCAACAAGGCCAAGTGCCAAGTTCTGCACTTGGGCCGCAGCAACCCCATGCAAAGCTACAGGCCTGGGGCAGTGTGGTTGGAGAGCTGTCTGGCGGAGAGGGACCTGGGGGTTCTACTTGACAAGTGAATGAACATGAGCCAGCAGTGTGCCCAAGTGGACAAAAAGGCCAATGGCATCCTGGCCTGGATCGGAAACGGTGTGACCAGTAGGAGTAGGGAGGTGATTGTCCCCCTGTACTCAGCACTAGTGAGGCCTCACCTCGAGTACTGTGTCCAGTTGTGGGCACCTCAGTACAAGAGAGATATCGAGGTGCTGGAGCGGGTGCAGAGGAGGGCAGCGAAGCTGGTCAAGGGATTGGAGAAGAGATCATATGAGGACCGTTTGAAGGAGCTGGGCCTGTTTAGTTTGAGGAAGAGGAGGCCGAGGGAAGACCTCATCACTCTCTACAATTACCTGAAAGGACATTGTAGAGAGGCTGGTGCTGGTCTCTTCTCTCAGGTGAATAGTGACAGAACCAGAGGGAATGGCCTCAAGCTGAAACAAGGTAGGTTTAGACTAGACACTAGGAAAAAATTCTTCACGGAAAGAGTGGTGAGATATTGGAATGGGCTGCCCAGGGAGGGGGTTGGGTCACCATCCCTGGGTGTGTTTAAGCATTGCTTAGATGTGGTGTTGGGGAATATGTCTAGGGGTGAACTTATAGAGTAGGGCTAATGGTTGGACACGATGATACCAAGGGTCTTTTCCAACCTAAATGATTCTGTGATTCTGTGCTGGGAGTCCAGGCTGGGAGAGCTGGGGGGGTTCAGCCTGGAGAAGAGAAGGCTCTGCGGGAGACCTTCTGGTGGCCTTTCAGAATTTCAAGGGGCCTGTCAGAAAGATAGGGATGGACTTTTGATCAGGGCCTGTTTGGACAAGATATGGGGTGGTGGTTAAAAAAAAAAAAAAAAAAAAGAGGGATATTTAGACCAGAGAGAAGGAAGAATTTTTGTCTGCTGAGGGTGGTGAGACCCTATCCCAGGCTGGCCAGAGAGGTGCTTTTACTCCACCTCTTCTCCCTAACTTTGCCCACACAATGTGAAACACAACAGAAATGTGTTAATAAGATTTGACAATATGCAAAGTAGAACCAACTAATATCTTTAGAGACATAGTCCTGAAAACTCTACTCTGTAAATCATGATGAGTGATGAGGTCTGACCAGGTCTCATCAACCTGCTGATGATGAGTACAAACCAAACACAAATCTGGACCAGACACTTCCCTTGAAGAGGAAGTCCTGCCTGAAATTATGCAGGATCTCACAGAATCACAGAATGATATAGGCTGGAAGGGACTTCTGGAAATCATCTAGTCCAACCCCCCTGCCAAGGCAGGTTCACCTAGAGAAGCTTGCACAGGAACATGTCCACGCAGGTTTTGAATGTCTTCAAAGACAGAGACTCCATCACCTCTCTGGGCAGCCTGTTCCAGTGCTCCATTGCCCTCAAAATAAAGTTCTTCTCCATGTCTGGATGGAACATCCTCTGCTCAAGTTTGTGCCTATTACCTCCTGTCCTGTCGCTAGGCACTACTGAGAAAAGACACATCAGCTCCATTTCCAGTTTCTAGAGTGGAAAGACATGAGGATTTTATGGCAGGGTGGAGTCCTACCATAAGGATATCCTCTTGCCTGAGCCATTTACGAGGCCACCAGAGTGGGTCACTCCTGCGAGCACTGCTTGGGGTACCCTTGACCCTGAAGAAATGGATCTTCATTAGTGGAGAATGAAAACTTGAGTATTTTTGTCTTCTAAAATATTTTAAAGGTGGAGTTTCCCTGCATCTAAGGTGCTTTCAGATACAGATTAGTCAAATGCATCAACAGGCTATTGGGAGGAGGTCAGAGAACTACCAACAGAACTACCAGAGAACTGCCTACAGTCAGCACTGTAGGGTTTGGGGGTTTTTGATTATTATTTTAACGGAATGGGTTTGCATCAGAAAAAGATGTCTCTCTAAACCAGAAGAGTGCTTTTCTGTTTTGTCAGAAAAGGTCAAAATGACTCATTTTCATAACCCTCGTGATTTCATGATTCCATACAGAAGAACTATATTCAATGCATTATATCTATTAATTTGCTTTACTTCTGCATTACAATACAGCTTTAAATCCATTTCTATGCATAGTATATAATATGTAGTTACTCTCTTATATACTTGTTCAAAATGGCTCGGGTTTATTAAAAACAAAATATATTTGGAATTTCCATTCAGTAAATTTCTTGTTCACAAACACGAAATTAGCTCAGTTCACAAACTTGTGCTCTTTCTAGAACTGCAGATTTTAAAAAAAAAAATTTAAAAAAAAAAAATTAAAAAAACCCCATTTCTCTCTCTCTATATATATATATACACCTTGGAAGGAATCCGAGATACAGTTATCCATAAGTCCAGATTTGGCCCCACTTTTTGATATCCATCCACTGAACAGGTCAGACGTGGTACAACTTTATTCATACAGTCAACATGTTTTCCAGGTTTATCTATAAAAAAAATAGATACTTAGCTACAGATTATTCAAAAAACCTGTAAGACTTCTAAAGTCTTACCTCTGTTTTCAAGAGCTCTAATGCTGTTCACATTGGAACCAATGAAGATCTCAAGTTTCAGAGTTCTAGAAATATCTAAAGGAGCAAGACCTGCAAATTAAAAAAAAATCTATATATAAAAGAACACTGGAAATACATTGAAAAACATCAATATTGCATAAATCACTATTTTTAGCTAGTCTATTATTTCAGATTCCTTGTGTTACATTTAGAAACCATTCCCGAGAAGAGACGGCTCAACTGTTATGACACATAGTGAACAAAATCTATTCATGGAAGTCCTCCATCTGTTCTGCAATGAAGGGTACTAGAATGGGTTTAGGTCTATATGGAGACAAATGACAGGCTGACGGCTGTAATGGAATTTTTAATGAAACCTGCCCATTTTGGTCTGATTGGGTGTCCTACTGAGCTCTGCGGACTAACTGTTCGAGAAAGTAAGACACAGAGGTGTCTACATTGACAACAGACTTAGGAACAGATAATCTGTCCCTAAAAATACACTCCAAGTTTAGACTTTCTGATAGCATCTGCTGTTTCATTCTATATCTCACCCAGCTCTATCAATGTCAGTATCATTACTGGAACCATGAAGACGATCTCTACATTAGAGAATTTGGGCCTGATCTTCAAAAGAACTCCAGTTTGGGTGCCTCGCTGGCAAGAATTTGAGGAGTGTTTAGTGTCCTGTAGCTTACATGAACAAATCTTGGATCTGTTGGAGAGGGTCCAGAGGAGGTCACAAAGATGATCAGGGGGCTGGAGCACCTCTCCTACGAGGACAGTCTGATGGGAGTTGGGGCTGCTCAGCCTGGAGTGGAGAAGACTCCAGGGAGACACTATAGCAGCCTTCCAGTATCTGAAGGTGCCCTACAGGAAAGCTGAGGAGGGACTTTTTATAAGGACATGTGGTGATAGAACAAGGGACAATGGTTTTAAGCTAGAGCAGGCAAGATTTAAATTAGACATTAGGAAGAAGTTCTTTACTGTGAGGGTGGGGAGACACTGGGAATGGGTTTCCCAGAGAAGTTGTGGATGCCTTATCCCTAGAACCTTATTTCACATCAGCTCGCATGTTGCTGTGTTATACACACGTAAGCCCTGGTCACACGAATACCTAATTATATATTTAGTTCCAACACACAGAAAGTTCCACTGAAGCCACTTGGGTGACTGCACATCATAACATGGGTGGACATTCAGTATAAAGAAAAAAAAAAAAAAATCAACAAAACCAAACCACAAAAAAACCCAGTAAACCAAAACCAACAAAATCAAAAGTTTTTGCTGTCATAGAATTACAGAATGGTTTGAGTTGGAAGGAACTTTAAAGATTATCTAGTTCCAACTCCCCTGCATGAGCAGGGACACCTCCCACTAGACCAGGTTGCTCAAAGCCCCATCCACCCTGGTCTTGAACACATTCAGGGATGGAGCATCCACACCTTCCCTGGGCACCCTGTGTCAATGTCTCACCACCTTCAGAGTGAAGAACTTCTTCCTAATTTCTAGTCTATACCCACCATCTTCTAGATTGAAGCCATTACCCCTTGTGAATCAGGGGGGAGGGGGGCAGAGGTTAAATGATTTACTGGGAAGATATGTGTTGAGGGCAATGCATATCACGTGTTCTATCACTACAAGCCCTTGTAAAAAGGCCCTCCACAGCTTTCTTGTAGGTCCCCTTTAAGTACTGAAAAGCTGCACTAAAGTCTTCTCAGAACCTTCTCTTCTTCAAGCTCAACAATCCCAACTCTCTCAGCCTGGCCTCCCAGCACAGGGGTCCCAGCCCCTGATCATCTTCGTAGCCTCCTCTAGACATGCTCCTTCTTGTGTTGGGGACTCCAGAGCTGAAGGAAGTACTCCAGTGCTATCCTTTGTATATTAAGGACATAACTGACCCCAATTTCAGAAACCATAGATGGAGAAGTGTATGTTTAGGATTCATTCCATACATGGTATTTTTGCTACTTTTTGTTCTGAGAACAATTAATCCCTGTCTAGTGCTAATTTAGTTACCTCTGCCTCTGTAGCACGCTGTCATTCCCACTGGCACACTAATTAGCTAACTTGCCCACTGTTGGAAACCTCATTAGGAATGTCAGTCTAGTCTGGCCCCAACAAAGTCAACAGCAAAATTCCCATTAATTGGACAGAATCTCACCCACTGCCTTCTAAACTCTGCAAGTTGTAAAAGCAAAAATAACAATTTGCCCATTCCTGGAGGAACACAGCTTGTAACTTACAGTTTATGCTGCTGGAAAACCTCCAGGGTGTGGAGCTGACGCATCTGCTTGGGTACGTGGCATCTTCTGGCACAGGCAGGAGGGAGCTGGGTGCTGTGGTGTCTTAAGATGCAGATTCACCCAAACTTCCCAGCCAGGCCCTCGTAACATGTGAGCGAATGTCCCCTCATGTCGCGGTTTATACTGGGAGCGGAGATGCAGCAACACGCAAATTCAGCAAGAGAGGAGAGGGACCTTTATTAATTTATAACCCTGTTTTATATACCCTAGCCCCATAGGGTGATTGGTCAGTGATCACCCATCTCCTAGGGTGATTGGATAAAGTCCAATTTAAAAATATTTCTCCAATGTACCATAAACAGAACTTAGCAAAACACCAGGTGTTAGTCCAGCTTACAAAAAATATCCTACTGTTTCTTATAACTTGTGTGAGAAAGGCAGGACTCTCACCGAATATTGTGAGAACCTGAGAAAATCCCTCTGCTAGCAGCTTTTCAGCATCCATACCTTCAGAATGCACGTGATGAATGGGATTCATTTGGAGCATATTAACAAATAATGTACAGCTCAACTTACCTCCACAGCTCCTTCCAAAACCTTGCCCACAAGTGTTCTCAACCTTCTCCTTGTATTCAATAAAAACAATTGGAAAGGGAAGCAAAAATTATCCCTTTGCCTCCAGAACAAGAACAGTGAAAGTAAGCTCACATCCTTAAAACAGTGGTAATAGAAATTGCTGATAAAATGCTCAACTTCACAAAAAACCAGATGAGTCTTTACTTTCTTGGTCAATGTTGTCATTGTTGGTCTGGGGAACATACAGCAGCTGACTCTTAAGCAATTGCAAAACTAGGAAGGGGCCGAGGCCCATTTCAAAACCTTTGACATGGGAGGGATTCCACTGGTTTCACTGGATTTGTTCCTAGGACAGACTGTTAAGATCAAATCTCATGTAAAGTGTTTATGCCTGGTCAAAGAATGTTCAACAGTAACATTTGGGGCCAGTCTTGTTTCAGTAGTGGCTACTGACAGGACAAGGGGCAATGGGCACAAACTGGAACCCAGGAGGTTCCATCTGAGCAGGAGGAGAAAGTTCTTTGTTGTGAGGGTGTCAGAGCCTATGCCAGGCTGCCCAGAGAGGCTGTGGAGTCTCCTCCTCTGAAGAGATTCCAAACCCGCCTGGACACTGCAGTGCTGGGCTCCCTGCTCTGGGTAACCCTGTTGGAGCAGGGCAGGGTTGGATGAGATGATCTACAGAGGTCCTTTTCAACCCCTACCATGCTGGGATTCTGTGATTTGTTCCTGCCCCTGCACATTTTTATCAGAGTATGTACAATATCATCAATCTGTTGTTTTAAAAAGCCACAAACATCATGCAACCCCTAGAGCTGTATCCTCAAGCCTGCTTTTGTACAACAATTTCAAATCCACAGCCAGCTTCGAGGCAGAACAATCTCTATTTAAACCACTCCCACCAGATGTTTGTGTAACCCATCCTCCAGTATCCCCAGGTGACTGCAGGGCCTCCCCAGGCATTCTCTTCTAATCGTTCAGTATTTGACCCTTTCATAGCTTTTCCCAATGTCTAATGTAAATATTCCCTGCTGTAATTTAAGCTCGTTAGTTCCCGCACTCCTCACAGAAGACTTAGAGAACGTTTAGTTCCTTCACCTTTTACACCCTTGCACCCTTATCACAACCAACCTGTTTTGTAGTCTTACCAACCCCAGTGTTACCATCTAAGAACAATGGAACACAGTTTTAGATAAGAAAACATAGCAAGACCAATATATTTAGAAAAAAAAAAGTAGATCCCATTTGGGACCTACTATCTTTATATCTATGATCATATACAGTAAAACATTTAAACAATGGTCATTTATCATGTTCCTCAAGAGAACCAATAAAATGCAATGAATACACATCCTCTGATGTTGCACAGATACAAAATGTATAGTTTGTTTACAAACTAATATTACTGAATGTAAAATGAAGCAACATTTTAAAAAAATATATTGGTAAAGGTCCAAAGTTTACATTTTCTAAAATATTAAGTTCATGTTTTATTTACAGACCAGCTTTCAAACAATTATTGGCATTTTAAGAGAACTGCTTAACCTGATGAGTCCATGAATAAAATGGAGCTGTAAAAAAAAAAAAAAACCCAACCAACAAAAAAACCCCAACCCAATAATCAAAGTTCCATAGAACAGTTCCAAAACCACTATTTTTAAATTTCTATTGAGAAAAACAAGATGTGATCTACCACACAGTAACTCACCAGAAACTGGTCTAACACTTCCATAAGCAAGAAGGGATCGCATGTGACCAATGTTACCCAACTGCGTCCCCATGAGTGCACATTTTCTTTTGCCCATTTCAAGTTCAAATGAAGCTTTGACAACTGTTGTAGTATTTACACATTTGAAAAGGCGTCTGGATATCCCTTTGGATCACGTTCCCACTGTTTGTGTGTCTTCTCCTGTTGACTACACATAGCAGACCGCAACCCAAAGACGACTTTGTCAACTCTGCGAGTTAACAGTTAAATGAGCAGCACCTACCCCAGCTTGTCTGAAAAAACAACAGAACAAAAAAAAACAAAACAAAAACAACCCACAGCCGACTAAGTAACAGACTATTAGTGAACACTGTTTTGGATCAGTGATGACCCGAGTCCCTCACTGAGGTGTCCCTCTTGCCAAGAGGTGGTATGTCAGGAGTTAGAAGTTTTTTAACCTGAACGGGACCCATCAGGTGGTGTGACAAGCCATGACACAACACCCAGCCTGAACATCACATGCAGGTACCAGATAGCCTGTGGCTGTGCTCTGCAGCTCCAGGAGTTTGAAAGTGTCCTGGATTTGGACAACTCTTCATAGCCAACTCTTCAAAGCCAACTCTCCAATGGACAACTCTACATGGCCAACTCTATACTGGTTTCTCCTCGGAGGTGGAGGGGAAACTGCCTGCGAGATCATTCTGCCATACTGTGTTTTATTTTTCTTTCTTTTTGGGGGGTGATGGTTTTTAAATTGAGAGTCTTACGGACACAGTGTCCCACCACCCCAGCACTCTCCTCAGCATCGAGCAACCCAGCTTCCTCAGCGAAACCTTCCTGTAATTGCCTCCATCCACCCTGCAACCCACCTGCACGTTAGCTGGCCAGAGTATTTTGTACTTCACATTTGTTTTAATTGCCTTTATCTCATGGTTGCCAATATCTCATTGGCAATTTAAAAATTACGTTAAGAGTCACGGAAAACAGTTGTAGGCAAGGTGGTTACCTCCGATGGCCCAGCACAATGAAGGTGTGTGATTAATCAGCCGGTACATGTTACAAATTGTGTGACTCATTATTTCTTAACACTTTAAATCCCTCAAATACAGTTTCCTCCCCAAATTCATATTGTTTGGCTGCTACTTGTGAGATGGCTGCACTCCACCTCTCATGAAAGACCACTTGCTGCTGGGTGCTCAGGGCTCCCCATGGTGCCACACAGAACCCCTGCTGCTGTTCAAGGACTTTGTGGAGCTCACACTGTGCTGGGGAGGACTGATGCAATCTGCTGACACATGTAGAGTTGTCCCAGGGAGCACTGGCTGTGGACAGTTGGCCACGTACAGTTGTCCCAAGGAGAGTTGGCCACAGAGAGCTGTCCTAGCCCCCTAACACGCAGTCACTCACTGGCACAGCTAATCCTCCTGCACTCCTTTGCCTCAAATGCATGGGTGAACTGAAGGCTGCAGAATAAAAAGCTCAGGCTGTATCAGCTTTACCTAATTTCTAATTTGGAGTAAGGAACGTGTCTCCTTCTCCACGCTGCCCCCATCGTGGCTCTGTCCGATCTCCAGAAGCCTGTGTAAGAGTGAACATCAAAGCCAATAAGGCAGACTCTTTGCGCGCCCCCAGAAGGGAGTGGCGAGTGCCACCACCCTTCTGCTTTGTCAGCCATGCCCACTGGGAATAATGCCATTTTCTTCAGGAAAGTAGGTATTTCATTAAACTTGACACCTTGATTAAAATAAGAGGATATCTGAGGGAATGGAATAAGAAGCAGTTTCATTTTGATCACCATACCCTCTTGACACTCTGTCGTATCAACCTTTAGCACCTACATTCAGGTGAAAAAAGAAGGAATTGAAAAGCTTAAGGAATCAACATCTGTTTCTCAACAACTGTAATTGTAACACCTTCACAGTTATGGAAACCAAGTATTTCCTGTCCCGTGTTTGTTATTTTCTGGGAGGCCGGTGTTTTCAAATGTAACTCACTGATTTCGATGTCAACACCATATGCAGTATTTCCTCCTGGAGAAAACAAAACATCAGCCAGCGATGCTCCCTGTTTTATAGAGAACTTGATCGTATTCTGAAATCAAATCGGGTATTAGTGCATTATACTGCTAATGACAACAAAACAATTTCATACCCTACGAATACCCATCGCTGAGATATTTTAAAACACCTAACCAAGCAATGCTGTGTGTTCCTATGGAGCACTCAAATCCTCTAAAAATAGGTTTTCTCGAAAAGATAGTTTTCGTTCTAAATGTTGAGCAACAATGGATTTTGCCCAATTTAAATCCTTATATTACTCCTGATAAAAGTTTCTGCTTTCAACTACAAGCGATAGTTTCCAGTTGCTGCTCTGCTTCGGCGGCCATAGCCGCTGCCTGTAACTGTTCCGTTTCGCTCTGGATGGAGTTGGCCGCAGTAACTTGTTTCCTTTCGCTGTGCATATTGTTCTCGTGCCTTTTGAGGTCCGATGCTTTAGCAAAGGCTTTAGTGCAGGAGCTGCAGACAAAAGGTTTCTCTCCTCGGTGTCGTCTCTCGTGGTCTTTGAGGTGGGACTTGTGCTTAAAAGCTTTATCACACATGTGGCACGCAAACGGCCTCTCGTTGCTGTGAACTCTTTCGTGCTTTTTGAGGTCTGGCGCACGAATAAAAGATTTCCCACACACCTCGCAACTATAAGGTTTGTAGCCGGTGTGGATTTTCAGGTGCTCTTTCAAATGAGCCTGGGTGGTAAAGCCCTTGGTACACATCTCACACACAAATGGTCTATCAGCAGTGTGCAGCTTTTCGTGTTTCCTCAGTCGCGCTTCGTCAGAAAAGGTCTTACCACACGCCTGACATACGATGTGTTCCCTGTGACCGTAGAGCAAATACTCAAACTTCATATCGCCAGCTGCTGTGGTCCAGCCTGGTGTCTGTTCGTCCTTCACTTCGCTTATGCCATCGTTGAACGTCAAAGCCTGAGGGGTCTGGGATCCCAAGTCTTTCGATTCAGTTGTTTCCATGGGCTCTACTTCTTGGCCGTAGCAGTTTACTTTTCGAACCTCTTCACTTCCCAGCTCCTTCAGAATGGCCTCTTGCACTCGCAGGGTGGTGGTAGGCGATTTTCCGTCTTCTTGACTCGGGGGAGTTCCTTCTACTGTCACATCCGATGGACTGTCGTCATGATCTCCAATTTCTTCCACCTCGTCATCTTGGGTATCATTAGGTTCCCCCATCGGGCGGTTTATTTTTAGGCAGTACTTACTCTTGGACTGTGTGTTTTCTTCTGGACTCGATACATCACGTTTCTGAGAGCAGAGTTTATCCAGAAATCGAATACCAAGAATCTGGCCTGAAGACATCATCAAATTAACATCCTCTTTCTTCACAGAAATCTTGGCCGTATACATGTAATTGAGAACTTCTTCAAAAATATCAGAACGAAGAAAATCTATTTCTATTACAGATGAACTATCAACTTCCAGTTTTTTGAAAAGCTTTTTAAAGTAGGTACTGCAGGCAGCGAGCACGCACCTGTGCGCTCGGAATTTAACATCTTCGACCACGATGGCTATGTCGCAGAATTCTCCTTCCAAACGTTGCTCATTTAATGTTTTCAGGAATACGGTTTTGTGATCGTCGTCATTGTATTTAATGGTTTCAGACATACTGATGAAAAACTCCTGTAAAATAACACGGGAAGGTTTTGTCGTTTTTATTGTCGAAGTCATAAAAATCATAGAATGCTTTTTGTTGGAAAAGACCTTTAAGACCATCAAATCCCTAATTTGAAACCAAACTGCCAGTTAGACAAACTGGAAAACTAACTCTGTGAAGCTGCAATTCCCAGTACACCCACAGCAGAAGTCATTCTAATAGCTAAATGAAATGTTAATACGTGAAAAAAATATTGAAAAAAATATAAGAAATACTCTAAATGCATCAGCATGACAAACTAAATGTAAAATATCAAATATACACCTTACCATGAACAACGCAGGAAATTTTCTGAACAAATGAATGTTAAATATTTGACAGCTGATTAACCCCTGTGACGGGCCACCTGCAACCTGGAAGACAGGAAGAGAAAAACATTTTAAGAAAGGATAAAAATCTATTCCAAAACCAGTGTTTTCAATTATTTCAAATAATATATCAGGCTGTTAAAACACCCCATTAATTTAACTGGTTCTACAGGTGACTGCATAAATTCATCCGATAACGCCACCGTCACAAACCACATCTTTAATTTCCTCAGGCTGCTGCCATCCCCTGCCTCCACTTCCCTGTTACTTTGCACCACTTCTACAAGTCTCAGAAACCTCTACAGGGAATCATCCCAGTTAACCCAGTAACCAATCACCAAGGACATAAGACCTCCAAACAACTGAGATACTTCAACAGCAGAAGGATAATGAAAAATGCCTATTTAAAATTATTCAATCCCGATCTCCCACAGACATCTAATTGTGACTGAAGCAGGAAATGCAGCAGAGAGGAGGGAAGTTTAATATTTGGTTCAGACACCTCCCTGCATCACCTGGCATGGAGCTACTGGGAACTCCTCTCCTTGATCCCAACTGGAAATCAAAATGAAAAAATTAACAGGAAATGAAAAAAGAAACAGCAGCAGCTGACAGATGTGCAACTTCTACACCCCTGGTGTCTAGTGTGGTCTTGGCTCCCTGCAAACACCTCTGCAGGGCTGGGACCTCAGCATATAGTGCCCCCAGATACAAAAAAAACAACTGAGGAAAGCAAAAATTCTTCTCTTCGTTCTAAATAATCAGATGTGAAGACAGACAGAAACTTAAGCCCATAAATATCTGAAATACACAAAAGAAAACAAAACTAAGAAAAACTCATCAATCCAGCAGTAGGGAGGGGAGGGCAGGACAACCAACTATTTCAAGGGGATCCCTTCAGAGTCCTTTGCTAGCTGGGGGAAAAAAAAAAAAAAAAAGCCACTTTCTTTTTTAATCCAGCAGCAATCCCACCGCGTTTGGTCCACTGATAGGCGATTTTGCTGCAATTCTGTCGAGATTTCCTAAGCGAGAAGGAATTCTATATAAAAGTGACCGGTTGAAAACGGTGTTGCTGGGTATTCGGGGGGTGCAACTAGGGAAAGAAACTGGGGAGAGAAGCTGAAGTTCGTGCCCTGGGAGTTGAGCTCGGTGAACACTTAACCGGGGAACCTCCAGCAGAGGCTGAAACGCCCATTGCCGCGGGTTAATTATTCCGCGGTGTAATTGCAATTATTTCTACACACGGTTGTTCACACTGGCGGGGGGGGACACTCTCGAGGGCGTCACTGTCCCTGCCGCCGCTCGCCGTTAGCGCTCCCGGCCGTGCCCGTACGCACAGAACCGGTCGGGCACCCGCCCGGCTCCACGCACCAGCCGGCGCGGACGCGGCGCGGCCGGGCGGGTTCCCGGCAGGGCCCAGCCCTTTGACGGGCTGGGTCCGCGGGCCCGCTCGCTGCCGCCGCCGCCGCCGCCGCCGCCACCCGCCACGGGAACCCGCGGCGGGGAAACGCCGCCCGCGCTCCCGGGCCCTCGCCGGGGGCGCCCGCGAGTAGCAGCAGCAGCGGCAGCAGCGGCCTCCCTCCGACGCCTCACGGGGCTGCGCGGGAACGGCGCCCGCCTCCCTCCCCACAGCACTTCCCCCCCCTCCCGCTTCGCCTCAACGGTTCCCCGGCGGCAGCAGCGGCGCGTTCCCGCCGCCAGGCCGCGGCCGCGCGCCCCTTTGTTGCGGCCCCCAACGTGCGCATCCGCCGCTCGGACGCGTCCTTCCTCCTCCTCCTCTTCCTTCTCCTCCTCCTTCTCTTCCTCCCCCCTCCCGCCCGCCGCGCGCGGCCGCGCCGGCTCCGCGCTGCCGATGCTGGCGGTGACGGCGGCGGGGGGCGCGCCCGCGGCGCCTCCATCTCACCCAGTGCGAGCCGCCTGCGCTTTAACGGCTGCGGCGGCGGCGAGCGCGGGAGGAGGAGGAGGAGGAAGGAGGGAGAAGGGGGCGCGCGCGCGCGCGCAGCAGCGGCGGCCCCACCGTTAGCGGAGCGGGGGGCGCGGGGTGGGGGGGGGGGGCGAGGGGGGGACGGGGGGGGGTGGGGAGCGGAACGGAACGGAGCGGAGAGGGGGCACCGCGCCGGCTCCATCAGTTGCTCCCGCCGACGGCGGGCCCGCACCGCGGACACCCGTGTGGCGGGGGAGACGGGAACGGAGACGCGCCCCCAGGACCGCCCTTATCTGGAGCGGGCGGCCGGGGAGAGCTGCTCCCGCCGCGCCGCGGGCACCCGCCGCGCCTGCGCCCGCGTGTGCGAGCCCGGCGGCGGCGCACGGGGACGGGCTCGGCCCCGGCCCCGAGTCTGGGCGGGGGAACGAGGCAACGGCGGCAGCGCGGGAAGCGTGAGGCGGCAAGCGGGCGGGCACTCCTCAGGGTCCCGCGGCCTGGCCCGGCCCGGCGGTGCGGGGGGGTGAATTTGGGCGGGATTTTTAAAAAGCGGGCTTTTTAGCTCCGGGGACGCTGGCTCCCGGGGTCCCTCCAGCACGTTATAGCTGCGGGGTAGCTGCTGTTGCAGGGGGTTGTGTTTCTTGCCGCACTCTGCCTGCGGGACACGGGGCTGCCTGATGGAGGCTGCTGCAGGACGTCGTAGAGTCCTTACGGATGGAAAACACCCATAAGATCATAGGGTCCAAGTTATCGCCTTCTCTGTGGTTTAAACATCGGGGCTTGAATTTTGGACAAGTAACATCGTTCCTAGAAGGAAATTACAGAATCCACTTTCACATAGAATCACGGACTGGTTTGGGTGGAAGGGATGTTTAGAGGCCAACCCCCCTGCAGGGAGCAGGGCCATCTGCAGCTAGAGCAGGGTGCTCAGAGCCCCGGCCAACCTCACCTGCAATGGTGCCAGGGATGGGGCAGCCACCACCTCTCTGGGCGACCTGGGACAGGCTCTCACCACCCTCAGCATCAACAATTTCTTCTCTCCAGTCTAAATTTCCCTCTCTTAGTTTAAATCCATCGCCCCTCATCCTGTCCCAACAGGCCCTGCTCAAAAGTCCCTCCCCATCTTTGTGACAGGCCCCTTGAAGTCCTGAAAGGCCACCAGAAGGTCTCCACAGAGCCTTCTCCTCTCCAGGCTGAACACCCCCATCTCTCCCAGCCTGGCCTCCCAGCAGAGGGGTTCCAGCCCTCCCAGCATTGCTGGGGCTCCTCTGGCCCCGCTCCAACAGGTCCCTGTCTCTGCTGTGCTGAGCACTCCCGAGCTGGCCCCAGCACTGCAGGGGGGTCTCCCCAGAGCAGAATTATAACAAATAAAAAGCTGTTATCACACTACTCGACTTTTACCTCTGATTTTTCTTCTCAAAAGGAGTCCATCACTGCTGGCCTCATAGCACAGCATTCGTTGACATAACTTGTGGATAAATAAATCTTTAAAATGTTGCTGTTAACATAAAGTGCAGCAGTTCTAGTTAAAAAAAAAAAAAAAGTAGTTTTGGTACAGTAACTGCTTGTGTTAAAAATTCCAGCAACATAATGAAGCTGCTGGAGTTGTGAAGTCATCTGGGAGCAGCGTTGTGACTTTTTTTCATTATGTTGATAACTCCTATCCCTTCCTGAGTCATCTCCGCGAGGTTTGTGTGTAATGAGCTAATAAAGGTAGTAAATTGCTCTCCAGCTGGATCACTCCTTTTTTTTTTAATTATTATTAAATTACTAATTAAAAGTCTTACTTTCTTCTACTTGCTTTTAATCGAAGCCCCTCTTTTGCCTGGGCAGTCAACACCACCAGGCTAGTTTTTGTGGCAATGCTGATGATTTGCATTCCAAAGGCAGAACTAACCCTCCTAAATCTTTTAAAGTATTTCTGAATCCTGTCTAGGAATTTCCTCCAGCATGGAAGGAACTTCCCTGTTACAGTTTTAAGCTATTTCTTGCTTCCGCAGTGCCTCAGACACTCCTTGTTAGCCTTCACAAACATGGAGTTGCTGAGTTTACGGGCAAATTAGGCCTCCTCCTCTGCGTGTGCAGCGCCTGGCGCGGGCTCTGCTGCGATGCAAGTCATCAGAATTAAGCGGCTGGTGTCGGTGGTGGCTCTCACCAAGATGCTCAATAGAGGAAACCAACGTTTGATAGCCAGACTAGGTAAGAACTATGGATTGTGGGGAAAATAAAAGTGTTACTGGCTAAGTGGCTGTGCTGGTTTGGCCCTGGCTGGATGCCAGGTGCCCACCAGAGCTGGTCTGTCACTCTTGTCCTCAGCTGGACAGGGGAGAGAAGGTATAATGAGGGGCTCGTGGGTAGAGATAAGAGCAGGGAGAGATCACTCACCGGTTACTGTCATGGACAAAACAGACTTGACTTGGTGAAATTAATTCATTACCAATCAAATCAGAGAAGGGTAATGAGAAATAAAAACTCAAAACAACTTCTCCCCCCACCCCTCACTTCTTCCCAGCCTCAACTTCACTCCTGATTTCTTTGCCTCCTCCCAAGCAAGCAGTGCAAGGGGACAGGGAATGTGGGTTGTGGTCAGTTCATCACATGTTGTCTCCACCCCTCCTTCCTCCTCAGGGGGAGGACTCCACTCTCTTCCCTTGCTCCAGCCTGGGGTCCTCTACAGGCTGCAGGTGAATCTGCTCTACCATGGACCTCCATGGGCTGCAGTGGACAGCCTGCCTCACTATGGTCTTCACCACGGCCTGCAGAAGAACCTGCCCAGCTCTTGGAGCACCTCCTTCCTCTCCTCCCTTCTTCACTGACCTTGGTGTCTGAAGAGTTGTTTCTCCCTGGGATTGAAAGCATTTATTGTTGAAGGTGAAGCATAAGAATAAGAAAAACATCTCCACTAGCATGTCTGTGGGACAATATATCACAGAATCATAAAATCATAGAATTCTTTTGGTTGGAAGAGACCTTTTAGATCATCAAGTCCAACCTAAACCATGTCCCTCAGCACCACATCTCCACAGCTTTGAAACCCCTCCAGCCATGGGGACTCCACCACTGCCCTGCGCAGCCTGGACAACCCATTTTGGGAATAAATTGTTCCTCATCTCCAACCTAAACCTCCCTTGCCCCAACATGAGGCCATTTCCTCTCATCTTATCACTGGTTCCTTAGGAGAAGAGCCCAACCCCAGCTGTCTCCAACCTCCTGTCAGGGAGCTGTCAAGAGCCAGAAGGTCTCCCCTGAACTTTCTTTTTTCTAGGCTCAACAAGTCCAGGTCCCTCAGCTGCTCCTCACCAGACTTGTGCTACAGCCCCTTCCCAGCTCCATTGTTCTCTGACCATGCTTCAGCCCCTCAGTGTCCTTCTGGCAGTGAGGAGCCCAAAACTGACCCCAGGATTCACAGGGATGCCTCCCCAGTGCCCAGTCCAGAGGGACAATCACTTACCTATGGTCATACCCACTGACAAAAACAAGTGGGTTTTTTTCAATCTACTGAAAAATACCCTTCTGCAGGAAAAGCGTAACTAGGAGGAGAAAACATCTGGGCCATGTATGAGCCTGCAACACCCTTGCTATGAAATTCCCCCCTACCCAGACTAACAGTCAGGCTTTGAAGCAGTTTTGCTGTTTTCCTGTCTGCTGAACCAGACTGTAGCTTCTGTGGGACTGTTGAACCAATGGGCTGTTTCTGGACTGTTTAAATCACAGGAATGTCTGCAGGGAAAGGAAACACAAAAACCCCAAAAACCCAAAAGAGCCCTTTGTAGGATGCAATTGTTCATTTTGGAAATGGTGTGACAGGAGGGAAAAATGACAAGTGACACTTTCTGCAGCGCCCAGGAGAGGCTGCAGGTTGACGTTCTAAGTGGTGACTGGTTTTAAGACGTATATTCAGTGTCAGTAGCTTCTTGTGTCTTTTTGACTCAGAAAAGTAGAACATATGGTAATTTTGGTCTTTTGTTTTTTTTTTTTTTTTACCTTTGGTCTTGAGAACATTCCTCGTGTTCCTACTGTCAGGTGTTTGGCCTGGGGGCTGCTGACACAGTCAGAAAATAAGTGAAAAGTAAATTTACTTTCACTCCAATTCTGTCTATTATCAGCAGCTCTTAAGTGAAGGTCCACCCAAGGAAGCCTCTCTAGATCAGAGGCTTAACAGCCAATGTAAAAAAGGGAAATAGTCAGAAATACTAGATACTTGATCTCTCATCAAGGACAAATAGACAAATAAAAGACAACAATGGAGGGAGTTTATGTCACCTGATGACAGACTGACTCTGAGACTTCTTGGTACTCAAAAACATAACTGAAATAATTGTGTTAATCACAGAAACAGAATATTATTAACCTAGCTGGAGATAAGATGCTGCTTTGGTCTGTGGGTCACGCTGCATGTCATCAGCACCCCCACATTTCTTGGGTTTGATATGTAACTATCCCTTTGTGAAACTCGATTCATGGTTTTTATTTTGCTAAAAATTTTCAAAGCTTTACTCATGGGTTAGTGCTGGACTGTACTTTGAGCATTATACACATACGACAAAAAATAGTCCCTTCCTGAAATAACTTGAAACTCTCTGTGCAGCAGACTAAGTAGCTAGAGGATGGAGAACATAACAGACTCAAGTTGCACAAGGGGAGATTTAAGTTGGACATGAGGAACAATTTCTTTCCCATAGGGGTTGTTAAGGCCTGTCCCAGGCCACCCAGGGCAGTGGTAGAGTCCCCATGATCCCTGGAGAAGTTTCCAAGCCATAGAGATGTGGTGCTGAGGGACATGGGTTAGTGGTGCCCTGGCAGTGCTGGGTTAACCATTGGTCTTGATGGTCTGAAAGGTCTCTGCCAACCAAAACTTTTTTTTCCCCCCTATACAAACCTCACAATATTATGGCTAGTTTTTAATCTCTTAGTCTTACAGAAACAGTCATCATCATACAGATTTTCCATGTTCATTTTTCATAATTTCTCAGATTTCACATCAGTTCAAGCAGGCAGAAGAAAATGAAGATACAAACCTTCCAATACATGTGAAGGGGAATCGCAGAAACTGTTACCATATTCCCACATGCCATCAAGGAATGACTACATGAACCTCCCAAGATCATAAGTGAAAGCTCTAGGCCAAAGGAGGATAGCCAGGAAGCAGATGTTCCTCACAGTGTGTGTTTCCCACGGCAGTTTAGCACATTTCCCAGAAGAAATTTGCAGGTGAGTTAGTTGGAGTTTTCCATCACTTCAAGTATCCTTAGAAAAGGGGAAATAATGGAGACCGATGAGGCATGAGAACATTGATGGTGGAGGTTGGTGGCACAACTTCTGGCTATGCTGTATGAGAGGAGATGGTGAGAGCTCACTTCACAATTAGAATGACTGAACAGCACCCTTAGCTTCCACTCATGACAGGAGTGACAAGTCCTCTCTAGATGACCTCTGGAGATCATCTCATCCAGCCTCCCAGCTCCAGTGGTGTCACCCAGAAAAGGGGGCCCAGCATCACCGTGTCCAGGTGGGTTTGGAATCTCTCCAGAGGAGGAGACTCCACAGCCATTCTGGGCAGCCTGGCACAGCCTCTGACACCCTCACACCAAAGAACTTTCTCCTCCTGCTCAGATGGAACCTCCTGGGTTCCAGTTTGTGCACATTGCTCCTTAGCCTGTTGCTGGGCACCACTGACAAGAGTCTGGCCTCATCTAGCTCTTGCTCAGCATTGCTCAGCTCCCCTCTCAGGCTGCTCTTCTCCAGCTGAACAGCCCCAGGGCTCTCAGCCTTTTCCCAGCACAGAGATGCTCCAGGCCTCTCAGCATCTTCACAGCCTCCACTGGACTCTCTCCAGTAGTTCCTTGTCTCTCTTGAACTGGGGAGCCCAGAAATGGACACAGTACTCTAGAGATGGCCTCCTTAATGCAGAATAGAGGGGGAGGAGAACCTCCCTTGACCTGCTGGCCACACTCTTCTGAATGCAACTCAGGAGACCACTGGCCTTCTTAGCCATGAGGGCTCATTGTTGGCTCATGGGCAACTTGTCCACTAGCATTCCCAGGTCCTTCTCCATGGACCTGCTTCTCAGTAGGTCAACCCCACACCTGTACTGGTGCAGGGGGTTGTTCTTTCCCTGGTGTGGACCCCATGCTTACCCTGGTTGAACTTCATGAGGTTCTTCTCTGCCCAACTCTCCAGCCTGTCCAGGTCTTGCTGAACGGAAGCAGCCTTCTGGTGTCTCAGTCACTCCTCCCAGTTTAGTGCCACCAACAAAATTGCTGAGGGTCCACTCTGCCCATTCTTCCAGGTCATTGATGAGTGTGTTGAACAAGAATGGACCGAGCACTGTCCCCTGGGGAACACCACAAGCTACAAGCCTCCCACAAGACTCTGTGCCACTGACCACAACTCTGAGCTCTGTCCTTCAGCCACTTCTCAACCTGCCTCCCTGACCAGGTGATACAACAACTGTCTTCACTACTTGGCTGCAGACATTTCTAAACAGCTAAGAGTATTTTACTGTTCACATGCTTAAGGAGCAGTGGAGAGCTTCATACAATGAAGAGGTTGTATGACTCTATGTGTGGCATTTTATTTAAAGGTATTCACATTTTCTGCACATTTATTTGTAATGATAAACTTTCACTTTTTAAAAGGTACAGATTTTAGACTGGAGACCGCTTCCACCGACTGTTCTGGTTTGCACCTTTCAAGCTTTCATCAGCACTTACTGCCAAGGAGATCAGAAAGATCTCCCCCTACTAGCACCTGCATTTTTGATCTCACTATTAAATCTGAATATTTGTAGAAAGCATGGGAAAAAAATTAAGTTCTTCACTCTAAGGGTTGTGAGATGGCAGCACAGATTGCCCAGGGAAGCTGGGGATGCTCCATCCCTGGATGTGTTCAAGACCAGGTTGGGTGGGGCTTTGAGCAACCTGGTCTGGTGGGAAGTGTCCCTGCCCATGGCAGGGGGGTTGGAAACCAATGAGCCTTAAGGTCCTGTCCAACTCAAGCCATTCTATGGATTTTATGATACTGAAAGAAGAAATCAGAACTGATCTCATCTATTAGCAAAGTCATTAAAGATCACTGGAAAACATCACTAAAAAAACCCATAACCACAGACCAACACTTGTACTGAGCTGGATTCAGAGAAGAAACAAAAAACACTCAGAGCTTTGTCAGAACTGTTAAGCATCACTGATTGTGACCTGTTCAAGAAGGGTTAGGGAATGGGAAAAGCATTTGATTCATTTTGATGGAAAAAAATGGGCCCAGAAAGCTAAAAGAGTTATCCTGATGTCATACAACATTAAGTATTTAAGCTTTGGCTTTTCAATTTTCTCAATCCCATGGTGTCTACATTTAGCCCATATCCGGGGCTAAGCCAAAGCAGTTGCTCTATCACCTGATGATTCTTCCCCAGCAGAGAAGGGGCATCAGGAAAAGGAGAAAAGACCCACACTTTGAAATGAAAATAGCTTTAAGGAAACAGTCAAACTAATACCAAATTAAAATACATAGTTATACTCATCCCAGCAGATGTACAATGGTCACAGTAAACAGAAAAATGATCCACAGAAGGAGCCCAAGCAAGAGGGCTTTTCTTTGACAAATTCCCCCTTTATAGTGATCATGAGGTTTCTGGGGATGGGACACACCTGGAGCTAACTCAGGTCAGCTGCTCTGGATGACTCCAAACTGCTCACAGCCTGCAGACTGTGGCTGGCCTGGGGCTGTGTCCCAGTGAAACCAGGACTCGTGGACAAACACACAATCATGAGTACCTATCACTAAAAATGCAAAAAAAGAAGGAGTAACTTTGGCTCCAATTCTCTCCCCTGAACTGACAGTCTCTTTAATTGTATTAAAGATGGAATTAAATGTCCTGGAGAAATAATTAATTCTAATGGTCTGTAATGTCAGTTATTCAAACCAGCTTCCTTCTAATTAGAGGCATAGATAAAATAATAGCAAACATAGATATAGAAATGGAAGTTCTTCTGGTACTTACTCTTGCTGACAACCTTTCCCTTTCGGAAGAATAAACCTTACACATTGCCCTCAGGAAATTTTGAGATGCAACTTGTTTGCACCAGCAATAAAGCTGTTTAAAATGCCATTTTTCTTCTGATGTTCTTGGCCACATAGTTATAGAATCACAGACTGGTTTGGGTTGAAAGGGACCTTTCAAGGTCATCTAGTCCAAACCCCTGCACTGAGCAGAGACATCTGAAACTAGAGCAGGTTGCTTAGAACCCTGGACAACTTCACCCACAATGGTGCCAGGGATTGGGCAGCAGCCACCTCTCTGGGCAACCTCAACCAGGGCTCCACCACCCTCAGCAGAAAAAAATTCTTCCTTCTCTCCAGCCTAAATCTCCCTCTTTTAGGTTAAACCCATCACCCCTTGTCCTGTCCCAACAGACCCTGCTCAAAAGTCTGTCCTCATCTTTCTGACAAGCTCCTTGAAGTCCTGAAAGGCCACCAGAAGGTCTCCCCAGAGCCTTCTCCTCTGCAGGCTGAACCCCCCCATCTCTCCCAGCCTGGCCTCCCAGCAGAGGGGTTCCAGCCCTCCCAGCATTGCTGGGGCTCCTCTGGCCCCGCTCCAACAGGTCCCTGTCTCTGCTGTGCTGAGCACTCCCGAGCTGGCCCCAGCACTGCAGGGGGGTCTCTCTCTCTCTCTCTCTCTCCCCAGAGCCCTGGGAGCAGAGGGGCAGGATCCCCCCCTCCCCTGCTGCCCACGCTGCTGGGGGTGCAGCCCAGGGTGCCAGTGCCTGCTGGGTGCCAGCGCACGGGGCCGGCTCAGCTCCAGCTGCTCACCCCCAGCACCCACAAGTCCTTCTTCACAGGGCTCTCTTCATCCCTTCACCCCCAGCCTGGACTGATACTGAGGGTCACTCTGATCCAGGTGAAGGACATTGCACTTGGCTTTGTTGAACCTCATAAGATCGACAGGGGCCCATCTCTCATCCTGTCTATGTCCCTCTTGATGAATCCCATACCTCAAGTATGTCAACCACCACTCAGCTTGGTGTCTTCTGCAAACTTGCTGAAGGTTCACTTGTTCCCATTGTCTATGTCATTGATTAAGATACTGAACAGTAATGATCCCAGTATAGACCCCTGAGGGAAACCACTTGTCACCGATCTCCATCTGGACAGCAAGCCATTGACCACTAACCTGTGGATGTGACCATGCAGACAATTTCTCACCCAATGAACAATTTCACCCATCAAATCCATTGCTCTCTAATTTAGAGAGAAAGATGTTGTGGGGACCATCTCAAAAGCCTTATTGAAGTCCAAGTAGACAACATCTGTAGCTCTTCCCTTGTCCACTGAGGCAGTCACTCCATCAGCAAGCTGGGTAAGCTGAGATAGGGAGGTTGGTGTGCATGGTTTTGGTTGGTGAACTTGTGATGGATATCATTCTCGCATTTGCAGTTGAAATACAGCACACAGATCTGGTTCCCATTTTGAAAAGGATGCAAGAAAAAAAAAAAAAAGGATCAGAAATGAGCTTCAAAATTATCTGGAGTGTTGCAGGAAGGTTTTTACTGTGAGGGACTTTAAGAGCACAAGCTCTTTAGCTTCCTCAAGAAGACTGCATTAGAATTATTTGATTACAGTGACTAAGACACTTACTTATCTGAGAGAAAATACTGAGTGAATAAAAGGATCTTAGTCTGATGACAAAAGACCTGAATTGCCCAGAGCTGGAAGCCAAGCCCATGAAGCCATTGAGGGAAGCAATGAAGCATCCATTTTTTAAACAGGGGGAGTGATTAACTGTTGTAACAAACCTGCAAGAGATGGATTCTCTATCTCTTGAAGTCCTCAAGTAAAAAGATGAATGTCTTTGGAAGTGACGCTTAGTCACACGCTACTTAATTTGCTCAAAGTAAAAGCAGCGAGTGACATTGTGTCCTCTTTTATATGGGAGGTCAAATGAGATGGTGCTAGTGGTTCTCTTTGGCTTGCCAGTCTATGCAATACTTCAGCTGCCAAAGGCCTGCATTAAAGGAAAAATAATGCTTCAAAGTGAAGCACTCCAAAGGTAAAGAAGCTGGAATTGAAGGTGACTCCAGTAATCTCCACTGCTATCCTCTCTGTGTTTGCATTACGACGCTCTCGTACCTGCTCATCGCTCGGGTTTTCCTCTCCACGTGGACCATTAGCAACATTATAATCCTAAACATTTTAGAAATCAAGACTCTTCTTGTTGCTTTATCTAAAGAAATAGTTCCTACCTTTTTTCTTTCACATGGGGCAGCCCTCAGTGAGGGGCACAATGAGCAAATAATTGTGCAAAGGGCATGCTTTGTATCAGTGTCAAGGTAATGAGGGTATGGGAACACTGGATCTTCAAGGTGGGAGGATACCCCTGAGATCACCAGACTTGTCCTTCCTGTTGGGAAAGGCAGCATGGGTATGGAGAGGGCACGATCCTGTAATATTAAAACCCAATATTCTGTTCATAGCAGTAGATACAGGACATTGGGCACAGAATACAATGTATTTCTGCGGGGAGGATTTTCTTTCACATGTTGATGTGTGTTACCTGAGATGGAGACAAACATCATGAGACTACCATCTGCCTGTTAGGAAAAGGAATGAGACTGGGAAAATGTTGCTGCCCAGCAATTTGCTTAAACCCATTCGCCTTAGAGTCACTGAGAATATGTGACTCTTAAGGGAAGTAGTGTGTAATCCAGTGTGCAGATTCACCTAGATCATCTTCAACTAGAGCAGGTTGCTCAGAGCCCCGTCCAACTGCACCTGGAATGGTTCCAGGGATGGGACATTGACCACTTCTCTGGAAAAACAACAGGCTGTCAGAAGTTGAAGCAGAGAAGAAACTTCTATGTCTGTGAAAAGGCAAGTGAAAGGCTGAGAGGGTGAAGGTGAAAGAAGTTAAGAGGGTGATAAAAATCATTCTGTTTTGTAACTGTCTCTCCTAGGAAGGTATGGGCAGGAACCCATGTGGAAGGAAGCAGAGGCAATAGGCAACACATATGTTGTCTTCTTGGGGTGATTTATTTAAACAGAACAGTGTTGTTTAACATCGTTAGAAAAAAGAATGTTTATTATGCTAAAGGAAACTATCCACTGGCTTTCCATCATACACGCGTTTCAGTGCCAGGTCAGAAAGAGGAGCAGAGCAACTGGGGATGAGGTTTGGAAGGTCTGAAAGCAGATGACAACCCGTCAGAGCTAATGGATCAGAAATTGCAAGAGGGCCAAGTGTCAGCGTGAGAGAGAATTGGCTTATGGTGAAAGAGATCAGATGATGGCTAAAGAGGGAGAAGTGGCTATAAAAAAAAAGTGAAAGAGCATATTGGTTGATAAAATCAGTCATGGGAAAGATACCAGTGATAACAAGAGAAGGAAGAAGCAAGGCTGAGATTTGAAAAGGTATGAAAGCAAAGAAATAAGCACTTAAGGATTGGACGTTTCGTCACAGTAGGAGTTGAACGTGTAATGGACGAGTGGGGACAGAAAGAATTAGCAGACTTTAAAGAAGGTTGTGAGATGGGATGGGATGGCACAGCAGAGTGAATGGAAACAGGAGCAGCAGGTGCAGTCTGCTCAAAAGCTGGGAGAAAAATTGGAGAGAAGATGCAGAAGAGCCTGATAGGTTAAGTTGGAGAATATGAAAGGAAGGAAAAAGGGAAAACCAATGAAAAAATCCATTGCTTAATGTATACCAAGGATGACTTCATAGATATACTATTAGAACAAATAATGTTCTCTAGGGACATCTGTGTGTGTATCCCATAACTTGGGATTTAGGAGCTCTAAGGATGGGTGGTGAAACTACCAACACTTCTATGACTATACAACAAGATAGAGATTTGTCCATATTGTGTATGGAGATTGGACTACAGAATTCTAAATGCCTTGAGAAGCCTTCATACACCAAATCCATCAACAGCTTGTCCAGGAAACCAGTATGTCTGAGAAACAACCTCATAAATCCATTGAGGAAGGACATCTGCACTCATAGCACTTAAGGAAGAAGTGAGCATTGTATTAGATGGGCTCTTCCTACTGGAAGAGGCTTTGAAGGTTTCTTAACGATTTGCTTTTATACTTTCAGATATATAGCTGATTTTGGGTTTTTTTTGTTTTTTTTTTTTTTCCTGTGCTCTGTTGTATGACTTGTGATCCCTTTAAAGTGCTTTGCCTAATCCTGGATCTTTTACACAATAGTCATGCAAGATTATCCACCAACGAACGCATGCCCAGTACTTCAGGGCAAGCTGTGCACTGTCAGGCAGGTCTCATGTGGAAACACGACACTCTGAGCTGTAATCCAGGCAGCTCCAAAGTTCTGCGTATTCTGGGATCTGCATTCTGCTGCTCACAATTGGTTGACATCCTTGCCCGATCTTTGGTTGTGTGCAGAGGTTGAGAGTCATGGTGAGCAGACAGCAAAGATTCTACTAGAAAATGGAATTCCTAGTAAACTCTGGGTAAAAAGAAACAAGAATGAAAGGTTCTTATTTAACTTCTGCACTGGGGAAGACAGAGCTGGTCAACTGTACAGATAAAAGTCTGATGTGTTTAAAAATGAAAAGAATTCCCAGTATCAGTCCTCTTTTTTCTCTTTTTCTTTCCCTCTCTCTGTCACTGCCATCATTCTCAAAGGCAGGCCATTAATTCCACTTACAGTGAACGATGGGCATTTCAGCTGCCAGAGCGAGGTCATTTGATTTATGGAGGTTAGAGCTGTGTCTGGGAGCAAGAGATGAAGGAAGTGTACAGAGATTTTTGTGTAATTTGAGCATAGCAGTTAGCCTTGGAAAAAGGGAATTTTGGAAGTCTGCTCTTCAGACTGACTTCCAAGAGAGCAGTTTCCAGGTTCAGCTGACGAAAACAGGAATTTATGGAAAACATTTTAATGTAAAAACTAACTGCAATAGGGCCTGTTGTTTATTTAAACTTAAATCATACAATCATCAAATGGTTTGGGTGGGAAGGGACCTTTAAAGGCCATCTAGTCCAACCCCCCTGCAGGGAGCAGGAACATCTGCAACTAGAGCAGGTTGCTCAGGGCCCCAGCCAACCTCACCTGCAATGGTGCCAGGGATGGGGCAGCGACCACTTCTCTGGGTAACCTAAAATCTCAATTTGAGACAGAACTAAGAGATGTATAGAAAAATAACAGTCTTTTTAAGTGTATGACCAAGTTTTTATTAGGAAGGCTGGTATTTTGTGTTGCTCTGAGGGAGCAACCACAGACAAGCTCTTTGCTGATGTGGAAAACGACACAGCAAACCATCATTAGCAGCAGCAGACTGATACAGCCTTTGGAATCTATAGATTTAAGGGCTTTTTCCTCCTCTTTCTTTAAAAAAACCACAACAAAACAAATGTATGCAATGAGGTAAGTGTTTCTCACAGTCATCCAGTAGTCCACGTATACTCATAGCAAGATTTGCGAGGGTGCTTGCCAAACTGAAGCCTGGACTCAACATCCAATTCATTTGCCACAAAAAAAACCCAGCCCTATTTATAAGAAACTATGATTTCAGCAGCTACAAACTGTTGTACACATGAGCCACATCATCTCACCAGCTGCCTAAATCTGCTCTGGGGAGAAATCAGGCTAAGCTGTTAAACCCTTGCTTTGATCTAATATCTGGATTTAGAGGCTCATTACATTGTATTTTTTTTTAATATGCTTGAGCACAGAACACCATTAGTTGCCATTTCTGATGAAAAAGCCTAAAAAAAAAACTTCAGAGGGATAAATGTTAAGTGATTCCAAACAGCCTTAAAAATGCCAAGGAAATGTATTAAGTTCTTTCTCTAACTTTAATGGTCACAACTGCTGGGATAGTTTGCTATGACCATTCTTGCCTGGTGTGCAAAGCCCTGCTTGGCCATCTTGGTCCCTCGGGTGTAGAGCAGTCAGTTACAGAACCATTTTGGTTGGAAGAGACCTTTAAGATTATGGAGTCCAACTGTTCCCCCAGCACTGCCAGGGCACCACTAACACACGTCCCTCAGCACCACATCTCCATGGCTTGGAAACCCCTCCAGGGATCACGGGGACTCTACCACTGCCCTGGCAGCCTGGGCCAGACCTTCCAGCCCCTCAATGTCCTCCTTGGAGTGAGGGGTCCAAAATTGAACCCAGGATTCAAGGTGTGGCTTCACCAGTGCTGAGTACAAGGTGAGTTCCCATGGGGCTGAAGCTGTGACTCCAGCTCCAACAAGTAAGGCTGTCTCCTGAACTGGTGTCTGTGTGGGCAATGGTGCTTTCAAGTTACACAATATTAGATGGTTTGTTTTCTAAGCTTTTTTATATCAAGAAGCTGGGCAAAGACCAACAATAAATGAGAAGAGACGGAGACAAAAGCTGGTTGGTAGAAACAGGCAGGTATTCTTTATTTCATGTGGCACAGCATTAGGCAGACAACCCAAGAAACAGTTTCTAACAAAAACCAAAGCTATCGCTTCCAGGAACCATCCCCCAAAACAAGGGTCTACTGCCAACAGCAGCACCGAGTTGTCCTTGCCTGTCCACTCTCATCTCCTCATCGTTGGCATACGCTTAGGCCGTGAGCATCCTTTCCAAAGAGACTTAACATCTTAAGATATGCAACATCTTTAGGCAGCGTACATACTGTGCAGTGTCACCAAAGTACATCTCCTCAAGCCATGCTAAAATATAACGTGGACTCTGGAGAAGGAGGCTGTGCAATCGCCTCGCATCTCTCTGAGGTAATACAACGCTCTTCCTTAGCTGACAACATGAGGGGACACCTGAGGGAAGATCAATATGGCTTCAGAGTCTATTTATGAACTCCTGATGCAGTAGTGAGAACCTGGCGTGCCGTCTGCTGAGGCATGGTGAGGACCTCCTCCAGCCCTGGGGGCTGAGCCTACCATCACCGAGAGCGCTGGGGACAGAGATGCTCTTGGACCAGGAGGAGGAGGAGAGGTCAACCAAAGATCATGACAGACCATGAATCTTTGAGCTGCTCATTAGACGAGGGGGAGGAGATGACAGCGGTGAGGGGAGTTACGTGGTTAGCACTCTGGATTCAAGGCATGAAGAATGGCTGGTAGAAGGAAGATGTTTTAGAGACTAAGGGCAAAGCTTTAAAAGCTTCAGGATATCACTTTTAATTGTTATCTACAGGTTACTCTCTCTATATATATACTATTTTTCTTTCTAAATTAAGAAAATAAACATTTATTAATAAGTCACTGGGTCAAATCCTGCTCTCCACTGAAGCCAAGTCCATTGACTTCAGTGTGAGGGAGTCTCGTGTAAACAACGAAGGGCAAATTTGGCCCTTTATGTCCTGAAAAGTCTGCTTGTACCCATTTCTTTCAATCCTGCAAGGAAATAAGAGATTGAAGGGCGAATGAATTGCTACAGATTTCTCTTGAAGTACCAGGGGCGTGTCAAGGAGGTGTGGCAAAGAAAAGGAACAGATCAGGAAATGCTGCTTTAAGGAGAACTCGATCCATGTTTCTAAGCACAAAGAGAGTGGATTTGGATCAAGCGCTACGGGCCTTTCCTTCCTAAGCAACCACAAAACCCTTCCCTTTGCTTTGGTGAACTGCTACACAGCTAGAGAAAACAGAAAGAGCCAACTACTCCTCTTCCTTTGCAAGCATCACCTTCATCCCTTCATCACCATCATCCCTTTGGATGCTCCTCGAACTCCAACTGTCTGCACGGGGCAGGGTCAGCTGCTAGAGACTAAACGTGTCTACAGGGTGAGTAAAACCTGGGGGGGTGGTGTCTTAACGAACGTAATCTAATGTTTTGAATATCAAAAACCCACTAGGTGCTTTTAGACACAGAACAATACGATTTTTGGATGCGTTTACCACTTTTATTTCACTATGCAGAAACGTACATTCACCATGTGTTGTGATGCAGCTGACGGTGTGACGGATGCTGTCCCTTCAGTGGGCATTATAGCTGGACACTAATGAGTTTTCCGTGGATGTTCTGTACAGGTTAAGGCTTGACTCTCAACTAGATTCTCAAACAGATATTTTTTTAATCTTTATTTTCTTTTTCTTTATTTTTCCTCTGAGAACAAAAGGGAAATCAATAGAAAACCATCACGGTTATTTCAGATTAATAATTTTCTAATGCTGTAAACTAAGTAAAATACAGATTTATCTCTTTTTTTTTTGTTTTTTTTGGTTTTTTTTTCTTTTGTCTCCAAAATAACTACATATAATTTACAAGGTTAGGATCTGTGAAGGGTACTGGAAGCTGACTCTGAACAACGCTGACAAAAATCGTTGTAAGTTAATACGCTAAAATCATTGCTACCTCAGAAGGTATTCAGTCAGGTATACAAAGCACACTTTGTAAGCATTTAAATATTTTGATAAGATTCATCATCATTTACCGGGCAGTAATAAAACCAGAAGAAACGAAGAGAAGATTCAAGTTGTTTACTGAATAAACTGTGTTATTGGCACATCTAATGTGTGGCAAAACATTATACACAGGACCTATACAGCTTCTAGCGTTTGGGGTGGGGTGTAAATCTTAATTTACAATATCCGTAAACAAAAGGCTTGCCACCTAACGAATTTTAATTTGTTTAGACTTCCAGAAACTGTGAAAGGCATGAGCTGCTTATGTGTTACATGAGATCACTGTTTATATTTTGTATGAACGTGCAGGTATAGCTGAAAACTTAAGAGACAGTTTAAGAAAATTAAAACCGCTGCTTTTCTGTAATTTTACCGTTGCTTCATGCAATATTGTTGAGCTGCTGCTGATTCGGATTGCTTTCTATGGGAAGGTTTCTCTGCCAGTCGCTTTTATGAACGGTCAAGATCAATTCTTCTGCACTGAAGTTTTTTTTCCATAGACAGATACAAGTCAGTCAGGTTGGAACAGAGACTCCGCAGGGGCTCTCGCATTCCTACTGGTGTGCATGGCTGGATTCATACGCAACCCAGGTTACTCCTGCGGGAAAGAGAACCGAGTTCGTTATTGGAAGCAACGGCTCCCAGGCAAAAGAGGTGGTGTCAACTTGTGCGTGTCACAAAAAACATTTGGAAATGGCATCATCCCAGGATAAGCAGCTTGGCCCAAATCCAAAGTCCACTGGTGCCGAAGATGATGAAGAATTAGTGACATCAGGAGACTGGTAAGCAAGGCGCATTGCGCTGCCTCTGAAACTATCAGCAGGACACCATGAGAATCACAGCTCCTCACTCCTCAGTGACTGCTTCTATCTTCCAAATAAACAACAGACACTGAAATTCGGTTTTACAGCATCACAGAGTGTTTTGGGGTGGAAAAGGACCTTTCAAGGTCATCTAGTCCAACCCCCCCCGCAGGAAGCAGGTTGCTCAGAGCCCTGGCCAACCTCACCTGGAATGGTTCCAGGGATGGGCCATCAACCACCTCTCTGGGCAACCTGGGTCAGGGTCCCACCACCCTCAGCAGCAACAATTTCCTTTAGGGTCTCCATACCCAAAAGCAGGAGATCAAAACCAGCTTCGAGAGGTGCTGTGCGTAATAGCCTGTTACTTATACCAAGGGCTAGGGAATTGATCTCATTTTTACGAATAAAACGCTGCTGTCAATTTAAACAAACCAGACAAGCAGCTTTCGCCCCCCCCACCTTCAGCACACAGCATTCAAAGCGGTCTGTGCAATGGTGCCGGCGTTAACGGCTCTCGCATAGCAGGTTAGTACATACGACACGCTTTTGCACACGGAATAGATACCAGTACTAAGTTTAGCCAGCCACGACTGGAGAGCATGCCTCTGCCGACAAAAAAACAGAGCTCGACACGAGAAAAGCTGCATTATCACCTCAAAAACAATGCTGCTTTGAAACAGGACGTGTTCTTTCCAACTACGAGAAAGCCAAGGCATCCAAATACCAACACACCAGCTCACTGGGTTTCACAGAAAAATCCAAAGCAAGTCACGGCATTATCTTTGCAAGTTAGGAGTTAAAGCTTAACTTGTCACAGATCTGCACAGGACGTTCAAAAAGCAGCTGCAGGTTTTACCCTCGGCAGTTCCCAAACAACACGCGTATCTTTAAGAACAAATTATCTTTGTTCTTAAATGACATAGAAGCAGATGACAGGGTTTTTTTTTTGGTTTTTTTTTTTCACATCAGAACTAGGAAATTAGACTGTATCAAAGCATGGGCAACGAGGACTTCCAGGAGCAAAACGACAGCAAATGAGCAGCTTCGCTTTCTCCAGCTGGCACCATTAAATGAAGAAAGATGTTTAGAGCTGAATGCAGTTTACGTTCGACCAATACCCGGCACAAAAGCCACTTGCAAATAAACGCCAGCAAGAGAAAGCAAGGAGTTAGAGGTGAATTATGGTGGGAAAACAACATTTGCAACATGCCAGCCCAGTAAATGCCTTGGAAAAATCATCTAGACCTCTTACCTGTGGTCAATCCTCCCCATCTTCTGGTGTGATTTCTGTCTCTTTATGTACCACTACTTTGGTCACTGACATGTCAGGGTGCTGCTCTTTGGCTTCTTTAATTGCCTGAGCCAGCGCCTATCCCAAGGAAACCACAAAAGGGCAAAAACAAAAAGGAGGTGGAACATGCATGATCAGTAGCAAGGTGGAGAGAGTCATGAGATATTACACAATTTACACATGAGGAAAATGATTAAAATATGAAATATACCATCACTAGTTTAACTACTAATCCAGCTTAACCGAAGGCATGCCGCTATGGACAGTATCTTTTAAAGCAACGCTTAAAAACGTTCTCTTTGGCAGTCTTCAGGGTTACAGCCAGCTGATTTTACCTGATCGTGATCAATATCTGCATCTCCTGTGATGACTATTCGCTTCTCAATTCTCGTCTCTGAAATGCCGCCTTTCACAGTCTGGATGGGAGGGACAAATGTATGGCAGGAAATTATTTCCAGGAACACCACCACTCACCCAGGGTAAGAACCCAGACACAACTGGACTGGACCACCTCGAACAGCACGCACAGAGGGGACAACCCTGAACTGCAACCAGAGCAGAGCTGAAGTTGGCCTGCTCTGAATGGAGCAGATAACCTCCAGAGGTCCTTCCAACACAGATAATTTAACAATGCTAGTCAATCTGCACACACAGAATCACAGACTGGTTTGGGTAGGAAGGGACCTTTTAAACTCATCTCACAACTCCCCTGCAGTGAGCAGGGACATCTGCAACTACAGCAGGTTGCTCAGAGCCCCGGCCAACCTGGTCTTGTTTGTCTGTCATAACCAGCACATATTTAAGGTAAATTCATGCCATGAAGAAAAGAACAGACATATGGACAGCTCATATTAAGACCTAGTCCTGTCCAACCGCAGGCTTCAGAAGAACATACAGGGTGTGTGGCCTTCATATAGCTGATCTACTGAAGGGTGAACTTCACTGCAGAAAGATGAAATCCTGTCCTCAGTCGCTATTGGTATGAGAGCTGTGACAGCACTAAGAGGGTTCTGCTTAGGGAGGAACTGTGATTTAGGTGCTATCTAGGAACCTGGAAGATCCAGCCTCACTTCTCCGTGCAGCCACAAGCTTTTGGCCTGGCTGTGGGCAAGTTCCTTAGGGTGCCACCACCCAGCAAGGTGTCTGAGCTGCCTGAACATCCTGTCATGACTACACGACACAGACGGACTGTGTGCTTCCAGCACCGTGCTGGGATAGCAGCTCAGGACTCACAGGCAGTATCGTCATGTCAGCAGAGCCACATGCTCAGGCACGTTAGTCCTTCCTGGCTACCATCTGATGCCAAAATGACCAAACTGAAGTGAACCAAACATCCACCCTTGTGAAAAAAAAATAAAACGCTGCCCGTTTCCCACAGACTCACTTTGGTGATGTGTGTAGTGGTTGTAGTGCTGGTGGTTTCAGACGTGATTGTTTGTGCGCTCATCAACACACCCGGTTCTGAGTCGGCACCGCAATCCACCTGGGGAACCAGCAGAGAAAACCCCTCATCAGAGACATGCCCCTGAGCATGGGGAGGCAGGAACTGCTCTGGCTGAACACCCCCGTTGCTACAGTTCTTCCTAAAGTGAGAATATCTAATGGCAGGGAGGTAACTGCTATGAGGGTGACCACGTGTCGGTATTTCTCTCTGTGTCTGGAGGCTCCCCTTCGCTTCTGGAAGGACAGATGAGAACCTGCAGCTTTAGAATATGTAGCTTCATCAATGTTCTTGAATAATCCTACACATGAGAGTCAACCTTGGGTGAGCTATTCTTAGGTACACCCCCCTCATACCTGAACAACTTGGAAAAGCTGATGCTAAGGCAAATGCTCACAGCCCGGTGGAGAAACATGGGCTCCTGAAGTGCATCTTAAATCTAGACGCTGGCTTTTGCAGAATTTCTTACCTGAGAAGACTCATACGTAATGGTTTTCGTTTCTGTATGGACTACTGGCACTTCCTTTGTGGAGATTTCAAGGCTTTCCCCACCGGGAACACTACTAAAACTGATGGTCTCGGTCTTCACAACTGGTGACTGTGTGAAGAACAAACAAAAGGAATTAGAACACTTGGCAAGGGTTATGGATTTCTCACAACATTTATTGTGTTTTTTTTCACTTGGGTGTCATGGTTTTGCTGGAACAGAGTTCATTTTCCTCCTAGAAGCTGGTGCAGTGCTGTGGTTTGGGTTTAGGATGATGCTATGGTTTGGATTTGGGTTGAGAATACTGTTGATATCACACTGGTGTTTTAATTGTTCCTAAGCAGTACTTACTCTAAGCTAAGGACTTTCCAGCTTCTCATTTCATCCAGTAAGAAGGGCACAAGAAACTGAGAGGATACAGCCAGGACAGCTGAGCGGAACTGGCCAGAAGGATATTCCAGACCATATGACATCATATGCAGTATATAAACAGAGGGGAGTTGGTCAGGGGGCACCATGGCTTGGGGACTGGCTGGGCATTGGTCAGGGGGTGGTGAGCACCTGCACTGTGCATCATCTGTTTTGTGCAGTCCATTATTATTATAATGCTCGCTGAAGGGAGGTTGGATTAGATGACCTTCAAAGATCCCTTTTAACCCAAATCACTATTCTTCGCATCATCATCATCATCATCATTATTATTACTATTATTCCCCCTTCCTTTCCTGTCCTATTAAACAGCCTTTATCTCAAACCATTAATTTAATTTACATGAGTCAGGTAAGGAGTGGCTGAGGCACCTGGGGTTGTTCAGCCTGGAGAAAAGGAGGCTGAGAGGAGACCTTCTGGCTCTCAACAGCTCCCTGACAGGAGGTTGGAGCCAGGGGGGGTTGGTCTCTTTTCTGAAGGAACAAGTGACAGGACAAGAGGACATGGCCTCAAGTTGTACCAGGGGAGGTTTAGGTTGGAGCTGAGGAACAATTTCTTCAACCCCACCAAGGGTTGTCCAGGGCTGTCCCAGGCTAGCGGTGGAGTGCCCATGATCCCTGGAGAGGTTTCAAAGCCCCATGTGAAGATGTGGTGCTGAGGGACATGGGTTAGTGGTGCCCTGGCAGTGCTGTGTTAATGGTTGGACTTGATGGTCTGAAAGGTCTCTTCCACCCAAAACAATGCTATGATTTGCAATTCAGCAGAAAGGTGACTGATTTAATAGCGAGATACCTCAAAATGAGGTTTTCTTTCCACAGACTCTGATGGGCGGACTGTTGTACTGTGCTCCTCTGCTTGCTCAGAAGACGCATCAGCCACCGCAGCGACTCCTTCCTGCTTGGTCAGGGCTTTCCCAGCCTCATCTCTTTTCTCCTCCTTGGTCCCCTCAGATCCCTCCTTCCCCTTCACGCTGGCAGCCACCGCCGAGGCTGCCGCAGCCCGGGTGTCCACTGTGAGTCCTGCCGCTTTCGCTGGATCCCCGCTTGCGTGGACATCCATCCCGTGTCTCTCTGTGACAACTACAGTCTCCTGTACAACCTTCTTCATCACCTCCTGATGTGGCTGAACCGCTTGCTTCATTTCACTGGACGTTATCTCCTGAGATGTTGTCGTGTCTATTCTCTGCAGGGAAGGAGAAAAAACCAAAAACTTCTTACATCAGAAGCGGACAATGCTACTTGCAATAGCTCCTCAGCTTAAGGTACTGTGAAAATAAAGAAATTTATAAATAAATAAATAAATACATAGGGTATTGTACATTGCCAATTTATTTCTCTCACATTGTGCTGACTTTTGGTCCGAGGACCTTATCAGAATAGTAGAAATGAAAACCAAAGCAAGAATAGCAATTTTTTTTAAGTGAAGAGAAATGTCACAGTGCTTTTCTCGTTGGTATTTAACGGTTGGGCCCAATGATCTTAAAGGTCCCTTCCAACCAAAATGATTCTATAATTCTATTTGTGCACGAGTTTCATAAAGGCAAAATACAGCACCCTGCAAAAATGACCAAAATAAAGTGAAATGAGAGAAAACCTGTTTTTTTTAATAGTGTTTTGTTTTGTTTCCCCCCCCGGTGAAGCTGCCCTGTGGTCTATTGTAGCAAAGCAAAAGGCACACGGGCATGTGCATTAATTCTATAGGTTCTGAGCCATGCAGAAAACCAGGAAACAAAAGAAAAAGCCAAAGTAACTGGTGCGCGGTCGTAACACCGACAGAGGGAAGCAAGTGGCCACCTGAGCCCAGGTCTGTGAAGTAGAAGTGACCCCTCCTATGAACTCGGTCGGTTTCCTGGCGGACTCTAGTAAACTGAAGATATCGGACCCGTCCAAGGTTTTTTCACTGGTGGAGTGTTTAGTCTAAACGGACAAAGAAAGGCAGAGTCACGCGCAGAAGAAAGGCAGAGCTGCGTGCGCAGACATATTAGTTGCCAAAAACGGAGGGAGAGACGGAGGAAGGGGAGAGACGGAGGAAGGGGAGAGAAGGTTGCAAGGGGGCCACAGGGAGGTTGGAAACGGGAAAAGAATGGGAAAATAAATCAGAGCAAATTCAAAATGGCCGTAGTAAGCAAGAGTTACAAAGCAGAGTTGTTAGCGTTGGCGTTTTCAAGCAAACCTTATTTATTTTATTTTATTTTAATCCTTTTATTAAGAAGCCACAGCAGCAACGCTACATTTTGGTAAGATGGATCTTTAAATAAACCAGAAAGGTTGGAAGCCTTATATAATGTCTGCTTCGGACTGTGGAGCCAACGGATGAGGGGAAAAAAAATAAGCTGGGTTGGCTGCTGTCAACATAAAGCCAGGCAGCAGGAGAGCCGAGAGGTGGGGTGGTGTGAGGGCATCGCCTAGAAGAAAGTCATGCTTTAATCTTTAAGCTGTGGCACCAAGTCAAAGCCCCCGTTACCACCACTTTTGACGCCGCCGACTCGGTAATATAGTGAGCAGTAGCAATGGTAAAGGGCCGTTCCCTGGAGCGTCTCCACTCAGCCAGGCTCTTATCCCTCCGGGCAAACCCCCCCGCTGCTTGTCCAGCTTCGCTGCCGAGGTGCTGTTCGGCTCTGCCAAGCTGGAAGGCTCCCGGTGGGCCACGGAACCTCCGCTCCTGCTCCATCCTCGGGGGCTTTCTCACGCTCTCCTCTTCGGGACTCGGCAAGCGGGATTCCGCTTCCTTTATGGGGGTCAGGGAGTCAGAAAGCTTCCGTTTTGCACCCTGCGTGTCAGGCCCTCGCACAGCTTCCTCAGCAGCCCCAGGCTCCAGGATTTCATACTCGGCCGCCACCTGAATGATTTTCACAGGTTCTTGCCCTTCCATTTTCAGCACGGCTTCTCCTGAAGGCTGCGCCACTTTCTCGCCCTCTTTAGCTTTACTTGTCATGGTTACAATTTTCCCGGATAGGGTATCATAGGACTTTCCTAAGGTGAAGATTTTCTGCTTGCTGTCCTCTTTGAATTGTATTTCACTTTCCAAGTCCTCAAAGCTCTGCATTAGAAGGGCGCTGGACCGGAGCATCTCGGGTGGGAGGGCAGTTTTACTGCTCACAGTCACTACTTTGTATGCCAGACCTTTTTTCGATTCACCATCAACTACCTCAGAGGGTATTTTGTCTATAATAACCCAATCCTCAGTGCCCTATATTTAAGATATAAAAGCTAAATTAGAAGACCTGAAGGTTTGCCTTGTACTTCAGGAGCACTAAAGTATGAAGACTTTTACGAAATCAATGCTGCCTTTTCTGAAAGCACAGAGTAACGTTTTTACCATCGCACCTCTTAAAAGCAAGTTATCAAACAAGTAAACAGAATCACCTTAGGCAAAGTATTAGATTCCTGTGCATATTCCCTCCCCTTAAAGGCCCCTCTGACATGGACACACAAAAAATTACTGTTGCCACTCTATTTCTCTATTAATTTGAAGCAGAATCGCATTTTAGCGTGTCATTTAAAAGGACGACTGGAATCGCCCCGGGGTTAAAAATCATATATCACAATGGCTCGTCAGGCTACGGTTAAAGCCCAATTACAGAAGTTGGGCAAATAAACCCCTTCAGCTTGTCCCCATTGTCACAAACTCAGTGTTGGGGAGGTTTTAGAATAACGGGGATGTGCCCACAGCAGTAGCTTGCACTCAATTCCCTTGTTTTCATCAGAATAACAACGACCCCCTTCAGGATTGTTTAAATCGAATGGTAAATTCCATATTGCTAAAGGATCTGAGCGGGACTTAAACCAGCATCTTCTTCCTTCTTCTGCCAATAAAATCTGCGATTCGCTTTGACTACGCAACTGGCATCCAGTTATTGGACCTCAAGACCATAACTGGTGTTATTTATCTAAGCCCACATGGTAGTTTAAAATCGAACAAATGAAAAACAACCTCTAGGGACGATGGGATACTTTTCTGGATAATGATTTGATGAGCAGTAACCAAAGTGCCAGCAGATTCTCCTTCCTGCAGCTTCTTCTCTATCCCACTTGGCTAATAGGAAAACCAATAAGAACACAAAGTTCACCGTCACTCAAATGGAATCTGAAGCCATTTGATAAAAGACAAAGGAAATTCAGAGGTGCTCCACTCACGGTCACATTCCCGGTGCTGGAAACACATGCACAAAGCAAACGACAGCCACCAACGGCATCGTGCAAGGAGGTTTCTAACTAGTAGGGAAATCAGTCTCCATTAGGAAGCTACAAGCTCCAGAGGGGATTCATTCCCCAGAAATTGCCCCCCGTGAAATAATAATTAAAAAAAACCAATATGTGCTTGGAAAGGAAAAAAGGTAATAAAATAATAAAGCATCGCCAGCCTATCTGACTGCATTTCAAGAAAGGATTAGGTGTTTTTACCTGCAATTCAAGGACTGTAGTACCTCCCTTCTGCAAAAATATGAGTTTTTCTGATTTCTCAATTTCTTCTTTGGTCTAATGTCAGGGGAATAAATGGTTTTAGTAAATGGAGGGTATAAAGTCCACTATACTACACAATAGCTCATTGTATTCCTCTTACTAACTACATGGTAAATAAGGGAACAGAATTAAGCAGAGGAATTCTACCGCAAAAAGGTTTCCAAGAGGAAGGGAAATCAGTGTCTCTCGGTGACGAATGCCAAGCACACCAGCACAGCGTACCCCTAAACAAAGTCACACCTGGCTGTGGATGCACCGGGTTCATTTCACCTTTACTGTACCTGCTGCCACCTTCCATGGCTTGCCTCAAAAGCCTCCAACAGGTTCCTCCACCTCCACCCTGGATGTGACTCATTCCCAAGCCTGAAGCTTTCCCTGATGAAGACGTCAGCTCTCCCTTCCTCCTTACAGGGGTGGGAGGTCTCAGAGTCTTTTCCCTATGCTGGAAGCTGTATTGCCACGATAGTGTGACACCAACATTCTCCACACTTCTATCCCATCAGCGCCTTCCCAATGCTGTGAGAACATTAAAAGCATCTCTGCAACTTGGTCAACTGGTAACATTTTAAATGCTGGTAAGACTCAATCTCCTGAGCCTTTGGAGCCCAGCTCCTAGACTGGTCACCCCTGGCATTTGTCCAGAGCAAGTCAGCTCCTGCAGAGCAAAGCTTCTTGACAAACCCTTTCCACCCACTGCACCTGCTGGTCGACGCGTTAGACATGCCAATGGAAGTACTGGGATAAATGGGTACTGGTTTCAATGTGTATGTTCCATATGCCTGTTGTGACAGGACAAGGGGTGATGGTTTGAAACTAAAAGAGAGAGATTGAGACTGGAGAGAAGGGAGGGACTTTTTCTGCTGAGGGTGGTGAGAGGCTGTCCCAGGTTGCCCAGAGAGGTGGTCGCTGCCCCATCCCTGGCACCATTGCAGGTGAGGTTGGCCGGGGCTCTGAGCACCCTGCTCTAGTTGCAGATGGCCCTGCTCAATGTAAGGGGGTTGGACTGGATGACCTTGAAAGGTCCCATCCAATCCAAACTGTTCTATGATTCTATGATCTCTGATGCCTGTATCAGAAACTTCTTAGGGTGTAATGTGGGAGAAGAGGAGCTGGGTTTTTTTCTTGGCCACATCCCTTTGCTCAAGAGGAGAAGCTGCCATGTGCTGTTTGTGATTCCCTTCCCCAGAGAGCTGTGGGTCTGGAACACCAATCTCTAAGGCGGAAAAGCAGAAGACTCTTTTCAAATTATACTTTCCAGCCAATTTTGGTTAAGTTCCTTACAACATTACAGCAGCACTGGGGGAACAGCAGCAAATTTTCTGACCAGTTATTGGTCTGTAAGGGTAAAAACAAAGGCTAAAAACAAGTGGCAGCATCTATCCACAGTAGATAAAAAAATAATGTTCATGGTGAACACACACATATTTCTTTTTCATCCACTGGACTTGAACCAAGACTCTCAGCTTTTTTGGAAGATCTGTCCATTTTACGGCAACACAAATGTCACGTTGTTACCTCTACATCTCATCATCATCCCATTATCTACCCTGTTATCTCATTATCTACAAACTGACTAAAAGGCAGCTTCTTAACTGGCAAGTTTCTTGCAAACACTTCAAGGTTGCACAGTGAAGCAAGGCTTTTTCACGCGTGTACTCTGCATGAGAAGGCACACGCTGAGCCATCTGCACTGGGTCCTCAATGAAATGGTATCCAGCAGACTGCAGGAACTACCCCATCCCTTATGGAACTGGCCAAGTGGGTCTAATCACCATTATTATTTTTTCCTTGTCTTCAAAGACTGACAGAGGTCTGCCCATTGCTCTGTATTTTCTCATCAGGCTTGGTATCATAGCCCCAGCCATCCCTCTACACCGCTGCTCCCAACCAGTCAACATGATTTTATTTTTCTCTCCATCATCTTCATGGTTTCTTTCACGCGTGGCTGGACTTCCTCAAGCTCACCGAACCTGTAATGAGGGCTGCATTTTGCACCCTCAGAGAGACCCAATTCTGCCACACAGCTTACAGTGAATTTCATACTTCAAATACATGTGTGTCACAGAATCCCAGCATGGTGGGAGCTGGAAAGGACTTCTGGAGATGATCTGGTGCCACCCCCCTGCTCCATCCAGCAGGGTCACCCAGAGCAGGGGGCCCAGCATTGCAGTGTCCAGCCAGGTTTGGAATCTCTCCAGACAAGGAGACTCCACAACCTCTCTGGGCAGCCTGGCACAGCCTCTGACACCCTCACAACAAAGAACTTTCTCTTCCTGCTCAGATGGAACCTCCTGGGTTCCAGCTGGTGCCCAGTGCCCCTTGTCCTGTCACTGGGCACCACTGACAAGAGTCTGGCTCCATCCTCTTGCCCCCCACGGGCCCTTTAGCTCTTGCTCAGCATTGCTCAGCTCCCCTCTCAGGCTGCTCTTCTCCAGCTGAACAGCCCCAGGGCTCTCAGTCTTTCCCCAGCACAGAGATGCTCCAGCCCCTCAGCATCTTTGCTGCCTCTGCTGGACTCTCTCCAGTAGTTCCCTGTCTCTCTTGAACCGGGGAGCCCAGCACTGGACACAATACTCCAGAGGTGGCCTCACTAGGGCAGCATAGAGGGGGAGAAGAACCTCCCTTGACCTACTGGCCACACTTTTCTGAATGCATCTCAGGAGACCACTGGCCTTCTTAGCCATGAGGGCCCATTGCTGGTTCATGGGCAACTTGCTGTGCCCCAGCACTCTCAGGTCTTTCTCCACAGAGCTGCTTCCCAGCAGGTCACCCCTCCCCTGTACTGGTGTAGGGGGTTATTCCTCCCCAGCTGCAGGACCCTACACATGTCCTGGTTGAACTTCTGAGGCTCCCTCCACCCAACTCTCTAGCCTGTCCAGGTCTTGCTGAATGGCAGCACAGCTCTGGAGTGTCAGCCACTCCTCCCAGTTTGGTATCATCAAATCTTTGTGTCATCATAATATATAGATATACATTGAAAAAAAAAAAGTATCCTCTCTTCCTTGCATCCTAGCTGCCAGAACCTGAGTCCCGAGAAATGGGAACACCTGCAAGTAGGGAACGGCCTCTAACTACAGCCTCTCATCTCCTGAGGGCTATCACCCAGTACAAATGCACAGACAAATAGATAAGGAAGCCTTGCAGCTCACGCTGACCTCTTCAGGCACTAGCGGTTCAATCATAGGAGCTTCCTCCTGCCTTGCTGCGAGCCGAACGGGAGATGTGGAAAGCCTCTTCTCCCACTCATTAGACACGGCAGTTTCTGTGGAGGTTTCCAAGAAGGTGCGTTTCAACTCGCTTATATTGGTCTGATGTTTCATCAGATCTTCCTGGGTTTTGTCTAGGTCCTGGACAGTTTTAAAAGAATAGAGCAGGTTTGTAATACATCCTATGAGCCAAGCAAATTTCAGAGCCCCACCTCCCCCTCCAAAAAAACCAGCAAATCAAACCACCAAACCAAACCACCAAAACAAACCAAGCCACCAAAACGAACTAAACCACCAAAACGAACCAAACCACCAAAACAACAAACCCCACACCACTTGGTTAGTAGGAAGAGGGAAGTGACATCTTGGGGAGGAGGGGAGCACAGCACCAAACACGACACTCTGTGAAAATGTGGCATTTTGCAAGAGAACAGCACAACCAGATCTCGGATGGGTGGTGGAGGAAGAGGACCACAACAGCAAAAAAAAATAACAAACCCAAAGCCCAAAATACTCAGCTCTGTAGAGCTGCCATTGAACACCTGGTAAAGAGTCTTCCACCCGGAGGTACATAGATAGGCGCGTGGATGCACACACACGTACGCACGCGGGTGCCTCTCTCTCTCTCTCTATATATATTTATAGTACATGTTAGAGGACTTGTCATAATCTGAGGGGGGTGAGGGGAGTGGGGGGTGTGTGTAAAAAAATAAACCTCTATTTCGGTTTCTTAGCAGGTGGGAACAGACGGTTCATGCATCGGAGTGCGGAGTCACAGTTTACCACTAGTACTAACACACAGTTACGTACATGCACTGGTATATACCAATACCAACCTCTAACATAAGATTACTATGTTTGACATACACATTTTCACCCTGTATTCGCTTAATCAGACTATTCTGAAAGAAGTGGAAAAAAAAAAAAAAAAAAAGAAAAAAAGAAAAGGGAAAGGTAAGGGACACAGTATTGAAAGGATACAAAATGCTGTTTCTACACATTTCTTCACAGAGAACCGACAGTAACATGCTGAGGGAGGTGGACACCTCCAACACTGATACTTGAGCACCAACCAGGCTTCTCATTTCTGTACCTGTGCCTTTAGATCCCCGTCCTCCTCTTGATCCGACTGCCAGCATGGGAAAGATGGGAAAAACAACACCTTACCCACCGGTGCCACCCGAGGTTACGCAACAATGGGTTGAGAGGAACGCATTGGGGTAAAAAACCCACACATTTTTCTCTACCTTAAGGGCTTCAGGAGGAGCACTGGCCGATCTGGCCCTGGCAGGGTTCTCCTAACTCAGGGAGAGTCTCCTCTTCCCAAAGTTATTATTTGTGAACAAAGCAGGATTAAACATTTCCCTCTTATAAATCTCAGTGCGCTCCACCTTTGTGCATCTCCAGTTAGGGAGCAGCAGTTGGACCTTCTCACACAAACCACAGCTGCTTTAGGACCCAACAGCAACAGCAAATTAATTCTCTGGAAATCTGTAATACCAGAATTTAAACATATGACCTTTCTTGGGCCACAGGCAAAGCACGGCATAAACTCACCCCGGGTAAACAACCCGCTGTGAACAGAATGGAGCACGTTTTTATTTGCTTAAAATGCCACTTCCCTCACCTCAGGCCCTTTCTGTATTTATAGAAATGTATTTCGCGTTTAGCCTGAAAATGTGTCTGTTTCAGGACCTCTATGCAATGGGGGGTGCTGCTGGAATAGCACACATTTGAATTTTCAGACGGCCAGAATAATTTTCAGATGGCCAGAATTCTCAGACAGCTAGAATTTGCACACTGAATTTTCACATGGCCAAATTTTTTCAGACTGAATTTCCAGATAGCCAAAATTTTCAGATGATCAGAATTTTAAGGCTGAACTTTCAGATGGCCAAAGTTTTCAGACTGCCAGAATTTTAAGGCTGAATTTTCAGATGGCCAGAATAATTTTCAGATAAAATCTTCAGACGGCCAGATTTTTAAGGCTGAATTTTCAGATGTCCAAAGCTTTCAGACAGCCAAAATTTTCAGTCTGAATTTTCAGATGCAACTTTCAGACAGACAGAATTTTAAGGCTAAGTTTTCAGATGGACAAATTTTTCCAGACTGAATTTTCAGATGGCCGGAGTAATTTTCAGATGGCCCAGAATTCTCAGATGGAACTTTCAGATGGCTAAAGTTTTTGGAATGAATTTTCAGACTGAATTTTCAGATGGCCAGAGTTTTAAGGCTAAATTTTCAGATGGCCAAAATTTTCAGGCTGAATGTTCAGATGGCCAAAGTTTTCAGACTGGATTTCCAGACAGCCAAAAGTTTCAGACCAAATTTTCAGATGGCCAAATTTTTTCAGACTGAATTCCCAGATGGCTGGCGTACCACCTGGTTTGAAAATCAGGTATCCCTAAAAGAAAACTGAAGTTGACAAAATCTCCCCTAAAATAAAGATGGCAAACAGGAAGGCTATGATGCATTTCTAAGTAATAAACTGAACTTTTTAAATGTCACAGTTTTAGGATTATGATTTTGCTTTCTGTAGGGCTCAAAGCCTGACGTTACAGAGTGCAAGATGCACTTCAAAGCATGTTGGACTGCAGACTTGTCTCAACAGATTTCATGTTATTGCTCTGTTCATATTCTTTTAATGCTCATGCCGCTATTTTATTGTTATTTTTTCATATTGTTCTAATTAGTCAAATGGCCCCTGGGAAAATCCACTGATTACTTTAGAACTCAGTTCAAATCTGTTCTATTTACAGCCCAGGCTGAACTGTCCTAACATATCACACGGAGAATTTTATCCTTGATGATAATTTTAATGGCCTGAAATATTCAGGAGATCCTCCTGAAAAGCTATAGACATGTCTGTGGTGAGACTCTCGTCTCCTACCAGATGTCAGGCCACGTTCAGCTCATGTCTGCAGCTGCAGCAGCATTAATTATGGAAGGATTTATATGCATTTCACTGGAGTCACGCATGGGGGGAGTTGCCTGCATGGTCTATGTCACGTGTCGTGGGTGTGAGGCATCTTAGTGCAAAGAAAATATACAGTTTTTTTACTGTCTCAAGAAGATACCTGGACCGCTGGTGGCAATAGGTGAGGATAACACATGAAATTACACTCAAGGAAAACCTTAGATATTGGCAACGTGGAAATACCTTTATCCAGAAAATGTGGAAACTGCTTTTTTCCTGCTTTTCCCCCCCTTTCCCTCTCTCATAGGCTTCAGGCAGTAACAACAAACAAACAAACAGAAAAACCCCGGGTGCAGCGCAACCCTCGGTGGCGATGCTGCCACCGCCCCAACATCTGTCACAAACCCAACAGCGGGGTTTAGAGGAGAACCAAAAGAACTTGACTTCCCAGAGGAAAACTACCCCGTGCACATGCAGGGAGCTGCCGTAGGATCCATGCGGTTTAACCCCCCCAGTGCCCAGGGTGGAGAGGAGATGATGAGGCCACCACAGGCTGTCCCCTGCCCTAAGTGGGTGGCGGGTGGCTGTACAAACCTCAGTGGCAGTGGTCTCACCATCGGCCGCGGTATCCGTCTGCTCACTGTCAGTCTATGGGGTTAGAGGAGAGACCGGGTCCCGAGAGGAAGGCAGGAATAAAGAATAAACCCAGCTTGTCAGTACACGCAGCTCGCGCAGGGAGCTTGTTCAAGTTCAACATCCCTGTGAACTGCATTAGCATTGCTCTTCACACCACGCACAAGTCAAAGAAGCGAAATAAAAAGGCTATATTAGTAAACAGAACAGACTCAGAGGAAGACTCGAGGCGTACTGTACACAGTATATGGCTTTACCAGAACAAATTGAGAAGCCAAACAAAACGTTCCTGGAGAAGTGTTATTTGAATAGCAGGTTTTTGTTTGTTTTTTTTTTCCTGGTTTTCTTTTTTCTTTACCCTTAAGAAAGCCAGGTGGCTTTAAAAAAACTGAAGAAAAAGAACAAAAAAGCGCTAGTATTTTCTAAACAAACTTTTCTTCCCATAATGTTTTTTTTCTTTTTTCTTTTTTAAAAAGAAAATTATTAATCCAAATTTTGTCCTAGCCAATATCGATTAATGATGTAGTTGATTTTATTTAATCCGAGGGGGAAAAGATAATTGAAAAAAAAACCACAACAAACCAAACAAAACAAACCACAACAAAACAACCCTCAAAAAGGCTACTTGAACAGTCACCTGACTTTCAGCCCCTCATTTGTACAGAAGTCGTTCTTGTCTCCACGTTTACACACCGTGAGGCTGTCTGCATTACCAAGGAGTTCAAAGAACCAGACCCCCAGCCCATCCTCCACTGCCTGCCTGGAGAGCAACAGCAACGCTCGGATCCCACTAAAGAGCAGCTGGTATCAGTAACCATAGTGGAAAAGAATGAAAACATCCAGTAAAAGAACTACACAAAAAAAAAAAAAAAAAAAAAAAAGACTTCTCATTCCATTGAAGAATGTGGATGAATAAAGAAGAAAAAGAAAAGCAACTACCCCAAAAAACCCCACCACGTACTGCGTATGAGTGAGAAGAAGGAAACAAAGCACAGCATTGCACGGACTCATCTACCCTGGCTTCGCTCGACACTGTGAAGAATATTTTAGTGGAGAACCCTAGTGTTGAGATGGAATAATTAGGGAGTGCAGGGCACAACAGGCTGAGCAGAGGGGTCCAGGGACTACTGGGGATGTTACAGAAGCTTATGGAAAACCAGGAAGGGAAGAAGGTGATCTGACTGCCCTGGGTATCGGCACATCCAAGCTGCTGCTTTGAAGAGTGATTTTATTTTATTTTTTGTGGTCCTCAGATGATCTGAAGTAGCCCAGGCAGGTAATTTTAAAGTTTAGGACAACACATCTCATCCTCAAATCACATCAGTGTGAAATGAGAGCAAAAAGCAACCTACTGCTGGAGGGAGAATAAGGCTTCACTCTGAATTTCCTCTCTTCTGTAATTTCCTGACAACTCCAATGTTTCATAAAACTGCTTTTTTTTTCTCCTGGGTATTTTGCTCATGGCTTTGTTTTCTATCGCTCCTTTCTTTGAATAATTTGCATTGTTGGTATGATAAGCAGAAGACGAAGCAGGCACTTTGTGCTGCTTCGTAAGTGCATGGAGGGAAGTTACAGGTAATTTTTTGAGCTTTCACTAAACAGATGGCTTTTATTTTTAAATAAAACTGTAACACCTAAAGAATTCTCCCTTGCTGGGCAAATGGCTCTCACTAAAGCATTTTCATTTCTTACTGAAGGAGCTCACATCTTTATAATATTATAGGCAATTGTAAATGTATGGCAATATAAAAAACTTCTGAGGGACCTGAGATTGTTCAAGCCTGGTGAAAAGAAGGCTGAGGGGAGACCTTCTGGCTCTCAACAGCTCCCTGACAGGAGGTTGGAGACAGGGGGGGTCGGGCTCTGCTCCCAAGGAACAAGTGACCCGACAGGAGGAAACAGCCTCAAGTTGTGCCAGGGGAGGTTTAGGTTAGAAGGTTAGGAACAATTTTTTCCCCTGTAGGGTTGTCCAGGCCTGTCCCAGGTTGCCCAGGGCAGTGGTGGAGTCCCCATGATCCCTGGAGGGGTTTCAAAGCCCCACATGGAGATGTGGTGCCGAGGGACATGGGTTAGTGGTGCCCCGGCAGTGCTGGGTTAACCTATGGACTTGCTGTGAAAGGTCTCTTCCAACCCAAGCAAATCTATGGTTCTATGCATTGTCAAAAAAGGCAATAAAAGAGGAATGAATGAATCTGGGTATTTAGAAGGAATTAGATATTTGTGTGAAGGCACAAACACCTCCTGTAACAGGGGACTCTGACACACAGGGTTCAATTAAGAACCTACAGTTGGGAACACTGGAGAAAAGCCCGTAGAAATACTGTCTGCTAAGGTCCAGACAAAGAAGGTAATGAGCTCTGAGGGGTGAGATTATGCCTCTGGCAGCAGGGACCATCTCCAGATGCTCAGCTTGAGGGAGAAGACAGCACCACAAGGTGCGAGATCCATACGGGGGCCTGGCTTCAGCTTGTGCACCACTGTGTGCAGTCCTGGGTGGACAGCAAAAGAACCCTGGGGTTCTATTTGCTTTCCTGTAGAGCAGTGAAATCCTACATAAGGCACAAAATTCATCTTTGCTGCATCACCCATCTCCGCTAAGAAGGCAAGCATGGAGTCAGAGTTACTGGGAATAAAGCTCCGGGGTTATTGTGAATTAAGGTTGAGCAAGCCAGGTTTTCTCCAGAGCAAGGAACAGAGCTAAGCTTTGAGATGGCCACAGTGGAGCTGCTGGTGGGGCTGGTGGGTGGGTGAGGGACGGGGGAGGATGGGTGGGAGGAGAGCTCCTGAGGCGCTACGGCTGACACCCCTTTGAACGTGCGGCTGGATGTGCTGTGATTTGTTTTGGCAATGAAATGCAGACATGCCCGGGTCAGAAACATATCCACCGTCATGCAATATTCCGGACAAGAAATACCCCCTGGATTAGGCACAAGTCTGTGGTGTCTGCTGGGAAGCACCGCGGGACTCACCGCCCTCACTGAAGCAACACCAAAAAGCCTGGTTTTATAGGTTGCTACGCTTGGTCCTTCCCAACTTGAGGAACCAAACAATGGTGCATAAAGAAAAGTGTGGCCAGCAGGTCGAGGGAGGTTCTCCTCCCCATCTGCTCTGCACTAGTGAGACCACACCTGGAATACTGTATCCAGTTTGGGGCTCCCCAGTTCAAGAGAGACAGGGATCTGCTGGAGAGAGTCCAGCAGAGGCTACGAGGATGATGAAGGGACTGGAACATCTCTCCTTTGAAGCAAGGCTGAGAGCCCTGGGGCTGTTTAGTCTTGAGAAGGGAAGCCTGAGAGGGGATCTTGTTAATGTCTGTAACTATCTGAGGGGTGGGTGGCAAGGAGAAGGGGCCAGTCTCTTCTCAGTGGTGCCCTGTGAGAGGACAAGAGGTAACGGTCACAAGGTGAAACACAAGAAGTTCCACCTCAACATGAGGAGAAACTTCTTCACTGTGAGAGTGACAGACCTGGACCAGGCTGCCCAGAGATGTTGTGAAGTCTCCTTCTCTGGAGACTTTCAAACCCCACCTGGATCTGTTCCTGTGTGGCCTGCCCTGGGTGATCCTGCTCTGGCAGGGGGGGTTGGACTCAATCTCCAGAGGTCCCTTCCAACCCCTACCATTCTGTGATGGGTTACATAACTCCAGCCTCAGCATCACCTCTGGAGCTGGCGCTGTGCTGATGCTGCTGTTAGGTTAATCCATGGGCAGGGTTAATGCAAATCAAGACCTCCATGCTCTTGTGAAATAAGGACACGAAAGGAGGAGGTGACATTTGAGATGCCTCTTCTCAGAAACTGCACGTTCTGATGGAGCAGTTTGGCATCAGGGAGCCCAAAGCAGCTACAGATGATGCTTTAAAAAGGTAAACTGATGCCACTTTTGGCTTTCCATAAAAAGGAAATTAAATCCTGCACCAAGTGTTACAAAACCAGCAGTGGCAGATTACACAGATTTCATTGGTTTACTGGGGACAAGCACAGCAGTGGCAGAGACAAGCAGCCAAGGTGGCTTTTCACATACAGCCAACCTGTCTGTGATTGTCTGATGTGGGGTTTTTTATAAATTTTTGCATTTGTGACCAGCTCTGGAGTCCTCAGCACAGCTGAGACAGGGAAGAGTTGGAGCAGTGCCAAAGGAGCCCCAGCAATGCTGGGAGGGCTGGAACCCCTCTGCTGGGAGGCCAGGCTGGGAGAGATGGGGAGGTTCAGCCTGGAGAGGAGAAGGCTCTGGGGAGACCTTCTGGTGGCCTTTCAGCACTTCAAGGGGCCTGTCAGAAAGATGGGGACAGACTTTTGAGCAGGGCCTGTTGGGACAGGACAAGGGCCAATGGGTTTAAACTATTAGAGGGAGATTTAGACTGGAGAGAAGGAAGAAATTTTTGACACTGAGGGTAGTGAAAACCTGTCCCAGGTTGCCCAGAGAGGTGGTCACTGCCCCATCCCTGGCACCATTGCAGGTGAGGTTGGCTGGGGCTCTGAGCACCCTGCTCTTGTTGCAGATGGCCCTGCTCCCTGCAGGGGGTTGGACTTGGGGACCTTGAAAGTCCCTTCCCACCTGAACCACTCTGTGATTCTATGATTCTCAGATGAAGGGGGAAAAGGAAAAACTGAAGAAAAAAATGTACTCGTTATTTAATTCTGTCAACAAAGAATAACTAGGCACCAGCAAAAAACTGAGATGCCAGTTACCCTGTCACTTCAGAAGACACCTTTCCTCCTGGAGGTATTGCCACATCCACAGCTCCCAGAACTGCTGTGCACTTCTATTCCTTGGTGGTTGGTTTGTCTGCCTGAGATAAACCCAGCAGCAACAGAACCCAGCAAACAGCACACCGGCCCACAGGGCATGCCCCAACCAGCTGTCCCAGCCTGACCTCGATACGCTGGATTTCAGCTATTTAATCTGCAGCAGAGATGGGATCAAGGCTGAAAATCCAGATCTGGGTTTCGCTGGACCAGAAAGGCTTTTCTGGGCTTGGGCCACAGCTGACAGCCTCTTGCAAAAGGCTGAGTCTACCTAGATTTGAAGCTGATGAGGCTGCTCGTTATACTGTTATTATTGGGTATCTAGTTATATAATGGATATACATAGTCATTTATATAATTATGCAGGAAATTGTATTTAATACCCACTATTTGGAGAAATATAAACAGTATAAACTGATAGGGGGAAGAAAAATGGCCTCAGGTTTCACCAGGGGAGGTTTAGGTTGGGCATTAGGCAAGATTGCTGCCCTGCAACGGTTGTCCAGGGCTGTCCCAGGTTGCCCAGGGCGGTGGTGGAGTCCCCATGATCCCTGGAGGGGTTTCCAAGCCGTGGAGATGTGGTGCTGAGGGATGTGGGTCAGTGGTGCCCTGGCAGTGCTGGGGGAATGGTTGGACTTGATGATCTGAAAGGTCTCTACCAACTGAAACGATTCCGTGACTCCAAAAGGTCTTGGTGGGTTTGTGTATAATAGAATCACAGAATCATTAAGGTTGGAAGATCCTTCAGAGCCAACCAGTGGCCATTTGTTTTGTGCCTCTGCTGACACAGTTCCAACCAAGTCACTTCCACACAGGGTTGTGCCTAACCCCGGGCTCCAAGCTGCACTTCCGACACGAGGAGAAAAAAAAAAACAAACCAAAAGAAGAAAAAACCCCAAACCAAACCAAACCCCAAAACAACTCCCAAAGTGAAAAACCAAACCAAAAACCAACGCAACCCAAAAGACCCCTTCTAACATATCAACACAGACAGAAATGAGGCTCTGAAAGTAGGACCACTCATCGCAGCGATCTAACAGTGGTTCGGACTGAAGCGCTGAACACGGCAAGAGCGTGTGTTCGCTGCCGAGGTACACACCTCTTCCTCTGAACTGTCACTCAGGTCATTGGCAAGTGAGGCGCTCAAGGAGGCCGCCTTGGGCTCCAGGTAGCAGAGGCACATAGCCAGAGGAAAGGAGAGAGTGAGGGCGTATGGCACTGAGAAAGAGGCAGAGAGCAGGAAGAAAAAAATGAAGAGAAAGCAAGGCACGAGGGAGGGGGAGCGGATGGGGAGGTAGCGCTGCACGCTGGTGGGCAGGAGCGGGGTTTCGGAGAGGCTGGGGAGCGACAGGTAGCCATCGTCATCCAGGAGGGAAGGGAAGGACTCGGGGAGTTGCAAGGAGAAGGAGAACAGCGTCCCGCCTTTGCTGGCTTTTGGCTTGTAGCCGAAGGACGCATCTGGCTCGGCGGAGCAAACTCGGCCCTTCCTCTCGGGGTCCGGCTCCAGCTCGCCGGGCTTTGGAGGGCTCTCGGCGGGTGCCTCGCAACCCACGGCCTTGGTCCGAGAGCTCTCCTTGCATCTCCTGCGGAGCTTTGCGGTGGGGGATCCGGGGGGGCCAGGCGGCGAGGATGGTGAGGGGTGGGGGGGGTCAGCGCCAAGCAGAGGTGTCTGGGGACAGAGGGAAAGCGGCAAACGAGGCGCAAAAGCAAAAGGACAAAAAGAAAACTGTCATTAGTTAATTTTCTTCCGCTGACCATAAATAATATATATATAATATATAATTATAAACAGTAGTTTAATACCACAGATTTCCATTGAGATAACCAGCGCATGCCCCCCAAGCTGCACACCACAGGTATTATTTAGCAAATCAGGGGCATGGGTTCAAAAGGCAACTTATTGACTCAGCATTTGTCAGCTCAGCAGGGTCAACATGAAAATCTCCCCAGCTGTAGGGGGAGTTCCAGATGCTGCCAGTTTCCCCTGTCTGCAAGACTGGCTTTGGATCACAAGGAGCTTCTGAACACAGTGAGCAACAAAGGGACGAGGGAATGTGTTTCTGAAACCAATGCTGCTCGTGACAGTGCTTCCAGGGGCAGGGCAGGGGGGCAGATGCCTCCCATCTATGTCTTGGACAACTCTGGTAGTAATAATTCAAACCCCAAGACTTTTAAAACTCTATGTGCCCAAATTCTTCCATTACAATATTAAAAAAAAAAAATTTAAAAACTCTAGGTCCTAAACCTAAACACATTCTCGTTTGGGTGGAGCATAAATCCTTATGTTGGCTGCTACTGATGGAAAGACCTGTCCTAGCTCGATACCCACACCACCAGTAGCTCCCCAGCATGGTTCCCATCACCACCCAGGCTGGACATCCTCACTGTCCTACCCTCACCCAGGCCCACCACAACCACATCTCCTCACAATCAAAAAGTGACTCTTACTCCCAGCAAAGAGGTAAAAATGTATTTTGCTACAAGCGTGACCACAAAACTTGTGGTTGATGGCTTTGCTATGCTGCTTGTAGGGCATTCAACCAGTCTTTGAGGTCATTCAAGGTCAAAAAGTTGGTAGGAGGAGGGAGGTGACTCAGCAGGTGGGGGGGACCGTCAACCTCTCACAGCTGCTGTTGAGAAGGACAACCACCATTGCCACCAAAGCACTGGTACAACAGACCCACCATGATGCTGGTGGATCAGAGATGTTTTGGCCCGAGTCAACTAGGCGCATAGCTCCATGACAATGATTTCATGACCAAACCCAAAGAGCCTGAGGTGCTCCATCCACCATGAACCTGCTTGAGGAGCTATAAAAGGCCATTTCAACCCTTCTGCCACTCCCAGCTCCCATGAGCAAAATGACTTCAAAGCCAAAACAGCACTTGTCTGGACAAGCTGGTGCCAAATTTGAGCCAACAAGCAGCATCTGTGTTTTAGACACAGGATGCAGCAACATCAGCTACTAAGCCTGATCTTTACCAGGTATATTAATGGTAGGAAGGGGATTTAAGCCAAATATTTACAAGGAAAAGCTCCTTCCCCTCCTGTTAACATCTCGCTTCTCTCTCTTCTCCAACCAGATCAGTTCAAAGATCACCACCTACCAGTCCAGGCAACCTGTATTCCCAAATTAAGCAACCAAAACCAAGTTTAACTTCAAACTGCTTGCAAATGTCATCTTCGTGGGCTTAATGCAGCAGGCTCAAGTGAAAATGTAATGATGAGGAACTCATGGGGCTTTACGTGACTTGCATCCACTGAATTTCTCTTTATATTGTAAAGGGAAAAAAAGCCAAAGTAAATTTATTTGCTGCTAATACAGACTATTCACCTTCTGCTGTCTTTACTGTGTCAATATTTAGAACAACTTCAGGTGCTTGAAAATGTATGGAGAAAAAAAAAACACCACGGAAATGACTTAGTGGAAAAACTACCTATAAAATTTATATATACCCTTATTAGGAATTTGATTTCAAATTTGTCCTGCATTCCTGGAGACCGTTTCTTGTTGTCATTCACGATGAATGATGAAGCTGTGAGAAGGTCCAGGGCAAGCAGGACTGAGAGCTCTACAGGCTTGGAGAACTGGAGCACTATTGGTGCATAAACAGAACCTACCTCTTGACTGGGGAGTAAAAGAAAAAAAAATTCACTCATTTTTACATGTTTAAGTACCATCAAAACGGTCTCTTAAAAATATCTTCGACTGTTTCTAGCCATTTATAAGGAAGAGATGATCCTGGAAATGCAGCTGATATCTCCATTGACATAAAATTAACAAACACTTGGAACAGAATTAATTTCTGTTGGCTATTTCTGCATATTTGATTTTCACCAGTTTCTCCATGCAGAAACTAAAGGAGTTTCAAGGCACAGTTAAATTTTGCAGAAATTGCTGGGGTTTTTTTTATGCTACAATTACAGCACAAGCCTTCAAAAGAAAACATTTTCTCATCTGCAGTTTTCAGTCATTGTTTCTGATTTTTGGGACCTTAACTGCAACTCTTTTTGAGGACTTGATCCTTTAGCTCTGTAGCTCATGGTGGCCTTATATAACAAGTTCAGCTTCTAACACAGACAGTTTTGTGGGTGTAAAGGTATTAATCAAGGTTTTTCCTCATAAATGAAGAGGGTAAATCATTCTTATTTAGCAAGTGCATTCCACAGTATGCTTTCTGATATCCTAGAGTCAAGATTTTATACCCTGTTTTGTTCTCCTCAACATAAAAGAAACAGAGGACATTTTACACCCTGTCTTTTCTGAGTCTACTTTATTTCTCTTCACTGTCAATCTCTGACATTCAGCAGCTCCTCTGTCCCCCTGTTTCGTTTACTTCGTCTTAATCACTTCATAGATACGATGCAGAACGAGGTGTGTGGTGATGGTGGGACAGGAGATGGTGAGGGAAGAATCAAAGTTAATGACCGAGCAGAGAATCGTCAACAAAACCGAGTTTGTTCCAGTGCAAAACTTCAAATGAGGAAAGCAAATGCTTTTGTAAGACAGGGAAAAAAAAAAACAAAACCAGGTTTCTAAGAATAAACTGACACCCAAAAACGAACAGCAAAAAATGCTCATGGGACAGTGTTAGGAGAAGTGAAGGAGAAAAGCACAGGGCTACATAGAAGAACATGGAGCTGTTTTGTTGCCTTGTCCAAATACAAAACCCATGATGTCCACACTGAAGTCAAAATACGACTGAAGACCAAAGGAGCAGAATACGCCCTGTCAGGATAATCTGGGGTATGTCCTACAGAGCTCTTGAATATCCTGTAAAAAACACTGTGCTGACTGATCAAGGGATTTCAAAGAACAGTCCGAGGCTGAATTAATTTTAAACTAAAATTATTTTAAACACCAATTTTACAACATCATATGGGATGGGAAAAGGACTATAAAAATACTGACTCAAGGCACATATATATTCAGGTTTCCTCTCCCGTGTATATTCCAGTTTCCTCCCTCCCTCTCCAACAATCCTGCCCCTCTCCGAGCACTCTCCAGGCAGGTCAGTTAGACACAACCCTCCCCAAACTCTCCAGGCACATCAGTTAGACACAACCCTCCCCAAACTCTCCAGGCACATCAGTTAGACACAACCCTCCCCAAACTCTCCAGGCATGTCAGTTAGACACAACCCTCCCCAAACTCTACCTTGGTGTCGTGGCGTATTGCCGAGACCGGAGTGACCTCCTCTGCTCTTTTCTTTTTGCCTTCTTCATCGTCTTTCTCTTCTTCTGCCTTTTTCTCCGGGGTCACAGTGGTTATCAAGTTGGTCTGAGAGATGCCCTTTGTTGTGGCGTACTGGCCAGTACCAACCTCTGCAGCAGACACAGAATCCTTCATATACATTTCATGGTTTTCACTCACTGATGCTAAAAGCAAATATTTGAAAGAGGGAAAGTCTGAAAATAGCTTGTTGCTTGTTTTTTTTTTTGTTGTTGTTTTGGCTGAGAAGCTGCATAAAATGAAAGACCTGGGTTAGCAAAATATTCGAGGCGCTGCCAAAAATCGTAATTCCACCATGCTTCAGAAAACCAGAAGCTCACATGCTTAAGGTTAATAAACTGTTTACTGGAAGTAAAGCTCGTGGCTTTTCCAGGTGCAAACACAGCTCAGGGGGCCACGTATACACGTGGCCATGCCTGACACGCATGCCTTACACTGCTGTCAAATGTTAGCAAGCTGTTCAAAGTGCTACTGCAGCAAAAGAGCAATGAAAAAAAAAAACCCCAATAAATAAGCAACGTGTCGCCACAGTTCTGGGGCAAGACACACGAGGAGAAGCAGCAATGACATCAGCCGTGGGGTTGGAAGAGGTTTTTGTTTTTCTTTTTTTTTTTTATTTTTCCATTTTTCTTTTTCTTTTAAATCAGTCAGAATGGAACAAGGCAGATCAAGCGCACGGGAAGGAACGTGCTGCCTGGCAGGGGATGACAATATTGATGTAACGCAGGCGTGGTAGCTGGGAAGTGAGAAATGGGATCTTTGTTTTGCTGGGTGTTGAACTCTGCCAGTAAAGTGAGCTCATCAGCCTAAAAAATTCCGGGAAGCGACGGCATTCAATGCAGCGAGCATACCCTGACGGAATCTTTTAGGATGTAAACGTTCAGTAATCCAGCAAATTTAAATAGAAGTGCATTTGAAATAAAGAATTAATTTAGAGATAGAATGTAATCAGAATATAAATACCTAACCAGATCCTGCTCTTAAATATTGAGGAACAAATTTCAGAGTCATAAGATGGTTTGGAAGGGACTTTTCAAGGTCATCTAGTCCAATCCCCCTGCAGGGAGCAGGGACATCTCCACCTTGCATCTTCAAAAGTAGTGTAAGGCAAAAGCCTGTTAGTGCTCATCTGACTAGAATCATACATTGGTTTGGGTTCAAAGGGACCTTTCAAGGTCATCCGGTCCAACCCCCCTGTAGGGAGCAGGGCCATCTGCAACTAGAGCAGGGTGCTCAGAGCCCCAGCCAGCCTCACCTGCAATGGTGCCAGGGATGGGGCAGCGACCACCTCTCTGGGCAACCTGGGCCAGGCTCTCACCACCCTCACCATCAAAACATTTCTTAATTAATTTAATTAATTTCTCACTATCAAGCCAACACAAACACTCCAGTTTGTGAAGTTACTTGCATTGGTAACACATGATGGGGCCAGGATCGTGGAGCTATCATGCTGTCAAATGTTACAGTCACGTTAGCATGGTGCTAACACCAGTGAAGAAATCATAAAGGTTGGTTAAAAAAACAACCTCTTTTCCCCAATTTGGCTTAGGGAAATTAACATTACAAAAAAACCCAGCAAGCAAAGGGAGTAGAGGGAGACGTCTTGTTTAGATGCTACGAACAAAATAACGCAGCAGGGTAATTTCTGCTTTGAGACCCATCCACAGCAATCGGGTCACCAGTTGCTTGGTAACGAGCAAGAAGCACATCAGAATTAGAAGATTCCAAAATAATTAGTGACAAGCAGCACCTTTAGGGGGAGAAAAGAAGGCTTGTCACTGCTGCTTCTAAATCCAAGCTTCTCCCCCTCCCCATCATCAGCCATGCTCATTATGATACATTTGTGATGTTCTGCAGGTGAATTCACCTTTTCTTTTTGAACTGTAGCAATTCTGAATTTAGTCTCAGCCTTGTTTTCTACAAAGATAAACTAACATCTCTTTTACTCAACAGGCAACAACAGCTGATGAAGTAGCTGAGACTCTGAATCACATGCTGGTGCAATGTAAAGGAGCAGCAGAACCATCACCTCCACGAACCATGGAGGTTAACCTGTGTATTTTACTCTCCACCTTGCATCTTCAAAAGTAGCGTAAGGAAAAAGCCTGTTAGTGCTCATCTGACTAGAATCACAGACTGGTTTGGGTGGAAAGGGACCTTTCAAGGTCATCCAGTCCAACCCACCTGCAGGAAGCAGGGACATCTGCAACTAGAGCAGGGTGCTCAGAGCCCTGGCCAACCTCACCTGCAATGGTGCCAGGGATGGGGCAGCCACCACCTCTCTGGGCAGCCTGGGACAGGCTCTCACCACTCTCAACGTGAAATATTTCTTCCTTAGATCTACTCTAGAACTCAGATGTGAGGTCGCCAGAACCAAGTGTTACTACCCAATCAGGGGAAAGAACTCAACTGTGAATTGTAACATTCACTTAAATGAAAAACCTACATAGGACAAAATGTCAAATTAAACCAAAACCCAAACAGTCACTCATGCAAACCCTGCTAAAGCCTTGAAGCCCGACTTGCTTGGGTAGGCAGGGGTCCAGGGGCTCCATCCATCCCCAAAGCAGGGCAAGTGCTTTGCAGTTGTGAGGCCAAGGGGAGAGACTCCATGAAGAGCTCTCCTCCAGACAAACTCTTTGGAAGGACCACAGTGCTACGTGTAGCCCAGTATTTCTCGACATCCTCCCAAAACATGCTGGTACTCACAGCCTCCACTCAGCCGAAGATCAAGGAGATGAGAGGACAACAAGAGGTTTACAACCTAATCTAGAGCAGTGAACACTGGAATGAGAACTTCAGACAAAGTCAACTGAAAGAAGCTTACCCCCATCTAAGCTGCGGGACATGGTGTAACGTTTACTAGAAGAGCGCTCAAAGTAAGGTGCTGGACGGTCTATAAGGGCACTGGCTCTTCTCGTCTGGGCCTGCGTCCGGCCGCTGTAGCGAAACTTGGAGCCCAGTGTCAGGAACTTCTTTGGAGGTGCTTCTGGCAGCAGGAGCCTAAAACACACCAAGCAGTACACCCGTTAATCCCCCTCCTTTAAAAACCAGTATCCTCTTTCTGCAGAGATGAGAAGATGACGGTTGGGCACTGCTCTCCATCGTGTTAACTTGTGCCTCGTGGGTCTGCAGCTAAAAGGGAATCGAAGGACACAGAATTCTTCCTGACAGGCAAGAATCACTCAGACCTTTCCCACTTGAAAATCAGATTTGCTGTTTTCTCATCAGCCAAAAAATAAGGTGTTCCTCGTATCGGAGACCCTGATCTGGGCTGAAATGCAGGTGTGTCTCTTCTACTTTGAATTTAAGATGGTGCTGCTCTGCTGAGATCAAGGTCAGGACAGGTTTCCAGTGAATGCCAGGCACCATCCATTCACGTTTTTCAGGTCAGAGCCTTCTCAGCCTCTGTGTTTTGGCTTAAGGGAGTTGGCTGAAGAAACCATCCTCCTGCTACCGAGTCTACACATTAGACACTGAATTTCCATTAAAAACAAGAAAACACCCACAAAACACACACCGAATTTCTTCTGTCTTTTGCTGCTCAGCCTGGATTTCCCATGAATGGTCACCCAGCCTCAACCAATAGTTCTAAGAAAGGAGAGAAATTCTTCAGTCCTCCCAAACATCTCTTTGCTGACTATCTCAACACAAATTCACTGCAGCATTTATTCCACTATCCCAAATTTTCCTCAGGTCTTCTCTGCTGCAAAATTCCTCACTTACAGAAAAACTGCAGCTATGGATGGGATATTCTGGGTGACCAAAGAAGACACCACTGACCACTGTCTGAATTTTGTAAGCAATTAAATAATTTTATTTCTTTATTTATTTTTAACTATTTTCCAAGTGTCCATCTGCAGAAGTGCAGCAGAGTCCTCCATCTCTGATACTATCACAGCACAGATAAAGCCAAACGATTAATTGGGAGCATATGGTGATTTTAAACATTCGGTTTAAACACCTCCAAAACAGCAGGAAGAATTTGGGTGAAACAATTCCAAATTTGGAAGCAGCAACAGTCTCCCCTCGTTCTGCTAAGACACCTTATTGATCAAGCAGATGAGTTGGTTCGAAGGGGTTTGTCTCTCCTGACACAACTGGTCTTCTCTGCTGCATTTTATCTCATGCCTTTAGGTAAAAAAAGAGAGATCCACGTACCTGAAAAACGTATGGTGCTCAACACACACTTTCCATAAGCGCTTTGCAGCACGATGATTTGGCAACTTAAACCCAATAGTGCTTTCAAACTGCTCAAACTGAGGAGGGAAAAAAAAAAGACAAAGGATGTATGGGAGGCTGTGCATCCATTTCTAGGCAGCGTACAGAGGTCCATCTTCCTTTCCTCCCCCTGTATCATCTTGTTGCAAGGGTGAACGTATACATGCATGTACAGAACCACACCTATGCCTATCCTATACTGTCTGGGAAGGAAGCTGTGAGTGGTAATCAGTGGTAAACTTTGAGGATCTTTTTTTTTGGGGGGGGGGGGGGGGGGGGGGGGGGGGGGGGG